>BLSH010302413.1:340709-399698 GCA_018402905.1 Glandirana rugosa | reverse complement strand
TCTATTCCCTAAAACAGCAAATTTTATTTCGAATCAACCAATTTTTTTTGACCGAGGATTTAAGTTTCGTTTAAACAGTCGGGACTAAAACTAATAGCAGAGAAGTTACAGGGGAGGCCAGAATGGCTGAAGTAATAGGTAGTGACCTGTGTGTTTCGTAGGGAACGAAAGGATGGCCTCTCTTAAAAATTTACAAAGTAAATGGGGGACAAGAACATCCAGTTCTGTAAAACTAATAAAAAATTGGTGAAGGAATGACCCGTGAATTTGGGGGGAGGACGGGCCTGGTTAAAAGTCAAAAGTCGCGACAGCGAGAAACTTACTGTTAACGCGCCAGCACGCTGCAACATGGGTTTGTTTTAACCGCAGGAAAAAAAGGGTGTTTATCTCGAAAGAAAACCACCATAAACTAGCGGAGACGCAGTAAAGACTAGCGGCGATATTTGTTTTTCGTCGCACGACCGCGCAATTGTCATTCAAAGAGCGACAGCGCTGAAAACTGAAAATTGGTCCGGGCAGGAGGGGGGTTTAAGTGCCCAGTAAGGAAGTGGTTAAAAAATAATCAAAATGTCTTGACCTACAAGAACAGGGGGTAAATGAAACATTTAAAAATTCTCTCCGGTAGGAAAGCAAGGGATGCTTTGTGTGTCCAGTGATGGATAATGAAGTCGGTAAGACCGGAGGGGACATTGAAGAGACGATAATCAAAATCAGGGCTGACAAATTTGCTTTGAATTTAGGAGCCAGTTTTTTTTAACCAACTAAGCTTTATTTTAAACGACAAAATCCCTTATCTTAAGTAGCCCTGATGTGTAGCTTTACAGATGGATTACACACAGAGAATACAGAGGTGGCGGTATGTGAAAAAGAAAAAAAAACTTTAGCTTTTCTACCGGGAAGCAGCAGATCTAAAGGGTTTTTTTTTAGATTAGTTGTTTTTAGATGTTTACTTGCCTACCGGACACTTTCACCCCCTCCCTGCCCAAGCCAATTTTACGCTTTCAGCGCTGTCGCGCTTTGAATGACAATTACGTGGTCATGCAACACTGTACCCAAATAAAATTGTTATCATTTTTTTAGGACAGATAGAGCTTTCTTTTAGGTATTTAATCACCTCTGTTTTTTTTTATGCTAAGCTAACAAAAAAAGCCAGAAAAAGTTAACCACTTCAGCCCCGGAAGGATTTACCCCCTTCCTGACCAGGCCATTTTTTGCAATAAGGCACTGCGTCATTTGAACTGACAATTGCAACGTTGTACCCAAATTAAATTGAAGTACTTTTTTTCGCACAAATAGAGCTTTCTTTTGGTATTTGATAATCTCTGAGGTTTTTATTTTTTGCGCGATCAACAAAAAAAGAGCGACAATTTTGAAAATAAAAACAATATTTTTTACTTTTTGCTATAATGAATATCCAAAAAAAATGTAAAAAACGAATTTCTTCCTCAGTTAGGCCGATATGTATTCTACTACATATTTTTGGTAAAAAAATACCAATTAGCGTGTATTGATTGGTTTGCGCAAAAGTTATCGCGTCTACAAAATAGGAGATAGATTTATGGCATTTTTATTATTTTTTTTTTACACATAATGGCGGCGATCTGCGATTTTAAGCAAGACTGCAACATTGCAGCGAACAGATCGCCACAAGACACTTTTTGACACTTTTTTGGGACCAGTGACATTTATACAGCGATCAGTGCTATAAAATGCACTTATTACTGTATAAATGACACTGCCAGGGGAGGGGTTAACAGGTCATTAAATGTGTTCCCTGGGAGGTGTTTCTAACTGTATGGGGGCTGGGCTAACTGGAGGAGGAGAGAGATTGCTGTTCCCGATCACTAGGAACAGACGATCTCTCTGAACTCCCCTGATAGTACAGGGATCTGCTTTGTTTACACTGGCAGATACCCGTTCGGCCTCTCTCTGGAGTGATCACGGGTGACCGGTGAACATTGAGGCCGCCGCACCCGCTGGTTGGCACCCCCGCTAGCAAATGGGTGCACGCGCGTACGCACCTGACGTACACCTATGGCGATTCGTGCAGCCAAGCCAACCTGCCGTAGTATAACTGTGGCAGCTGGTCGGCAAGCGGTTAAACCCCCCTACCCCCCCCCCCATATTTTCCTCAACCTTTGTTAGAAAATTTTGTAAATAAGTAATTTTTCTTCTTTACTGATGTGCACTGATGAGGTGACACAGAAAGGTTGCACTGATGGGTACAGATGAGGCGGCACTGATGGGTGGTACTGATAATCAGGGCACTAATTATCAGTGTAAATGTGCCTGTCAGAATTGGAACTGCCAGGGAATTGCTTGCCTGGGAATGAGCTGACAAAGTCCAGGCGCCAGAATGCAATTTTTAGTTGCCATGGCGACCTGGCGCCTGGCATTAGTCCAGCCCTGCGCAAAATTATAAAGGGAACGTTGGAAAGGAATCTCAATAAAGCTTATGGAAATTGTGACTATACCATATTCTGGATACTACAGCTGCTTTTTCAATACTGCCCAAGAAGGAAGGAGGGGAATCTGTATTTTGTGGCAAAAAAAGGAAGATAAGACTATTACAGGTGAAAGACAGAGAAGTTGGAGAACGGGTGAGGGGTAAAGGGGTTTGGTAGGACAAGGCGGAGGAAAAGTGGGGTATAGGTACAGGAAAGGGAATTTAAGAAAAAGGGGCAGGAAGGGTTTACCCCAGAGGGACGTTGGCATACTCACCCACTGGTAGGTTACAGTTCTGAACCATATGTGGGGGGCTGCGTGTCCTCCCTTTTTTGTTTTAATTTCCTTTCACTCCTTTTTATTTTCCTTCCCTTTATTTTCTTTCCCAAGCTTTTATTTATTCTTTCCTTTTCTTCATTTTCCTTTTATTCCATTCTTACACCCATCTTTATTTTTCATTCCCTTCCCTTTCCACTGCTTTCCTTCTCTATCCTTTGTTTTCCTTTCCTGTCCTTTCACATTTTTTATTTTTTTTTTCCTACTTTTTCCTTCCTCTTTATTTAATTTTTCCCCCCTTTTATTTACTTTTCAAAGTTTATAGAGACATAAGACTAGCAGGGAGTGACAATGTCTATACCCCAATGTGTGATGTATGCACAATGCACAGCATTCTTTACCTGTCATTGTAGAATAAAAGCAGTGCCAGTAATAGGTGTGTCTGTGTTAAAGCAAAACAGCAGAATTTTATAGAACACACAAGGTCAGCGTTATGCTGAAATAGGACTAACATATAGGAAAAATGGAGGCAGACTAAACAGGTCTGTACATGGATGATACCCTAAGACCCCATTCACCCTTCACCCTTTGACATTTGAAACTGGGGGCAGAATCGCGTCACTTCTACCCGTAATCCCAAATCATGCGGCAATTGCTGCAAAACACGCAACACGCATTTAGGTGCCATTGAGACTAAATGGCACCCCAAACGTGTTGCAATTTTGCCACAGTTGTCGCACGATAGAATTGCAGCAGAGCGCGCCTTTAAGCCCTCATACACATGGGTGTTTTTTGACGCCACATTTTTGGGCGTTTTTTACAGCTCTCCATGTTATTCAACGCTGACATTTTTGAGCAGTAGAGGGTGTCAGCGTTAGTGAGCTGTAACTAGAATGCGAGACCAGCGCGTTCTGAGGCTGTAGCGTTTTGGCGTTTTTGACGCTAAACCAGCAAAACGCTCTCTAACCCCGTACCGGTGTTAACCGGCGTTTCTAGGTTAAAAAATAGCAGAGGAATTTTTTTTTGTTAAAAACGCCTATTGACGGCGACGCTCAATAAAGTGCATTAACGCTCATTAACACCGATGCATAACGCCAAAAAAAAGTAGATTTTTCCCTGACGTCGGGCCTGACATTTTGCAAATTTTTTCTCATACGCGCGTGTGTATGAGGCCTAAAAATCACATGAAGCCTGTCGCCCAAAAAGGAGCAGATGCTTTTTTCGGGTGACAAACGTACATAGGGCTGCTCATGCATGTGAATGGGCTGCACTATGCGTGACACGTGGGATTTGCACTTTGAAAATCACAAGTATCTTCATTCCTGCTGCGCTGCAGTATATTTATAAATAATAATGGCTTTATTCATTTTGGACTATTTTTAAGAGGGTAGAAGATGTGGAAAATTTTAGAACCTCTGTCAGGTTTTTATTAGATGTGCACTACCGAAAAATAGTTTAGTTTCATTTGTTTGATTTTTTTTTTGTTTATCGGATCATTGGTTATGATCATTTGTTATTTCGGATCACTCGTAAATTCGGATGCATTCGTATTTGTCCCGTTCCATACGCTTAGATGCGGCATTCGTTACTTTGGTTCATTCATAAATTTGGATGCATTCGTATTTGTTCCATTCCATTTGTTTAGATGTGGCATTTGTTACTTTGGATCATTCATAACTTCGGATGCATTCGTATTCATTCTGTCCATTCATTTAGATGCAGCATTCTTTACTCTGGATCATTCGTAACTTCGGATGCATTCGTATTAGTTCGGTTCCATACGTTTAGATGTGGCAATTCGTTACTTCGGATCATTCGTAACTTCGGATGCATTTGTATTCTTTCCGTTCCATTCGTTTAGATGCGGCATTCGTTACTTCTGATCATTCGTAAGGTTGGATGCATTCGTATTCGTTTTGTTCCATTCGTCTAGATGCGGCATTCATTCTTCGGATCATTCGTAACTTTGGATGCATTCGTATTCGTTCCATTCGTTTAGATGGGGCATTCGTAACTTCGGATGCATTTGTATTCTCTCCGTTCCATTCGTTTAGATGCGGCATTCGTTACTTCTGATCATTCGTAAGGTTGGATGCATTCGTATTAGTTCCGTTCCATTCGTTTAGATGCGGCATTCATTCTTCGGATCATTCGTAACTTTGGATGCATTCATATTCGTTGCGTTCCATTCGTTTAGATGCGGCATTCATTCTTCGGATCATTCGTAACTTTGGATGCATTCGTATTCGTTCCGTTCCATTCGTTCAGATGCGGCATTCGTTACTTCAGATAATTTGTAACTTCAGATGCATTTGTTCCGTTCCATTTGTTTAGATGCGGCATTCGTTATAATAGTATAATAGTTCGTATTCGTTATAATAGTATAACACAGTTACTTTAGCCAAATTTGAAAGGAAAATCTCAAATTAGTTGCTATGGCGCAGAGACCTGAATAGAAGAATTACTGACTTCAACTATTTTACCTATAATTTTATAGTTTATAATAATAAATGATAAATAACAATAAAAATAAGCATAATAAAAACTATCATAATAGTTAATAATTCAATTACAATCGAAAATATGAAAAACAAAATTATGGGAATGTAATTGATTTTGTTAAATTCATAGGTTAAGTTGCTTTTCATTCTTTTGGATTATTGTATTTTCGGATTTTCGTTCTTTCGGATTTTCGTTCTTTCGGATTTTCGTTCTTTAGGATTTTCGCTCTTTCTAATTTTCGTTCTTTCGGGTTTTCGTTTTTTCTGACACTTCGTTTTCATATGCATTCGTCAAAAGAGTCTTTTATTCATACGGATGCTTCCGAATAAATAAATATACCGAATTTTGTCAGAAAACAAATTTGTAACAAAGCGAATTACACTGTAGTATTTATTATCGTCTCTGGATGGGAGATTCACCCCCTCCATTTGCTGTGATGATTATTGTACCTGGTGCAGAAAATAATGGGAAATCCAAGATTTTTGAGATGTCAAACAAGAAGGAGGTTTTAGGGCTCGTTCCCACTACAGCGCAGTGCGGGAAATCTGCGTCCCGTGCATGTTTCCTGCACGAAATGCACTGAGTGTGCAATCTGATGCAGGTGTCCATATATTCCTAATGACACCCCAAACACAGATTGCAAATACAGTGCATTTTCCTGCACCAGAACCAGTGCAATGCATTTTTGAAAAGTACCGCATGTACTACTTTTGGTGCGATCCAGTACGATTTCAGCCCATTGAAATGAATGGCTAAAAATCACACTGCACAAAATTGCACAGGAATGCGAACTTCATTTCTGTGCGATTCAGATGGGAACCCGCCCTTAGAAGGGATATTTAAAGTGTTACTAAACCCACAACAGTAAAATCAATCTGTATATGCAGTAAAGCATGCTTGTTATACTCACTGTGAAACCTAAGGGGTATATCCTCCGCATTGTGTAAAATGGCTGTTTGATCCTGTTGTCTCTGATCCTCCCCTTCTTTTACTGTCCCCAACCCATCTCCTGACAGTACAGAGCCTTAGGGGCACTCTGCACATGCTCAGTTTGGTGTGTATTGCTAGAGTGTTTGATTTTTTTTTTCTTAGGAGGGTGCATGTGATCAGCACAGGGCCAATCAGCACTGTCCAGACGGAGAGTCAGGACTCCTGCGGCCTCATAGGACACTCAGAGTATAATGAAAACTCCTCCTACAAGCTTTAACTAGACACTGGTAGAAGTCAAACGACCAGCGGCGCCTCCTCCATAGAGGGCGCTAGTGCGCCACCCTCCCCCCACTGATCAGGAGCGGGGCGGGGGGGCAGGACTGGCAGACGCGCTGGTGCTCAGACTGCACGCATGCATGCCTGTGATCCCGCCGACCGAGGTAGAGAGAGAACGGCCTGACAACGAGTCCCTCTGAAGTAAGTACTGCTGTGCTGCTGGGCTCTGCAAACCTGTGTTCTGACAAAACCTGTGTACTGGCTGGTGGCAATACCTGTGTACTGGTAATATCTGTGTACTGGCAATACCTGTGTACTGGCTGGCTACAATACCTCTGTACTGGCTGGCGGCAATACCTGTGTGCTGACAATACCTGTGTACTGGCAATAACTGTGTACTGGCTGGCGGCAATACTTGTGTACTGGCAATACCTGTGTATTGGCAAAACTGGTGTACTGGCTGGCTGCAATACCTGTGCACTGGCTGGCTACAATACCTGTGTACTGGCTGGCTGCAATACCTGTGTACTGACTGCATACTGTGTTACTGGCTGCAATACCTGTGTACTGGCTGCATACTGTGTTACTGGCTGCAATATACCCCATCTGTGATGTTGAGCTGTGTACTCCTGACACAATATGTGGAATACAGGGGACAGAGTGGGTGAATTCTATAAGGGGTGGGGCTTACGATAAGTAGCAGGGATCAAAAAGGAGGGGCTGGGCCTGGCGCCCCCCCATCCTAAAACTTCACCAGCAGCTACTGCACACGACTGCTATATACTGCTGATGAGAAAAGATATTTAGCAGTTTATATTTAAAACTATTGCATTTCCATGTTCTGTGCACTGTGGGAGACCAGATATAGTGAATGCAGGGCCATGGGTTTAGTAATACTTTAAGAGGAGATATCACTTTAAAACTGAACTCCCTTCAGTCTTGCACAGTTGTACCGGCTCCTCTCCTGTACTGAAATTGCTTACTCTGATTTCACTGCACACTGTGGGCTTCTCACAATGTGCGTTAGAAGCTGCAACAAGTCAGATACAGCTCTCCTCTTTTCCTGACTGGAGAACTTCCAGCATCATCTACACTTTTCCTTCCTCATTGGTGTCAATGGGAGGAATAGTGCCCCATCATTGGTATCAGTGGGAGGAATAGTGCCCCATCATTGGTATCAGTGGGAGGAATAGTGCCCCACAATTGGTATCAATGGGAGGAATAGTGCCCTATCATTGGTATCAGTGGGAGGAATAGTGCCCCATCATTGGTGTCAGTGGGAGGAATAGTGCCCCATCATTGGTGTCAGTGGGAGGAATGGTGCCCCATCATTGGTATCAGTGGGAGGAATAGTGCCCCATCATTGGTGCCAGTGGGAGGAATAGTGCCCCATCATTGGTGTCAGTGGGAGGAATAGTGCCCCATCATTGGTGTCAGTGGGAGGAATAGTGCCCCATCTTTGGTATCAGTGGGAGGAATAGTGCCCCATCATTAGTGTCAGTAGGAAGACTAGTGTCCTATCATTGGTGTCAGTGGAAGGAATAGTGCCCCATCATTGGTGCCAGCGGGAGGAATAATGCCCCATCATTGGTGCCAGTGGGAGGAATAGTGCCCCATCATTGGTGTCAGTGCGAGGAATAGTGTCCTATCATTGGTGTCAGTGGGAGGGTTAGTGCCCCATCATTGGTGTCAGTGCGAGGAATAGTGTCCTATCATTGGTGTCAGTGGGAGGGTTAGTGCCCCATCATTGGTGTCAGTGGGAGGGATAGTGCCCCATCATTGGTGCCAGTGGGAGGAATAGTGCCCCATCATTGGTTACAGTAGGAAGAATAGTGCCCCATCATTAGTGTCAGTAGGAAGACTAGTGTCCCATCGTTGTCAGTGGGAGGGATAATGTCTCAAGGGCCAGATAAAGGCAAGCAAAGGGCCACATCCAGCCCCCGGCCCGCAGTTTTGAGACCACTGATTAATGCATTATAGTACTTTGAAACATGGATGCTCAGGGTGGTCTGCATACAAATACAGTCTATCTAGGAAAACACACTCCTCCAAACTGACACCCACCCATGAAGGGATTTTGATATTTGCAGATCCCCTCCAAAGAGCCAGCCCACTGCTTGCTCATGGCTAGGGGGTCTTGTGAGAAGTACTGAGGCAGGGTGCTGTGATGTTTTCAGGAAGCTAAGTACAGCAACCTTATATCTCCCAACTTTTTGAGATGGGAATGAGGGACATCTATTAGCAAAAGTATGTAGGCGTAGGGCACACCCCCTGTCACACCCCCTTAAAGGAGAATTAACTAAAAAAAAAGGTTAATTAAATCCACAAGGGCTTTTTTTTAGCACTAGTATTCCTTTATATTGGCTTTTAAAATTTACAAATGCAGCAATTTAGAAACTGGATGAAAGGTTTAGCACTGGGAAACCCTATTTTTAAGGATAAAAAGTGGATTTTATATACAACCATATAGATTAGACCAAAATGAGGGACAAATGAGGGGGAATGAGGGACATTGCTCCAAATCAGGGACAGTTGGGAGCTATGCACCCTGCCAGCTCTTAACCCCATCCATGATCTGCCAGCATTGAATATAAAATCACAGGGACCTAGTGATGATGTCACTTGGTCTAAAAAAAATGATATATAATGAAAATGGAAAGATTTTATTTAAAAGGTGTCGTTAGCATGTTGATGACGGGGAAAGGAAGAAACAGGGAATGCAGATTGAACTTCAGCTTTAAAAGATCTCCTCTTACCTCCTTCTGTGTCTTTGGGACAAGGGGGGGATTTGTGCACCAATGGGAAACAGACAGTAAATGCTCCGCTCCCTAATATATAAATCTTTCCTTTTTGACTTCAGGTTGGCTTAATTCAAAGTTGGTTTTGTGTGATGAATGATGTTCCTGTATAATAATAATGTTGGATCACCCCTTGGTTTCTTCTGCCCTTCAGCCTCTCCCCTCACTGCAGCTACAAAGATCTTGGCTTGTTCTATACAAAGTCACAACTTTTTATATATCCTTCCTTTCTTTGGCTCTGGCCCAACTGTTATATATTCAATGGAGAGCTTGCAAGTTGCAACAGTGTATTTGTTACAAATCCATCAGTAAGGGCAAGAACAAATGTGATATGATGGTGCACTTGGGTCATGGACATCATTGACCTTTATTTGTCATCAATGGGGGAGCTGATCGTCTGTTCTTTTCGATACATCACAAATAAAGGTCAGCGATAACTCATTTGCTCTTAGTGCCACTAAAAAATCTTGGCTTGGGAATATAAATAAAAATAAAATATAGGTGATGCCATGGCTGTCTTACGTATATCAGAAGGTGCATGCTCCAGTGGGATCATTACCAAGCAGTGAAGGAAGTGCTGGGTACAAATGAAATTCAGAGTCTTCATTTCTTCAAATATCTAACAAAAGGTGTGAAAAATCATATGTTAGGCTTTAAACAACATGTGGCCCAAGGGAGCTCAGCATGCGGCCTGGACTTATCTGGAGAGACGCCACACAAGCATAGAAGCCACAGCAGCCGGCAGGGACAAGCTAGGCACAGGCATGTATGGAGGGATGCCAGGGATGCCGTGCAAGCATAGCAGGCACGGTGCTTGGCACTGAGAATCCAGGCACAGGGATGGCTGGAGGGATGCTGGGGCTGCATTTTTTGTAATAGCACCAGCAGCAGTGAATACATGGACTCCCAATATTGTCAGACAAGTAAATGCCGCATGGCTGTACAGTGAGGGGAAAACAATATATGACCCCTGCTGATTTTGTACGTTTGCCCACTGACAAAGAAATGATCAGTCTATAATTTTAATGGTAGGTTTATTTTAACAGTGAGAGACAGAATAACAACAAAAATATCCAAAATAGTTATAAATTTATTTGCATTTTAATGAGAGAAATAAGTATTTGACCCCTTCGCAAAACATGACTTAGTACTTAGTGGGAAAACCCTTGTTGGCAATCACAGAGGCCAGACG
The DNA here is from genome assembly GCA_018402905.1 of Glandirana rugosa. Classification (NCBI taxonomy): domain Eukaryota; kingdom Metazoa; phylum Chordata; class Amphibia; order Anura; family Ranidae; genus Glandirana; species Glandirana rugosa. Next base: position 389,279 of record BLSH010302413.1, on the reverse strand, counting down.
TTTCTTGTAGTTGGCCACCAGATTTTGCACACATCTCAGGAGGGAATTTGTTCCCACTCCTCTTTGCAGATCCTCTCCAAGTTATTAAGGTTTCAAGGCTGACGTTTAGTAACTCGAACCGTCAGCTCCTTCCACATATTTTCTATGGGATTAAGATCTGGAGACTGGGCCACTCCGCGACCTCAATGTGCTTCTTCTTTAGCCACTCCTTTGTTGCCTTGGCCATGTGTTTTGGGTCATTGTCATGCAGGAATACCCGTCCACGACCCATTTTCAATTCCCTGGCTGAGGGAAGGAGGTTCTCACCCAAGATTTGACGGTAGGTGGCCCCATCCATTGTCCCTTTGATGCGGGGAAGTTGTCCTGTCCCCTTAGCAGAAAAACACCCCCAAAACATAATGTTTCCACCTCCATGTTTGAGGGTGGGGATGGTGGGGATTCTTGGGGTCAGAGGCAGCATTCCTCCTCCTCCAAACACGGCGAGTTGAATTGATGCCAAAGAGCTTGATTTTAGTCTCATCTGACCACAATACTTTCACCCAGTTCTCCTCTGAATCATTCAAATGTTCATTAGCAAACTTCAGACAAGCTGTACATGCGCTTTCTTGAGCAAGGGGACCTTGCGGGTGCTGCAGGATTTCAGTCCTTCATGGCGTAGTGTGTTACCAATTACATAGCTCCCAACTGTCCCTGATTTGGAGGGACTGTCCCTCATTTGGATCAAAGTCCCTCTGTCCCTCTTTCCTCCTTATTTGTCCCTCATTTTGGTCTGATCTATATAGTTGTATATAAAATCCACTTTTTATCTATCAAAAAGTTGGGAGGTATGCAATTGTTTTATTGGTGACTGTGGTCTAGGGTTGCCACATCATCCCTTTAATCCAGGACACATATTAATTATACAGGTCCTGTGGCTGATTAAGGTGGTAATTAAACTCACTTGGTGCCTTATCTGCATTTAATTAGCCTCAGAACAACCTGTGTAATCCATATGTGTCCTGGATTAAAGGGATGATGTGACAACCCTACTATGGTCCCAGCAGAAAAGATTCTCCCATGTAGTTCTGGGCTGATTCCTCACTATTCTCATAATCACTGAAACTCCACGAGGTGAGATCTTGCATGGAGCCCCAGACCGAGGGAGATTGACAGTTATTTTGTGTTATTTCCATTTGCGAATAATCGCGCCAACTTCTGTCACCCTCTCACCAACCTGCTTGGCAACGGTCTTGTAGTCCATTGCAGCCTTGTGTAGGTCTACAGTCTTGTCCCTGACATCCTTGGACAGCTCTTTGGTCTTGGCCATGGTGAAGAGATTGGAATCTGATTGATTGATTGATTGATTGCTTCTGTGGGTAGGTGCATTTTATACAGGTAACAAGCTGATATTAGGAGTGCTTCTAATCTCAGCTTGTTACCTGTATAGAAGATACCTGGGAACCAGAAATCTTGTTGATTGATAGGGGGTCAAATACTTATTTCACTCATTAAAATTCAAATCAATTTATAACTTTTTGGAAATGTGTTTTTCTGGATATTTTTGTTGTTATTCTGTCTCTCACTGTTAAAATAAACCTACCATTAAAATTATAGACTGATCATTTCATACAAAACCAGCAGGGGATCAAATACTTTTTCCCTTGCTGTATCTAAGGGAGTGGCGGGGACACCTCACCCATTACCACTCTACACAGCAGGGCGATTGGTAGTTTACAGGAGATAGCTAGGAAGGAAGATATTCTTCTATGCAGCTCACAGGAAGTGACAAGGACACAGCATTTCTAGCAGGATCAACAGGTATTTTCTGTATTTGCTGAAAATGTTCTTAGCATGAGAAATAAAAAATAAAACAAATGCAGCCACCAACTCTAGTGGACTATAAGTTGCATTTTTATCACATTTCTGCTCTTGGGCTTTCTTATCCTTAGCCTAAGTTCACCTTTAAGAAAAAAAAAAAACAATAAATCCACATTTTTTTGCAGAAAATCTGCAAAAAATCTGCATTTATTATTTTTTTCTGATGAGCCAGCAGAGCAGTGCACCAATGATCAGTAGATGACAGGTGCAATGTAAGGCTAAGGCTTACTGCCTTTAGCTTGTCTGCCCATACCTCCATACAGACAGTTACAAAACTGGAAAGAAGTGTCAATAAGCTACAAGGTTGCTCATCAGTGCCCTCACAGTTCATTGAGAAGTATCAAATCATCTGCCAAAGTGGAAGACAGGACTTGTAGTTCATTCATTCACAGATTGCTGTGAATGAATGAGATGGCTGCATTGGCAGAGCCTCGCACAGCCATGCTGTTTTTGAAAAGTGGCAGCAGGTGCGGGGAGAGGATCCCCGGCCTACTGTCACATGGGCGATTGGGTGCGACGGAGGTAGGCCTGGAGCATATTACACATTACACCCTAAATGTGTGTAACGTGCAATGTTCTCCAAAGGGTGAACTTGTCCTTTAAAGCCCCACTCCAAGAAACTGCGCCCACACAGCAGGGGCTAACTGTTCATTTAAGTCTAGGGGGTATAAAAAAGTAGATTTACTTTCCTAACCGTCTGCTCCTTCGTGCTGCTAGACCGGTCCCCACTGCATCCTCTCCTTCATGCTACAGGAACACCCTAATCACCCTGTACTGTGCAGATTCTCCCTGCTGCCTGGCTGCAGAGAAAGGGACTGGGGAATTTCTGTCCTCAGTCTCTTTCTCTGTCTGAAAAGTGAGACATCAGGGGTTTGTTTAGACCCCTTATATTTCATCAAAGCCCACCAGCAGGGCTCCTAAAATAAATAGTAAAAAAATAATAAAATATAATATTGTAAAAAATAATAAAAATAATAAAAAATAATAATAAAACAAGATTGTAAAAAACAAATAAAATAAAATAAAAATAAACGACTGACACCTATCTCTGCCACTACTGACACCGTCCTCTGCCTTTCTTCTAACATATAAACACACGCACTCATGTTTGTTTGCGCTTTGTGGTGCACACCTTAATGCAATAGGCTGCGCACACCTATGGTCCTGATGTCATTAAGACAGATGAAGGGTCCATTGCTTTGCAATGGACATGATGATTCAGAGGGTCTATGCATCGCATTAACAAAAAACGGAGAAATGGGGAGTGCTGTCTGTTGGGGGGAAGGATAATCAGATAGGTAAAAGCAATTTCCCTCTTCTTAAAATAAAGTAGCAATTAATTTTAATTAACGTGTTACTAAACCCACAACAGTAAAATCAGTCTGTATATGCAGTAAAGCATGCTTGTTATACTCACTGTGGAATCGGGATTATTCTTCTGCATTGTATAAAAAAGCCTTTTCAGTTATGTCTTCTCTGATCTCCCCTTCTTCCACTGTCTCCAATCTATCTGCTGATAGTACAGAGCCTCGGGGGCACTCTGCACATGCTCAGTTTGGTGTGTATTGCTAGAGAGTTTTTGTTTTCTTGGAAGAGTGCATGTGATCAGCACAGGGCCAATCAGCTCTGTCCAGACAAAAAGCCAGGGGTCCTGCAGCCTCATAGGACAATCAGTGGAGAATGAAAACTCCTCCTACAAGCTTTAACCAACACTGATAGAAGTCACAAGACTGCTATATACTGCTGATGAGAAAAGGGATTTAGCAGTTTATATTTACTAAAATAATTGCATTTCTATGTTTTGTGTACTGTTGGAGACCAGATATAGTGAATGCAGGCTCCTGGGTTTAGTGACACTTTATTTTATTGTTTTTCTGATGTTCAGTTTTAAATGTCTCCTGAAGAAGCTCCAATTCAACTATCCTGGAGCTGTTCTTCCAATTAAAAGAAAATGATCCCTGATTATACTCATATTTTTTTTGTTGTTGTTGCTGCAGTACGCGGAGCGATCATGGAAAAAAGGAAATACAAAACATAAAAAAATAAATAAAATAAAATAAACTATACAAAATAAATGATAAAAAATATACTACAACCTCTAAATAAAGGAAACAAAATGAGTAGATTTTTTACAGCAAATGTCTTATAAACAGCCCAATGAGTGAAAATTATTTTCCGCTGTAATGAGATTTTGCTGACAGCAAAAATTGGTGATGTGGCAGCGAAATCAATTTCACCCAAATCACTCCATTCCACTGATAAGCATTTCCCTGGGGCACTGATTTACTAAATGGGGAAAGAAGAATAAGAGTGACTATCGCCCAACCCCATAGAAAACAATGGGGTTCAACTGCAGATCTGCGGCAGCGGTAAAAAGAGGACAGCCCGGTCACAGGGTAAACAGTGTGGTGGGGGGGACTTGATAATATTGTAATGGCCAGTGCTGCTTCAGAGGAAAGCCATCTCCGTCTTAACCACTTCAGCCCCAGAAGGATTTCCCACTTTAGGACCAGAGCACTTTTTGCGTTTCGGCTCTGCGTAGCTTTAGCTGACAATTGCGGGGTTGTGCGGCGTTGTACCCAAACAAAATATGCGTCCTTTTTTTACCCACAAATAGAGCTTTCTTTTGGTGGTATTTGGTCACCTTTGTGTCATTTCTGATCACTGCTATAAACAAAAAAAGAGCGACAATTTTGCAAAAAAAACAATATTTCTTACTTTTTGCTACAATACAAAAAAAAAATATAAAAAAACAAATTTATTCATCGGTTTTGGCCGATTTATATTCTTCCTCATATTTTTGGTAAAAAAAATCGCAATCTGCATTTATTGATTGGTTTGTGCAAAAGTTGCCGTGTTTACAAGCCATGAGAATTCATTTCTGACATTTTTACAATTTGTTTTTTTTTTACTAGTATTGGCGACGATCTGCGATTTTTATCAGGACTTTGATATTGGGGCGGACATGTCGGACATTTTTGACACTTTTTTTGGGACCAATGACATTTATACAGCAATCAGAAATTTTAATATCCACTGATTACTGTGTAAATGTCATTGGCAGTGAAGGGGTTAACCTGGGGGGGGGACGCTCTAGGCGTTAACTGTGTTCCCTAGGCGTGTTCTAACTGTGAGGGGGCTGGGCTGTCAGGGGCACCAGAGATCAGTGACAGGGATCAGTAGATCTCTTAGATGCTGCCTGACAGCGCCGGGAGCTCCCGTGTTTACATCGCCGGTCCCCCATTTTTCTTCTGTGGCAAGCAATCGCGGCTCGCCGGCGAACATCGGGTCCGCCCAAGCTGCGGGCACACTCCTGCAGAGTGTGACAGGCACGAGAGCACGCCGGCGGCGGCATGCTCCCGCCCATTAGCCACGCATGCGCGAGACACCATTTCAAGACGGCGGGATGCTGCCACTCTGCAGAAGTAAAAGAATGCGAGCCGGTCGGGAAGTGGTTAAAGTGTAACTAAAGGCAAAACTTTTTTCTCAGTTTTGTATAGAGTGCAGAAGGATTAGAATCCCTGTCAGTTTTTATTGCTGTCTGTGCCCCCAATAAAGAGATTCACCCTCTCTATTTGTCTTGTTTACCATTATCATTGAAAGTGAAAGTAAAACAAAACCTCACATTTTGGGTTGTCCCCAAAAAAGTAATAGATGGGAAATATTCCAATGGGGACTCTAGTTCTGGTGACCTGGGGGTCCCCAAGGAATTCCCTTAATTTGTAGGGATTTCCTCTCACTTCCTGCTTGGCTATAAGACAGGAAGTGAGAGGAAATCTCAACAATGGGGCACAGATGGCAACAAAAAATCTGACTAGGGTTATAACCCTCCCTTACTCATAAATGGATCTAAATTTGTCAGTGTAGCAAAGACCAGCTGAATTTCGATCCATCTATGGCTGATACTGCTCAAGAGAAGGCGATCTATTGATCAACTTCTCTTGATTGGGGATGTTAAAGAAATTTCAATGTATTCTGGCGGCAGTGGAATCCCCGCTGTCGGAATACAATAGCACAGTGGAGGGAAGGGGGGGATTTGTCCATTCTTCTTGCTTGTGTGGATAGGGAAATCCATTTGTTTCCTTTGTTTTGTTTTTTTATTCGCCTGCTGGCTGTCCGAAAAAAAAAAATGATCCACCTATGCTAACCCTTAGAATTACCGTGCCTAGTGGTAAATCTAATTTTGCCTAAGGTCACCAGGGATGCTTGCCATTTAACTTCTATCTCTGTGCAGTCCTCTGGGAGAGACAGTGAGCCAATTACAGAATAAGGTCGGCCATACATGGTTTGAATCTCGGCCAACGGGCAAGCTGAATGTACCAAGTTGATCGAATGATCAACTTAGGTACAACCAGCCTGCCAGATTCTCTTGCAATTATTGCTAGTGGCTGCTATAGCCGCTAGCAACAATCACTGTCTTCTCCCGGCGGGGGCGTCTGCCCCTACCCCCACCCCCTGCCAAGAGAAGACAAGGGCCCGGCAGGAGTGATTCCCCTGTCAACAATGTCTGTGTTGATGGAGGAATGGCACAAGCCCCTGGTTGTAGGAAAGAAATTGTGTATGGCCAACCTAACTGGGCTTGAAAACGCCTATAGACATAGAACGAGGGTGCTTTTTTTCCCCAGTATAAAAAAAAATTCTGACTAGGTGCAGATTGAAACAGAAAGGTAATTAAAAAACAACTGCTTCTGTAGTAATCATATGTCTTATCTCATGTGTTAATGAATTGGTTTAACCTTAGATTGGGCTGGTTGGCTCCGGAAATCTAAGTAGCTCGTTGTTAATGCGGTATAATGTGAAATATAGAGACAGAATTCTTCATGTGCCGAGAAGAATATCTCTGCACGGTACAGATGTAGTAGTGACTGAAGCAGGATGGGGAGAGGTTGGGGGGTCACCATGTGCACAGACTGGTAGTAAGGTTCTCATTTTAGGCATCTGACCTGTTCTGCTGCTTTCAATTTACATCCTTCACTACAAAGAGACCCATCACCTATCATCTCCCAGAACAACCACTACTTTCATGCCATGACCTTCATAACGTCCTGTCCTCTAGTCAAATCTTCTGCCTGTCTTAGAGAACACATCAACACATTGATACATGCAAGGAATATATAAACTATATAATGTACAGTATGTGTAGGATAGATAGATAGATAGATAGATAGATAGATAGATAGATAGATAGATAGATAGATAGATAGATAGATAGATAGATAGATACTGCAGAGTAGGGGTCTCCAAACAAAGGGCCAGTTTACTGTCCCTCAGACTTTAGGAGGGCCCAACTGAGAGTGGACAATGCCTGAGACTTGTTGGTTAGTGGGAGTAAAAAAAATTACATAGCGCCCATGGCCAGTAGTAAGATGAATAATGCCCCATCTTTGGTATTAGTTGAAAGAATAGTGCCCCATCATTGATGTTAGTGGGAGAAAAAGTACCCCATCGTTGTGTCAGTGGAAAGAATAATACCCCATCGTTAGTGTAAGTGGAAGAAAGAGTACCGTCATTGGGGTCAGTGGGAGGAATAATACCTCATCGTTAGTGTAAGTGGAAGAAAGAGTACCGTCATTGGGGTCAGTGGGAGGAATTATGACCCGTCGTTGGTGTCAGTGGGAGGAGTAGTGCTCCATTGTTGGTGTCAGTGGAAGGAATAGTGTCCTATCATTGGTGTCAGTAGGAGGAATAGTGCCCCATTGTTGGTATCAGTGGAGATAAGAATGGTGCCTTACTGTTGGTGTCAGTGGGAGGAATTTTAGTGCCTTAAAGTGGATGTAAACCTGATTCATAAAATTTGAGTTGGACACATCTGTCTGTAGTGCTTTCTTATCTCTCTTCAAATAGCTATGTCCCATAGCTGTCTCTTCTTCCATAGCTCTGTTATCAGCCTGATAAGTTCTCACTCTTTCTGGGACACGGGACAGAGAATTTAGAGTCCAAGGAGGTTGCTAAAAATAGATTAGCAGGCTGCTAAACAAAACACAGCCATGGCTCTGCATGTGTGGGAAGGGGGTGTGTGCCTTTCCTCCAATGAGCTTTCTCACAGTCTCTCACAGCGTCTAGCAATCAACTCCTCCTAGATAGGAATGAGGTAGTGGACAATCTAACACAATGTGCATTTTCTAAACAGTATATCAATGTGAAGACAGAAGATATACATGTAAGACTTATATAGGGAGGTTTGTGTCATCTCTGTGTATTATCTGAGGCTGTTCACTTCACTGGGTATGTGGAGGGTTTACATCCACTTTAATTAGTGGTGTAAACAGTGCCCTAAGGGCCGGATAAATGCAAGGAAAGCACTGCATCTGGCCCACAGGCCTGCTGTAGATGATTATTATTATTATTTTACAGTTTACAAGGCACTTTACAACATGAGAGCAGACAGTACAGTTACAATACAATTTTAATACAGTAGGCCCTGCTGATCAGAGCTTACAATCTAAGAGGGAGGGTAGATAGATGGGTGGCACAGAAAACAACTTCTACAATCTTGCGATTTGCCCTTTTTATAAAGGTGCTAAAATTATGTTTCTGGGACAAAGCATTTTTTAATGCAGTGAACAAACATACATTTTAGGCTCCTTGCACACAGGGACATCTAGCTGCTGCACACTCCCTAGAGTACTAGAGGAGAGTAGACTGAAGAATGCTTCCTCTTGCCTGCAGCAGACTGATGACATCATCTCAGCCTAGGCTTTAGACTTGGAGCTCAAGGATCGCTTTTTAATGATTAAGGGTTCAGCTTCTTTTTTTTTTTAATTATATTATTGCTTTCCAATGTTAATTTTGTACTTCATATTTTGTTTTAGTTTTAGTCATAGTATTTTGACTAAAATGCTATTTTAGTTGTAGTATTGAAGTCATATGAATTGTTTCAGTTGTAGTTGTATTTTAGTCTACTAAAACCTCTAGTACATCTTAGTCATCTAAAATCAAATGGGTTTAGTTAAATTGTAATCTGGATTGTCTGAGGAGGCCTGTAATGCACAGTGAGTGCTCTGGACAGCAGTGGTGGCTGGTGTTTTTTTTTTTCAGGGGGTGGCAAACCACCATCCAGCCCCGCGCTTACCCCATCTAGGTTGCAGGCGAGCGATGGGCGGCGGCTTCTATCCCATCTCCTCCTATGCATTACGGCGGCTCCTTCCTCCTTCTCCTAGGCTTCCAATAGGATCACCTGTCCTTTCAGCCAATCGGGTGACAGGTCTCAGGACCCGCTTCCTGATTGGCTGGGAGGAGGATCAATGTGACAATAGCAAATATTCATTCCCTAATGTAACACAACTGGGTGGGCTCAGAGCGCAGTGCTCTTTTTTGAAGCCTATTAGAGCCTCTGGCTCTAATCACGTGCTTCAAAAAAAAAACACCCCCTCCACTGGAATCCATGCATCCGGTGCCCTGCATGTAAATTAGAGGGCGAGACACATGGATGGGGGGAAGGTGTCTTTGCACCCCTAATGGATGGGCCGTCACTGCTGGACAGTCTGAGGAGGCCTGTAATACACAGTGAGTGCTCTGGACAGTCTTAGGAGGCCTGTAATGTACACAGTGTTCTGGAGGGCCTGAGGAGGCCTGTAATGCACACTGTGTTCTGGATGGTCATCTGAGGAGTCTTGTAATGCACACAGTGCTCTTGATGGTCATCTTAGGAGGCTTGTAATGCACACAGTGCTCTGGATGGTCATCTGAAGAGGCCTGTAATGCACACAGTGCTCTGGATGGTCATCAGAGGAGGCCTGCAATGAACACAGTGTTGTGGATAGTCATCTGAGGAGGCCTGTAATGGCACAGACAGTACCCTGGACGGTTGTCTGTCTGAGGAGTCTTGTAATAATGCCATACACAGTGCTCTGGATGGTTGGGAGACCTGTCAATGCTGCACAGTGCTCTGGATGGTGGTCTGAGGAGGACTCTGATGCAGCACAGCGCTAAGCACACCACACCACTAAGCATGCTATGGTTGCTACCTTGCTTGCTGGGAGGGTAAACACTCACAGGCTTTGAGCTCAGAGGAAACCAGAAGTTCACATGGGTAAACGTCCCTCCCTCACAAACTTTTATTCCATTTTTGTTTGTTGATTAAAATTGGAATTGATTTTTGCCATAGTTTTCATCAATTGACAAAAATTTAGAGCAATTTCCATTTAGTTTTTGCCACTGGAAACATGCCGCTGATGAAAATTATGAAAAAGAATATTTTCGTCAACAAAATTAAAACTGTTGCTGTCTATTGTGACATGTCAAAAATGTATTTATGTAGACTTGAAATGTGACTGGAAGGTCCATTTATCTGCACATCTGTTTTGGGACTTTCAGTATGTGCATTGAATGTGTTTGCTGGTAGATGAGTCACTTTTAAATACTGTTCTGATTTAATATACGTCCATTCCTATTATATTTCTAATGCCAATAAAATATGTGGGTGCTCACTCCTGACAAGTGCTCTTCCCTGGATGGCACATTCCCTTTAAATTATGACGCACTCATTTCACATCTGTCCTTACAGGGCGCTCATGGTACAAATGTTATATACTGATATATTTTTGTAATTACATTTCGGCTGTGATCTTACAACAGAGGATAAAGATCATTGTGAAGGATATTGTATTAATCATTACAGGGATTATGACATAAGTGAATCCCCGCTGACAGTGAGATTTATACAGCACAGACGAGCGTCCAGTTGGCACAGATTATTGAACTAAACACAGTTTTATCCTTCTAATCCCACTGACAGATCTGGATGCAGGTCTTCCAGCTCTCACTTCTGCTGGCTCCAGGATTAGGGTCTGATTAAACACATCTCATACAATTTACAAATTATTCTACCAGGGAATAGGAGGTTCTGATCCCATCAAGGCCAAAGTTAAGAGAGGTGACTTGTTGCAGAATAAGAGGACTAGTGTGGTAAAAATAAAAATTAAAGCGGAACTTTCTTGACATATCATATTATACAGCAAATAAATCATTAAAAAGCAGTTATTGAGCTCCTGTTGAAAAAAAAGAATTCTAGGTATGGCATCCAGGAAGTAGATGCTGATCCTGCACAGTGGCAGGTGATGCTCCATTTTTTTGGGGAGGGGCGGCAAACAAATCCCCCGCCCGCTCACTCACTTGATCGCCCACCCCCCACCCCATCCAGGACGCGGGCGGCTTCAGAAGTTTCCCCGGCTTCTTCTCCTGGCCAATCTGGCTGCTTCTCCTCCCGGCCAATCCAGTCTTAGGACCTGCTTCCTGTCCTGATTGGCTGGGAGGAGAAGCAGGAAAACAATAGTGAATGTTGATTTGCTAATGCCACAACCGATTGGGCACGGGGCGCAGAGCCCAATCATTCTGAAGCCAATTAGAGCCTCAGGCTCTAATCATGTGCTTCAAAAAAACAAAAAAACTTGTAGAAATCTATGCGGCCCACTTGGAGATTAGAGGGGCCGCGCCATTGCGAGAACGTGTCGGCGCAGACTAAACTCAAAGTCAATGTAAACCCTCACCAAGTGAACAGTCTCAGATGATACACAGAGATGAAACAAATCCTCCTACATTTGTTTTCCATTTATATCTGCTGTCTTCAGCTTTATATATTCTTTAGAAAGTGCAGATTATGTTAGAGATTTTGTCTTCCTGTTCAGCACTGGGAGTGAAGCCTGGGAACACAGCCAAGACAGCTAATTGGAGGAAAGGCACACACCCCCTCTCCTCATTGCAGAGACTCTCAGAGCTGTCCTGTGAATAGTTTAGCTCTCTGCTATACAATTTATAGCAACCTCCCCGAGGTTGAACGGAGAACTTGTCAGAAGTTATCAGGCTGATAACAGAACGGAGCAGGAGAAAGCCATGGAACTTAGTATTTTGAAGAGACATAAGAAAACACTGCAGATATATGTGGCCAGCTCAAATTTCATGAATCTGGCTTACATCCACTTTAACATAGGAGGCAGGGGGAATTAAGAGCCGGGCCATTCTCCTCTCTGTTCTCCTCCGGGCTGAGCAGGAAGTGTGTCCTGAGACACAATTGGCCTGTGTGTCCTATGACACGAGCAGGAGTCCTAAGACTCCCTGGCCAATCGGGTCTCAGGAGCTGCTTCCTGGCCAGGAGGAGAATCAGGAAGACAATAGTGAATATTAATTCGATATTGTCACACAAGTGGGTGGGCTCGGGGCGCAATGCTCTGCGCCCCGAGCCCACCCTTTTTTGAAGCCAATTAGAGCTTCAGACTCTAATCATGTGCTTAAAAAAAAACCCCATTGGAATCCATGAGACAAGGGCCCTGCATGCAGATTAGCGGCCGGGTGCATGGATTAGGGGGATAGTGCCTCTACCCCCTCATATGCACGGACCGACACTGAAGGCCAGGTAAGACATTTTTATATAATTACAGTGTCCCTGATTGGACCAATGTAACTATGTATATTTACCAAAGAATCCACCCCCTAGGGCTGTTAAAAAATGTAAAAGACTCCAGGAAGACAATTAACTGATAATATTAGACTGGTAACTAACATTATACAAGACGCTAACTTACTATCCCGTCCATTATGTCTACTCAGCCTAGACATCCATAAAGCTTTTGACAGTGTGAGCTGGTCATACTTGGATAATATCTTAATGAAATTCGGCATATCGGAAAAATTTATACATGGATTCAAAGCCCTCTATCACCACCCTCAGACTAGAATAAAAATACCAGGTAATAACTCCGAATTTTTCCCCCTATATAGAGGTACAAGACAAGGATGTCCCCTCTCCCCATTATTGTTCGCGATAGCTATTGAACCCTTAGCTTGTGCTATTAGGAATAATGTAAACATCAAAGGATATACAAAGGGCCCAAATGAGCACAACATAAGTTTATATGCTGATGATGCACTAGTATTTTTATCCGAACCCCTAATTTCCATACCAAATCTTATTAAAGAGCTCAAAATATTTCATAATATCTCAGGCTTAGAAATAAATCTATCTAAATGCTCAGCTTTACCTATAAATCTTCCAGTGAATATTACAGCTTCTATGCAGTCAAATTTCCCCTTTAAATGGTGCTCCCACTCATTTAGAAACCTGGGAGTTAACATCACTAATAACTACACAGCATTATATCAGGCTAATTACCCTCCACTCTTCACCCAAATCAAAAACTTACTTAAGCTATGGACTACATATCAAATCCCATTCCCAGGCAGACTATGCGCTATCAAAATGAATATTCTACCAAAATTACTTTTCTATTATAGATCATTACCAATCAACATCCCCAAATACAAATTAGTCTCTCTACAAAGAGACATCAATAAATTTATATGGGCAGGAAAGAAATCCCGATGTAGCAATAATTTACTCTACAGACCACAAAGTACTGGTGGTCTGGGCCTGCCTAATATATGGGAATATTTTCTAGCGGTTAGACTTACTCACCTCACACAATGGTTCACTAAAGAAGAATATGTTCCATGGATCTCTTTTGAGGCTTCCTCTATATTCCCATATTATCTTCACGGGATTTTACCAATTCTGGTCACGTTACAGAGACCTACTGGGTCTGGTCTCGATAATTCCACCATTGGTCTCCTTCATAGAAGACTCCAGATTTACCCCCACAAATTAAAATAGAGACACCCTGATACCATGGCTCAAACATAACTTAACCAATCTCCACTCTCTCACAATAAACAATCATTTTATCTCATTTGAGCAACTTCAATCTGTATACAAACTCCCAGCAACTGAACATAGAAATGATAGGCTAATAAAAGCTTTTTTTTCAAAATATTATAGCACGACCCTTCATACTCCTTTCACTTTATTCGAACAGAAATGCATCTCATCACCTAGAGGCAAGGGCCTAATCTCATCCTTTTACAGATTGATTAACAATAACACCCAATCAGACAAAACCAAACCCATGACACAATGGGAGGCCGAGCTAAATTGCTCCTTTACTACCAATGAATGGCAAAGTATGATAGACAATCTTAGAAGGGGCAGCTGCTCGGTTTCCATTAGAGAAACCCCTTTGAAACTATTCATCAGATGGTATATGACCCCTTCCAAAATACATTTCCTCTACCCAACGTCCTCCCCAAACTGCTTCAGAGGATGCACAGTACCGGGAACAATGCTCCACACTTTTTGGAGTTGTAGCCATCTTCAATACACCTGGCAACAAGCCACCACTCTGGCATCTAAGATAGCAGGCAAAGATATCACATTAACACCTCAGATATGTCTTTTGTACTGTACCATACCCGATATCCCACCACCATGCAATAAATTAATCCATTCATTATGCACTGCAATTCAATGGATGATTGCTTTTAACTGGAGATCTACAACCCTACCATGGTCACAAGTTTTGTCTAGAATGGAGCTCATTAAAAGAACCGAACATATACACTTCACCCTCAACCACAATTTAAAAAGCTTTTATAAAAAATGGAATTACTGGGTCAACTCTTAAGCTGTCGAACAAAGTTCAAATATATTTATAGCTACATTACTCTCAATATTCCAATCCGAATCTCACATAATATAATTGTTTTTCATTTTCTTTTTCCCCCCCGCTAGATAACAATTTAATGTCTATTCTGTACCATGTACTGTAAACATATGCTATTCTGTATCTAAAATCTGTATGTTCTCTTAACCTTCTAAATAAAATATCTTTTGTAAACAAAAAAAAAAAAATGTAAAATACTTTTAAAAAATTGTAAAGAATAATTAAAAGGAAACACAATCACTCATTCACATGGGTCATACTCTGGCACCCACTCACCCCACACTGGGGTAGAGGCCTTGTCAGGTAGGTTGTATGGGAACCCATGATTTCTAGCAGCATATATGCTTCCATTGATCCAAGCTGAACCAATATAACTACGGTAGGAATAAAATGGCCATACCTGGCCATCCAGCTTCTCTGTGATGCGCTACAGAACATGTCAGTGCTATATAAATGAGTCAGATAAATAAATATATCATGCCGCAACATCAGGCAGCCCAACATCTCACAACAAGCAGCAGGAAACCAAAGTAGCCGGAAGGGTTTACAAATACTTGATAAATAAGTAGAGCTAATTTTCCCTTTTATTTCCAATGTGAGAGACATTGTCTGTCTGGATCATCCACAGCAGGATTACATTAGGGCCTGGCTGGTAGGAAATGTGTTGAACACGTTTTGTAATCCGGCACATGTGTCCCCGGGGCCCCGGCTCAGCCTCGCCGCATACACAACCAAATACAAACCAGGTAGACTTGATTATAACTCATTCTGTCTGCCCGCTTCATCTCTGCATGGATCTGTCAGTGTAAATACAGAAAGCCGTAAGGGCTCTGAAGGTTTGTAAAGTAAATTTAAAAGGACCTTGCCAGGTCCTACGAGTATAATTGTCACAGCGATTGGAGAGAAAAGAGTGCTACACCACATTTTAAAGCTGAACTCCAGCAGGCAAACTGCTATAAAACACGGCTGGAATGCACAGTTGTGAACGATCCCAGCAGCCAAAAGATTTCTAATTCTGTCCATCCATTTTTGGGTTTCGCACATCTCTGCCAGACAGCACAGCCAGGAGGGTGACACCACTTTATCGGTTAACCACTTCAATACTGGGCACTTTCACCCCCTCCCTGCCCAGGCCAATTTTTAAAATGCCATTTGCGTACAGTGTTGGATGACTGTTCAATTGCCAGTTAAAGTAGCACAGTGTTGAATAGCAAAAAAAGGCTTTTAGAGGAATTTAGGAGCAGCAGAGTTTAGAGTCAAAGCTTCATCTCCTGAAGGCAGAAGAATCGTTTTTGGGCATAAAAAAAGCACCAAATGAGGCTAAATGCTTCTGTTTCAATATTTTTATGGAAGTGTTTTCACAAAAGAGAATACAAAAGTTACGACAAAGAATGCAGATTTGTTTACAATGTAAAATACTTACAGAATGGGTAGTAGTCCAAAAATGTTATAAACATAAAAACATAGAAAAGTGACGGCAGTAAAAGACTTGAGTAGCCCATGGAGTCTGCTCTTTTTTTGTTGTTTTTTTTTTGTTTTGTTTTTGTTTGTTTTTTTGTTTTTCTTTTTTTTTGTTTTTTTTGTTTGTTTTGTTTTCCCATTAACCTCGTCTGACTATATATGTATGTTTATCCCAAGCATGTTTGAAGCCATTTACTGTTGACTGTCTCACAACCTCTGTTGGTAGTTTATTCCAATCATCAACCATCCTTTCAGTAAAATAATACTTTCTAAGATTAGTTTTGAATACATCCGAATTTCCGAATTACAATAGTACCGAATTTAACCACTTCAATACCATGCACTTAGAACACTTTCCTACCAGTCCAATTTTCAGCTTTCAGTGCTGTTACACTTTGAATGACAATTGCGCAGTCATGCGACGCTGTACCCAAACTAGTTTTTTATCATTTTGTTCCCACAAATAGAGCTTTCTTTTGGTGGTATTTGATCACCCCTGTGGTTTTTATTTTTTGCCCTACAAATAAAAAAACACCGAAAATTTTGAAAAAAAAAAAGGTTTTCTCTGTTTCCGTCACAAAACTCTGTAAATAAGTACATTTTCTCCATCACTGATGGGCACTGATGAGGCAGTACTGATTGGCACTGATGAGGCGGCACTGATCAGTGGGCACTGATGATGAGGCACTTATATGCAGCAATGATGGGCACTGATAGGTGGCACTGATAAGCAGAACTGACGGGCACTGATAGGTGGCACTGATATGCAGCACTGATGGGCACTGATAAGCGGCACTGATGGGCACTCATAGGCGTCACTGATTGGCACTCATAAGCGGCACTGATTGGCACTAATAGGCGGCACTGGGCACTGATAGGTGGCACTGGTGGGCAGATGCACTGATAGGGGCCATTTCCCTGGTGGTCTAGGGTGGCATCTGATTGGACACTGTGCCCCTTACCTGGTGGTCTAGGGTAGTCTTCCTGGTGGTCCTGATCAGCTCCCTGGTGGTCCCTGGTCGGTTCCTTGGTGGTCCTGGGTGGGCACTTCCCTGGTGGCCTCTGGGCAGGCTCCCTGGTGGTCTAGGGTGGCGATCCTAGGGGGGGCTGCGCTGGTAAACCATCAGCACAGACCCCCCCTGTCAGGAAAGCAGCTGATCGGCTCTCCACTACTCAGGTCTACAGACCCGAATACAGGAAAAGCAGATAAACGGTTCTTCATGTTTACACTGTGACCAGCTGTGATTGGCCGCATCTGATCACATGGTAAAGTGCTCCCAATGGAAGTGCTTTACTGAGATCGGTAATGCGGGGGGTCAGACTGAAACACCGCACCACTGATCGCCGCGATGCACGCCCCCCCCCCCCCCCCCGTGCGCGCCGGCATTTTATCCTGCTGGATAACTCAACCACTTCCCGGCCGTCATTCTGAATGTGGCAGTAGGGAAGTGGTTAAACGAATCCGAAATAACGAAAAAGAAAATTCGGACGAAAATTTTTTTCAAATTCCAATAGTTTTCAAATTCGAAAAGTCCTCGAATTTGAATAGTTTTCCAATTTCCAAAGAGAACAAAATAGAATAGAAAACAAAGGAAAAGAACAGAAGAAAAAAAACAATAGACTAGAAAATAATATAACAGAAAACAAAAGAATAGAATACGACAGAGTAAAACAGCTCTGTGCCACTCCACCACAATATATTCTTTCATTTTCTGTTATATTCCCCTCTATTGTATTCTATCTTTTTCCATTCTATTCCTCCACTTTCCACTCCACCAATTTTCCTTGGAAATTGGAAAATGATTCGAATTCAAAAACTTTTCAAATTTGAAAACTATTAGAAATTGATTTGAAAACTTTTCTAATCAATTTGAAAATGAATAAACAAAACGAATTCTGAAAACAAATTAAACTAATGAAACGAATCTAACTAAACAAACTTATGTAAATAATGAAACAAAACTAAATGAATTTTTTCGCTCTGCACAATAACGATAATAAACTGTCTAGTTTACAATAAACCAGTGGGCATGGGGCCTAAGATGACCTACTGAAGGTATTTAGTGCATGGCTTCTGAACCATAACTATAGGGTATAATTAGGGCCAACATAAGACACATGGAGCCCACCTGTAGCATGTGCCATTATTTCTAGTGGAAAATGACTGTTTAAATGATAAGGTATTTTAGGATTACATGGACAATTTCAGCAAGACAACCATACTGCAAATGCTGATGACTCTGAAAAGTCAAGTGAGGGCACAGGTGACTGGAAACGTGGTGTGGGGTAAGATTGATGGGTGGGAGAATTGGAAGCAGAGACAGAAGCCATGAGATGAAAGAGCGAGATGAGCAGAAAGGAAGATGGAAGGGGGGGGTGCAGAGTCAGCTTAGAGAATAATCTCCAGATGTTTGGAGGAAATAAATATTGTGGGGAGACAGAAGAGAAGATCAATGGCTGCACAGAGAAATGTGAAAATCCATAAAGGGTATGTCAAGGCATTGCCCAAATTTAACCTTAAAACCCCCCACTTTTCCCTCTAGGGCATATCCCAGCATTAACGTTTTAATGAGCTTCCAGAAGGACAGCTTCTGGAAGCTCAGTTCCTATTGACATAGGGATTCCCTCAGATTTGTATCCCCCAAGAGTCTTTTCTCTAAACACAGTGTGTGGGTAGGCTTTTGGTAGCCAAGGCAGTGGCAATGGGAAAGAAATGTGCAAAATACGAAATCGCCAACCCCTTCTAGAAAATGCTAGTTACTTGACTGTCTCATTTTCTAGCACTTTTTAACTACTTGATGTCTGCGCTATAACTACAGCTCGGTTGTCCAGTTCTGGGAGGGTGTCACTAGATGCACTCCCAGAACCCTGCCCCCTGCACACCTCCTGCGGCTCGCATTGGGCGCGCTCTGTGACCTCTGTGTCTTTCTCACACAGCTGATCACAGATCGGGGTAAAGGGTCAATCAAAGCTGCTCTTTAACATGTGATCAGCTGTATCCAATCACAGCTGATCACATGTCAACAGCCTTGCCGGTTATCGCCATTTCTGTCCTACCACGCTGTGTCTGTGTGAGAAAAGGAGAGCCGTTAACCAGCAAAGCTGTCAGGGCATTGTTCACACTAATACTCAATGCAGCCCCATCAGTGCAGCCTATAAGTGCCTATCAGTGTAAATCAGTGCAGCCTATCAGTGACTATAGTGCCAACCAGTGCAGCCAATCAGTGCCAATCTGTGCTGCCTATCTGTGCTGCATATCAGTGCCCATCAGTGCAGCCTATCAGTGTCCATCAGTGCAGCCTATCAGTGCCCATCAGTGCAGCCTATTAGTTCCCATCAGTGCAACCTATCAGCACCAATCAGTGCCGCCTATCAGTGCCCATCAATACCGCCTATCAGTGTATTCTCATCAGTGCCATCTATCAGTGCCACCTCATCAGTGTCCATAAGTGCAGCCTATAAGTGCCCATCAGTGCAGCCTATCAGTGTCCATCAGTGCCCATCAATACTGCCAATTAGTACATTCTCATCAGTGCTGCCTATCAGTGTCCATCAGTGCCCATCAATACTGCCCATCAGTGCATTCTCATCAGTGCCATCTATCAGTGCTGCCTCATCAGTACCCATCAGTGCAGCCTAACAGTGCCCATCAGTGAAGAAGAAAAATTATTTATTTACAAAATTTTATAATAAAGACTAAGAAAAATGTCTTTTGTTGTTTTTCAAAATGTTCAGGTTTTTTTTGTTTAACAAAAAAAGTAAAACCCCAGTGGTGATTAAATACCACCAAAAGAAAGCTCTATTTGTGTGAAAAAAATTATAAAAATGTCATATGGGTACAGTGTTGCATGACCACGCAATTGTCATTCAAAGTGCGCCGGGGTAAAGTGTCCAGTAGGCAAGTGATTAAGGCAGTAATAGGCAAGCAGGAAGTGAAGTCACAACTTCCAATTTGAACGCTTTTTTCAGGTGACTTGCTAAGAAGGCATTTAAGTGATTAACACATCAGGCAGCCTGATGGCAGTCAACATATTTCTTTCAGTCTAGGTTTCCTACAACTTATACAGTTTTTTGATCTTGGAAATAAAGCACACATCGTGCAGAACTTAGTGTTACTGGTGAGAAGCAAACATAGAATCCTGGTGCTCCAGCCCCCGCGGAGCCACTAAAGTACTGATGCTACAAAGCCATAGTTCCAGCCCCCGAGGAGCCACTAAAGTACTGATGCTACAGAGCGATAATTCCAGCCCCCGTGGAGCCACTAAAGTACTGATGCTACAAAGCCATAGTTCCAGCCCTCAGGGAGCCACTAAAGTACAACGTCCTACAACCAGGGTAGTGTGTCATACTCTCTCAAACATAAACTCTTACACAAAGCAAGGTTTTGCTTTAGCTGTTACTTATTGGTCGGGGTTATGAATTTTCATTTTATTTGAGTTTGGACATTGGAATTTTTTTATTGATTATTCGTTTGTAAAAAAGAAAGACTTCCACTTATTTTAAAACACTACTTTTGTCTTCATAATTCCGATTCTTCTACAATAAGGCAGAGCATAGAGGCAAATAAAAATACGTTGATTTATTTAATGAGAGAGATAGGGAGCTGCATTCTATTTTCACATTATCTTTCTTATGTGGTCTCCATTGTCTAGGCTAGCATGACTAATGGAAGTGACTTCACAAAATGAATATGAAACATAGACTACTTTGCTTTTAGAAATAATTGCCTTCAATAAGGGCTGACCTCATGCCTTATCAATGCATTATTCACAGCGCTATAACAAAGTTACAACTTAATTAGCTTTTTATTCAGAGAATTCCTAAACCTGTTTGGTTCAGTTTATCTTGTCATATTACAGAGAGAGCGCCATTCAGAGTAGCGACCTCCCGAGGTCCCCTACAAGGTCATGCTATCCACATTACTTAAAGCAACGTCTGGAGCCTGCGGTGATATTGTTGCCCAATAACTGAGATATTATCAGATACTTTATAATTTTTCTTAAAAAGCTCTCAACGGTTTGCTAAAATATCATTCTCCTGTAATCAATTTTTAAATTAAAGTGATAGTAAAGGCTTGTGTTTTTTTTTTCAAACAGCGAGCATGTTATACTTACCTGCTCTGTGTAAAGGTTTTGCACAGAGCAGCCCCGATCCTCCTCTTCTCGGGTCCCCCGGAGGCGCTCCAGGTCCCTTCCTCCTGCCAAATGCCCCCACAGCAAGCAGCTTGCTGTATGGGCACCCAAGCAGGCACGCTCCTGAGCCACGGCTCTGCATGTCCATTCATACACAGAGCCAAAGCCCAGCCCCGCCCTTCCCTTTCCTCATTGGCTCACTGGCAGTGATTAACAGCAGCTGGAGCCAATGGCTCCTGCTGCTTCCTCAACCAATGAGTGAGAGTCCCCAGAGAGCGGAGACTGTCGTGCACATCACCAAATCGTGATGGGGCTCAGGTACGTATTAAGGGGGCCTGATGGGGGCCGCTGCACATAGAAGGCTTTTCAAAAAAAAACCTTGAGCCTTTACAACCACTTTAACCACTTCAGCCCCGGAAAGATATCCCACTTTAGGACCAAAGCACTTTCTGCGATTCGGCACTGCGTCACTTTAACTGACTTTTGCGCAGTCCTTGTACCCAAACAAAATTTGCGTCCTTTTTTCCCACAAATAGAGCTTTCTTTTGGTGGTATTTGATCCCCTCTGCGTCATTTCTGATCGCCGCTATAAACAAAAAAAGAGCGACAATTTTGCAAAAAAAACCCCCACTATTTCTTACTTTTTGCTAAAATACAAATCCCAAAAAAATATATAAAAAAACAAATTTTTTCATCGGTTTTGGCCAATTTATATTCTTCTCATATTTTTGGTAAAAAAAATCAGAATCGGCATTTATTGCTTGGTTTGCGCAAAGGTTGCCACGTTTACGAATGATGAGAATTCATTTATCGGGTTTTTATTTTTTTTTACTAGTAATGGCGGTGATCTGCGATTTTAAGCGGTACTGTGATATTGCAGCGGACATGTTGGACCATTTTGACACTTTTTCGGGACCATTCGCATTTATACAGCAGTTATTGCTATAAAAATGCACTGATTACTGTGTAAATGCCATTGGCAGTGAAGGGGTTAACCTGGAGGGGGCTAAGGGTTAACTGTGTTCCCTGGGCGTGTTCTAACTGTATGTGGGCTGGGCTGGCAGGGGGAGGGGAGTGATCACGGCTTCCATATACAGGAAGCCTGTGATCACAGCCCTTCCCCCTCTGTCAAAACGGAGATCCATGTTTACATACACGGATCCCCGTTCTGTCACTCCGGGGGGGGGGGGGGCATCGCGGTTAGCCGGCGGTGATCTAGTCCGCCCTACACGCTCCCTGACCCCCCGGAAAACACAGTGAGCCTGCGAGCGTGCCTCCGGCGGTGCACGCTCACAGTGCGCGATCCCGCAGCCACTGTCACCTGATGGCGATTTGCGATATCGAACCAAGTTGCCGCCGTCAAACCACGGCAGGCGGTCAGCAACTGGTTAATGAATCTATTTATTAATGTGGAAATTAAGTTTGGTAATTTGCCAAGACCCTTATGCCCCCACCAGACAACCCATACTTCCCATAACACAGACAAGAGTTTGCCTATTTGTAATAGCTATATATTATAATATACACTGTTGACACCGATCAGCCATAACATTATGACCACTGAGGGGTAAAGGGAATATCTTGTTACAAGGGCATCAGAAAATTGGTGGGATATATTAGGCAGCGAGTGAACAAGTTGTTCATGAAGTTAATGTGGTGAAAGCAGATAAAATGGGCATCGCAATTTGTTGTGTATGGGGCTGTGAAACCCATGGTGACCATGTCCACAGCCAAAAGCTTCTACAATAGTCATATGAACATCAGAACTGGACTACGGATCAATGGAAGAAGGTGGCTTGGTCTGATGAATCACATTTTCTATTAGATCACGTGGGTGGCCGGATGCGTGTGCGTCACTTACCTGGGGAAGAGATGCCACTGTAGTACGGTATAAGAAGGCAAGTCGGCAGAGGCAGTGTGATGGGTTGGGCAATGTTCTGCTGGGGAACCTTGGGTCCTGCCATTCATGTGGATGTTATTTTGGTGTCCATGCCTCAATGGGTCAGGGCTGTTTTAGCAAAAGGGGGCCATACTCAATATTAGGTCGGTGGACATAATGTTATGGCTGATCAGTGTATATACAGTATATTGGTAACTTTCCTCAAAAGGGAAGGTACCCTTCCGAGAATAAAAATCAGGGATTTGTAATTTAACAGAGCAATTTAAATTAAAAAAAAAAACAAATGAAATGGCATAGACAAAAATGATAAGACCCTTAACCAAATAGTTTGTTGCAAAACCTTCAGGGGCAATCACTGCAAGCACGGGATTTCTGTAGTTCTCAATGGGATTGGCCCAGGGCCATCTTTAACGTAGGGCAAAAGGGGCAGCTGCCCTGGGCCCAGTCATTGTTGTGGGGCCCAAAGCAACTGCCTCTTGAGCCTGTACTGCCCGCAAATAGTTGATAAATGGATTCAGGAGGGCCCAAGAAAATGTTTGCCCAAGGTCCAATCGATATTAACCACTTGCCGACCACGTATAGTATATATACGGCAGCAGAGTGGCACCATTGCGCAGATCGCCGTCTATAAACGGCAATCAGCACATGCGCAACAGCGGGCAGGGCACTTGTGCCTGCCGCGCGCTCCCTGAGCGGGGTTGGGCGGACTCGATGTCCGCCGGCGACCC
Organism: Glandirana rugosa; assembly: GCA_018402905.1. NCBI lineage: Eukaryota > Metazoa > Chordata > Amphibia > Anura > Ranidae > Glandirana > Glandirana rugosa. The sequence goes on along the minus strand of BLSH010302413.1, from coordinate 365,710 downwards.
ACGATCGCCTGTGACAGAAGAAGAACGGGGTACCGCCAATGTAAACATTCTGACAGGGGACAAGACAGAGATCTACTGATCCCTGTGCTCGGGATCAGTTAGATCTCTCATGCCCCTGGCAGCCCAGCCCCCATACAGTTAGAACACGCCTAGGGAACACAGTTAACCCCTAGAGCTCCCCCTACAGATTAACCCATTCACTGCCAATTACATTTATTCAGTAATCAGTGGTTTTCTTTAGCTGTGATCGCTGTATACATGTCAATGGTCCCAAAAAAGTGTCAAAAATGTCCGACATGCCCGCCGCAATATCGCGATCCCGATAAAAATTGCAGATCGCCGCCATTACTAGTAAAAAAAAAATAGTGAAAACCCCATAAATGGATTCTCCTGGTTTGTAAATGCGGCAACTTTTGCGCAAACCAATCAATATACGCCGATTGTGATTTTTTTTTTTTTACCACAGATATGTAGAAGAATATATATCGGCCAAAACTGATGAATAAATTTGTTTTTTTATATATTTTTTTTGAATTTGTATTTTAGCAAAAAGTAAGAAATATTGGGTTTTTTGTTTATAGTGCAAAAAACAAAAACAGCAGAGGTGATCAAATACCACCAAAAGAAAGATCTATTTGTGGGAAGAAGGATGCCAATTTTATTTGGGTACAAAGTCGCGCACCCGTGCAATTGTCAGTTAAAGCAACGCAGTGCCGAATCGCAAAAAGTGCTCTGGTCAGGAAGGGGGTAAATCCTTCCGGGGCTGAAGTGGTTAAAGATGGCCCTGGATTGGCCTTTACCTTGGGGGTGTCTTTCCCAGACAGAATGTTTCGGTCCTATCTATAGGGCCCCTTTCACGAGTCGGATCCAGTTTTGCTCAGCAGGGGATCTGTCCACTGATCTCCAAATGAGCTGATTGGAGCTGCTGGATGACAGGTCCGTGTCTGCTCCACTTATGCAGAGCAGACACGGGCACAGCCTGTTCTCCTCTATGAGCAGTCAGATGTAATCAGACCGGCTATCCATTTACTCTGATCTGATCCAGCCAGACGGTGGGGAATGGATACCCCTCCCTTTGTTTTTGCAGGTCGGATCAGGTTGGAGGTAGCGGGGCGTAAATGGGCACAAGTCTGTTTACAGCTGACTGCCCATGGAGGAAAATGAAGAGTCCGATTGGGTCTGCCTAAAAAATGAAATTCGGACGAAATTTTTGTTATTTGGATGTATCCGAATCGCCAAACTATAATAACGAATTTCTACGAATCTGAAATAAATTATAACAAAACAACAAATTCATTCATATTCATTCATTTCATTTGGATGACAGGATGTGATAGCTTTGTTAATGTTTCAAGCATCCAAAATAATGTAACTACATCATTGATTCGATTGATTCCATTTTTGTATTAACAATTTTCATTATTATAAAATGCACTATGTACAATATGATATGGAAACATTTTGCAATAAATACAATAAGGTGTAAAAGTGAAATAAGATGATGATTCCTACTTGTTGTGTTTGGGTTGGATGGAGGTGGATCCATCAGAATCTCCAGATCATAACATAACCAATAAATCCAAATACATTTAATTCCATTCATTATTTTTGGATGCACATGACTCAATTCGATATTGTCCAATCAGCTCATTCCGTTTCTCTTTGTGAGTTGGATTAGCAGGGATGACTCAAAGTGCTTAGTAAATAATGAATTACCCTGGTATTAAAGCTTTGCTTTTTGTTTTTAAATAACAAACATGTTATACTTACCAGCTCTGTGCAGTGGTTTTGCACCGAGCAGCTTCGATCTTCATCTTCATTTTGGGTCCCCCACCGGCAATCCTGGCTCCTCCCCCTTGAGCAGTGCCCCAGAGAAAGCCGCTTGGCCTGGGGGCACTGCTGTGTGCTTTCTCCTGAACCGCTGCTCTATGCGTCCGTAAGACACATAGAGCCACTGCTTGGCCTCGCCTCTCCCCCCACTCTCTCATCATTGGCTCACTGGCTGTGATTGACATCAGTGGGAGCCAATGGGCTCCCGCTGCTGTCTCAGCCAATGAGGAGGGAGAGTCCCGGGACAGCCGAGGCTATCGCTGTTATGAACATCGCTGGATCGGAGGGAGCTCAGGTAAGGATTAGCGGGGCTGTTGGGGGGCTGCTGCGCATAGAAGGTTTGTTAACTTCATGTATAGAATGCATGAAGGTAGTGCCAGGACAAGCCCATCCAGCTCCCCGGCCAAAGATGCCAAGCTGAGCCCCCCTCCCATTCATGATGTGCAAGCTCAGGGGATCCTACACCCAGCAGTCATTTGTTAAAGTCACTGCCACTGTCACTACTCCTGTCAGCCTTGAAACAGAAGGAAGGTGCCCCATCCCTACAGTAAACCATTGCGCCCAGGGCAACCGTCCCTCCTGCCCACCCCTTGTCCCAGCCCTCCATGAAGGCAGGAAACATTCAGCCTTTAGAATCACTTTAACATGTTAAACAATTAGAGGCAAACTTCCGAAAGAACTTCTGGAAATTCGAATCGATTTGGATGAGTATACAAAATGAATCCAAATACACAAGACTAATTCCGAAAGTAAATAATTCTAACGACTATGACGAATGAATGAATCTGAAATGAAACAAATGTTTCCATTGTGTACATCTCTAGATTGTTCTATAAAGTGTTACACTTTATGATCTCCAAATATCGCCCAAACCGTCCTCTTCGATCCTCCCAAGACCTTGAGCTCTCTATCTCCTTTGTCTCCTCCTCCCATGCTCGTCTCCAGGACTTCTCTAGAGCCTCTCCCATCCTCTGGAACTCTCTACCCCAATCTGTCCGCCTTTCTCCTACTCTGTCCACTTTTAGGCAATCCCTGAAAACGCATCTCTTCAGGGAGGCCTATCCTGCCTCCAGCTAACAACGGAACCTTCTACTCCCCTAATCAGTTCATCCCTCACAGCCCCTACCTTTTGTTTCACCAGCCGCCCCCCTCCCCCCTTAGATTGTAAGCTCACTGGAGCAGGGCCCTCTAACCCTCTTATTTTGAATTGTACTGTTGCTGTAATGTCTCTTTTTATATTGTAAAGCGCTGCGCAAACTGTTGGCGCTATATAAATCCTGTATAATAATAATGATAGCCCGGGGAGCAATGGTTTTATATGATGTTGAGTATAACCAGGGACTCTGGACATACTCAGATATCTGCAGAATTTGCATTTCGCCTGGACTGGATGGAAGGAATAAATCTCCTAAAATCTTGTCCTGAAAAATGAACTAATAGTGCAAAATAGAAACTTTCACGTCCGGTATTTAGCTTGTGTTTCACTAACAATCACCTTACCCATGATGGAAGACCTTTGACACCAAAGCCAAACTTAGCAGGATGTCTGCCTCTCTGAACAATAATCATGCGTCCGTCTTCCAGCACCTTGAGCTTAGAAAGACAGAAACAGTTCTGTATGTATATATGAACACCGGCCATCCTTCACTGTTTAGATAAACCCAGAAAGTAGTTTTCAGAAGCTTGTCAAGAATGTTTTTGGTTAGGAGAAGGATCTTGTCACTTTGCGGAGTGGATACACAATTCATGAGTTCGGTCTCTTGCTGCCTACTAGTGGACGTTCCAGGAAGTGCACAGAAAAGACATCATGACAGCTGTCAGCCGTCACATTTAGCATCTATGGAATTGGAAATGAATATAGGAATTATATTAAGAAGAACACCTGCCTAATGGAAAATAATGATATTTTAAACTGAATAGCTGTTGATGTTACTTATTATGTGCAATGATCCTTTTTCCTCCTAAGAGAATAGCTAAAAAAAATACCCAATACCTTTCCCTCCTGTCACTAGAACTTACATCTGCATGTAGAATCATCCAACCCTGCTTTCTTTAACCCCTTCCTTACCGGGCACTTAAACCCCCCTCCTGACCAGACCAATTTTTGGCTTTCAGCGCTGTCGCATTTTGAATGACAATTGCGCGGTCGTGCGACGTTGTACCCAAATAAAATTTGCGTCCTTTTTTTCCCACAAATAGAGCTTTCTTTTGGTGGTATTTGATCCCCTCTGCGTCATTTCTGATCGCCGCTATAAACAAAAAATGAGCGACAATTTTGCAAAAAAGAACAATATTTTTTACTTTTTGCTAAAGTACAAATCCATTAAAAAAATTATTCATCGGTTTTGGCCGATATATATTCTTCTACATATTTTTGGTAAAAAAAAAAACCACAATCGGCGTATATTGATTGGTTTGCGCAAAAGTTATCGCGTCTACAAACTGGGAATTGATTTATGGCATTTTTATTATTTTTTTTTTTTTACTAGTAATGGCGGCGATCTGCGATTTTTATCGGGACTGCGATATTGGGGCGGAAATGTCGGACATTTTTGACACATTTTTGGGACCAATGACATTTATACAGCGATCAGAAATTTAAATGTCCACTGATTACTGTATAAATGTCATTGGCAGGGAAGGGGTTAACCAGCAGGGGGCAGTGAAGGGGTTAAATATGTTCCCTGGGTGTGTTCTAACTGTGGGGGGGCAGGGCTGGCCGGGACATACCAGATCTAACTGATCCCAGTGACAGGGATCAGTAGATCTGTTATGTCCCCTGTCACAGAACGGGGAACCGCCGTGTTTACAACGGCGGTTCCCCGTTCTGAGGCTCCTAAAGGTGATCGGCGGGTCACGGGCGGACATCGAGTCCGCCCGACCCACGGACACGCTCGCGCAGCGTGCGGCGCACGCGCGCGCGCCGCTGCTGCCGCCGGGGGCGCGCCTGGAGCGTGCGCAGTGGAGGACGTCCATGGACGTCCTCCGGGCATTTCAGGTCCGCGCTGGAGCCGTACTTCGGCTATAGCGCGGACCTGGAGTGGTTAAAGCGGTATTAACCACAAGAAATGTCATATATTTCAGTAGAGCTGCACAATTCTGGATAAAATGAGAATCTCCATTTTTTTTGCTTAGAATAAAGATCACGATTGTCGGTGTAATGACATTTTTCACATTATACAAACAATTGGGCTAACTTTACTGTTTAGTTTTTTTTTTATGATTCATTAAAGTGCATTTTTTCCCGAAAAAAATAGCTTTTGAAAGACCGCTGTGCAAATACAGTGTGACAAAATATTTTGCAACAACTGCCATTTTATTATCTAGGGTCTCTGCTTAAAATATATATATAATGTTTGGGGGTTCTAAGTCATTTTCTGGCAAAAAAATATTGATTTTAACTTGTAAGCAACAAGTGTCAGAAAAAGGCTTAGTCTTTAAGTGGTTAAACTGACCTCATTTGCAGGCCAAAGTTCATCCCTTTGATCTAAAAGAACTAAATGTTACAATGTTTCCTTTTATCTCTCAGCGCTGAGCAAGGTTGTAGTAAACTATGCCGTTGTTATGTCAATATAGCCAATTCATCAACTGCTCCAATTACTTCACTTCCGGTTACTGTAAACCGTCCGTAATTAGAGATTTTGTCGACTTGGCCTTTTGACACAACACCGGGAACCATAAACACTCCGGTAGACGGCATTATGAGTGGATAATCTTAGTTGGCTCTGATACTAACCAACAAAATGGCCGCCTCCGAGAAGACAACAAGTTTTTCCTCACTACCCACTGATGTGTCAAAACACCAAAGTCTTGAAGTACAGGAGTGTTTACGGTTCCCGATGTTGTGTCAAAACCCCAAGTCGACAAAATCTCCAATTACGGACAGTTTACAATAACTGGAAGTGATGTAATTGGAGAATATGATGAATTAGCTATATTGACATAACACTGGCTGCCTTTTTTTTTTTTGACCGATGTGAGCAGGGAACGGCTCTACACTTGTTACATGAATCGTGGAAATACTCGAGATCACAATTTTTTCACGATTAATCGTTTAGCTCTGTATTGCAGCTTACCAATTCTGGGATGTGGTCGCTGCATTCGTTTTCTTTTTTAGGCTTTTTTTCCCTTTATTTTTCACCTGGTGATCCGGCCAGTTAACTTCCTTTAACAAACCTCCAGCAAAAGTGTCAGTTAGAGGGTTGAGACAAACCATCTAAAACTGTCAGGGGTGCTTACAATGGTCAGCTTCTATTCATTTATGTAAAACCTTTACCCCAAAAGAAAAAAAAAAAACTATTGCTGTAATTGCTTAAAACGTGTTAGTTGGAGTTCAGCTTCAATTTGTTAGCCAGGCCCTTCTAAATCTGCTTGTCTAACACTACCCTCCCCCCAGACTGACAATGCTGCCATCCAAGGGTGTCCCCGTTGTTCCTCTATTAAGAGTGGAGACACCCTATGGCTGGACATACATTATACAATTCTCTTGTACAATTTTCCTTTAGATTTACCAAAACCTTATAATATGAGGTCAAACCTACATATTTTTAGTTTGTAATCAATCAGGCAGGCCCTTGCACTACATAGTTGAAGTCATAGGTGTGCACCCCAAACTCAAACACAGCCTCAGATGCATGGGATAGTGAATGAATGGGATGGGAATGGGAAATGCTCTGTGTTGAGTGGCTTGCTGTTCATTCACAAGCTGAAGCATAGTAACCCCAGCTTACTATGCTTCAGTTATGAATGGACACAGTGAGTGATCGTTTTGAAAAGGAACTATTTACTAGCCCCTTCCCCTGCTCTCCATCCTGAAACATCCCCTGCACCAGCCGGGGGGAGAGGAGAGGAGGGAAGCCAGCAGCACTGCAGGGTAGGGGGCTGGGGTGGTAGGGGGAATCAGCAGGGCACATAGTGACTAGGCCCATGCACACCTGGCACCCCCCCTGTGCATGCCTATGGTTGAAGGTAAATCTAAAGAAAAATGAATAAGAAAATTGTATAATGTATGACCAGCTTAAGACAGGAAGTGTGTCGCCACCTGGTTGGATCACCAGGTAAAAATAAAGGGGGGCCTAAAAGAAGAAAACTAATATCGCCATCATTTTTAACCACTTCAATACCAGGCCCCTTCCTGCCCAGGCCAATTTTCAGCTTCTTTTTTTTTTTAAATACGGTCACCAGTCAGTGTTCCTGATCTCTGCCACACCCGTTATACGATGACCCTGTACTGCCCCGGTGACAGCATGTAAAAAGAAAAAATTGTGATTCTTTTTTTTTCTAGTTTCTTAATTTTCCATAAAATTGTGACAGCCAGTTACAACTTCAAAAAACTTGCCATGCCTCTTACTAAATACCTTGGGCTGCCCACTTTCCAAAGAGGGGGGTAGTTGTACTGTCTTGATATTTTAGGGCCTCAAAAAATGAGATAGTCCATCAGTACATCAGGATGGATCAGTTTTAAGATACAGTGGTACCTTGGATTATTATGAGCATAATCTATTCCAGGAGAATGCTTGTAATCCAAATCATTCATATATCAAAGCAAGTTTCCCCATAAGAAACAATGGAAACTCGGATAATTCGGTCCACAGTGACTGCTTGTCTGTGCAGTACTGTATGTGACCAGAGGTCTGGGGGGCGCTGGTGAGGAACTGTTTACACTTTCGGTATTTCCGAGTATTTCCGAATGCTTTCAAGCATCTCCGAACATCACCAGCGCCCCCCGCACCTCTGGCCACATGTGGTATTGCACGCACAGAGGCTTAATCCTGCTCATTTCACATGACAACGCTCACAAACTGAGTCAGGATTCTTTTTTAAAAACTGCGTGTATTGTGAAACGCTCGTTAACCACGTTACTCACGATACTTTTGTGAACTCTATAGCTGCAATACATTACAGCTTTAAAGTAGAACTGAAGGCAAAAATTTTTTTTAAATTTTGGATAGAGTAAGGGAGCGTAAAACCCCGGTCTGTTTTTTTTCTTTTGCCATACCTTTTACTTTTGCTTTCAATGATAATGGTAACCAGGAGAGAGGGAATCTCCCCAACAAGGGCACGGACAGCAATAAAACCTGACAGGTCCTCTAATCCCTCTCCATTCTACCTAAAACAAAAAAAAACAAAAAAAGTTTTGCCTTTAACCGCTTGCAGATCGCCCCACGAGCATTTACTGCTGCAGGGCAGCCATTGTGCACTGGATCACGTCTCTGCAGGGCCACCATCAGGGGGGTACAGGCAGTACTGTTGTAAGGGGCCCCAGTGTCTCAAGGGGCCCTTACAACAAAGACTTTAGCAGTCTTTAACATTGGAGTCTATGGGAGGGGTCACCAAGTTTGGCCGTACCGGGTCCCCAAAGTGACCAGTCATTGACCGGCAATTGTCGGGTGAATTTCGGACTTAACATTGGAGTCTATGGGAGGGGGGCACCCTGTTTTGGGACACGGTTCTGACAAACCATAGGTGATAAAAATACCAAACTTGGGTCACAAATGGTCCAAGTTTGGGACCTCCAGCACCTATGGTTCGGCGCGAGTATTGCAAGCATTGGGTGAGGCTGTGCTGCCTGTGCACTGTTTTTTTAACCCCTTGGATCCCATACTAGCATGCATTGCACACTTCACTTCACTTGAATGGGTCATGCTTGGCAGGCTACACCTGGTAAGTGTGACAGGGTGTATAATTCCTACTGTGGCTGCAACATGTGTACACCCCTGGCCAGTCGAGTCCTGGCGAATGTTGGTGGTCAGATGGGGGGACCCAGGTCTAAAGCTGTGTAAGGGGCCCCACAATTTCTGATGGCTGCCCTGCGTATCTAGTACATGATTAGCGGTTCCAGGTGAGGCACACCAATAATTGATTGTCAGGACCCACCACTCACGGAAGCGGCTCTGTGTTGTTAACAACACAGAGCTCTGTACACTGACAGGTGATCTTGCAGGTTTTCCGGCATTCAATTGGCATGACATGTGAGCATTCTCAATGGAGCCGGTTCACACTGGTCCGAGGCGCCCGCGATACGCATTCCAAAAGGGTCCTGTGTGTGTTTGGGTCCGGTTCAGGTACAAATTCAGGCAAATAATTCGGACCTGATTTGCACGTGAACCGGTGAACAAGAATGCACCGGACCCCATGCTGGGAATATGTGAACCCGGCCTGATCTGTCATGTTTAGATCAGAAAAAAGAATAAGGACACAAACCTTTTCTGTCTTTGTTTTTGGATCTAGATGGATTCAGAGGTAATTGAATGTAAACAGACATATATCCGTTTACATCCAACTGCCCATATACTGGCACTGAGCCTTGGATTAGAGGCGAGCTCTGATATGGCATGCTGGTCCACTCCACCCAAAATCTGATATTATTTTCATGCTGCTCTTCAAACTTCTCTAAGACACGACTATAACTCTCGTCTATATTTCACCTAAGTCTTTTTTTGACTGTTAGTCACCAAAAACAAACAAAATGTTCGAAACTTTTTTTGAAGGTTAAAATGACTTAAAGATAAACCGCCCTCCCCCGCTCTCCTACTTATGCTTTATTTGAGAGACGTTTTGTCTTCACAGAAAATCGTTTATCTCCTCATTTTCTGCTCAGAAATGAAAGAAAGAAAATCAGCCTACATAATTAAATAGCTGTCTTTTCCCATCAGGATTAATTGCCGTGTTTAAGACTGGGTGGATCAACACAAAATAGGAAAATGATGTTAAACTGTTCGGAGTTTATGAATGATTTGTCCTGAAGAAATTTTACTGATCTTTTAGAAGTTTCTTCTTCTTTTTTTTTATAATAGTACAATGTGACTTGTCACAGAATTCTTTGAAGGGTAGATTAAAGTCCCTGCCCCCGAGGAGCTTTGGTGTAATGCACCTTTACACATAACTACACAGCCAATTGAAAATCCATACAAACACCGGGAGACCATGCAAATTCCATGTAGCACTACTACATGGAAACTGAACTCAGCATCACCAGACTAGAGTGCTACCATCTTCACCAAAATCCTGTCCTTTCCTAAATCAGTGGTTCTCAACCCTGTCCTCAAGTACCCCCAATAGGCCATGTTTGCAGGTTTTCCTTTATCTTGCACAGGTGCTTTAAATCAGAGTCAATGGCGTGACTAGGTACGTTGGGGACTTTCCTGAATAGAAGGCATACACAGTTAACATATGTTGTAATTATTCTTTGTACCTACCCTTCCAATAAGCTTTTTATAAACAAAAAAAAATCAGAGTCAATGGCTTGGTATTTTGGACAGCTATTTTATCCAAGGGAAATTCCCAAAACATGGCCTGTTGGGGGTACTTGGGGACAGGGTTGAGAACCACTGTCCTAAATGATACCGCTCATGGTCCACCATTACACACAAAGTAAAATATGCCTTTTTGGGCATGAGGGAACTTGTGACTCCCTTTGATATGCTGAATATTCCTTAGAGATTCCCGTTTGTATGTAACAGTTTCATCCCCATTGGCCACCTTGTTCACTCATTAATGAGACATTTTGGATTGGTGTGTAATGTTGACTTCGTATTACACACCAGAATTCAATGGTTCCTCAGCAGCCAATTGCCAGACACAAGCATTGGCACATGAAAGTGGTGGGGAGGGTCCTTATCCCTGTAAAAACTTCAACCAGGCCAACCTGGAGCTCACAAAGGACTCTTTTATTGTGCGCAAATAGATGTATGGAGCTGCGGTGCAGCGAACAGAAGGTGGGAGACTAAGCTAATGATGAGGTTCCTCTTCCACCTGTAGTCCAAACAGGTGACAGGGAGTGCAAAGATGGTGGAATAGAACAAGTGCAGGTTTAAGACTCAACAGCAGCTGTAAATCTGTTGGCCTACTGGAAGTTGGAGTCTTCTGATCACCAAGCAGGCAGGTACCAGATGGCAGGAACTCAGTAAAAACATAGGCCAAGGTTGAGTTCAGGTATAAGTGAGTGCAGGGTCATTAGACAGGACAAAGTTATGATTTCTGCTGATCAGTTTTTGCACACCTTGGCCAACAGGACCTTCCTGAGAAGAGGTTGTGTGTGTAGGGGGGATTTTAGGTGAATCTGAACCTGTTACTTTGCCCTGAATGGGAAATGTACAGGTTCACTTTAATTAGTTCCAGTATGAGCCAATTTATTAGACATTTGACTCATACATGTAAAAATCAACATTTTTTTTGCTAAAAAATTACTTAGAACCCCCAAGCATTATATATTTTAAGCAGAGACCCTGGAGAATAAAATGGTGATTGTTGCAATATAATACACACTTTTTTTTTTTAAATAGATACCTAACATGTCACGATTTAAAATTGCGTACGCCTGTGGAAAGGGCCTAAACTACAGTACCTAAAAATCTTTAAAAGCCTTTATAGATTATCAGTATAGCTCTTGCTCTAACGTTTGCAATGATACCTCTCATGTGTGGTGCGATTACATTTTGCATACGCGTGCAGGACCTACATGTGCGTGAGCATGGGGGGATGAGGGCACTGCAAAGGAAATGGCGGAAGAAGATACCCCCTTCCACCACCTGTAAAAGTGATCCAGTGGCTATATAGTTGCAGGATAGCTTTTATGTGATAGAGGATTGCCAGCTGAAAAAACAATACCAGGGTCATGACTGTAGCTACAGTCATGACCCTAGTATAACCACTTCAGCCTTTAGTCCAAACGAATGGGAAGTGGTTAAGGAGGGTATGAACAGTGAAGTGGAATGTTATATATATATATACACACACACACACACACACACACACACACACACACACACACACACACACTATATTACCAAAAGTATTGGGACACCTGCCTTTACACGCACATGAACTTTAATGGCATCCCAGTCTTAGTCCGTAGGGTTCAATATTGAGTTGGCCCACCCTTTGCAGCTATAACAGCTTCAACTCTTCTGGGAAGGCTGTCCACAAGGTTTAGGAGTGTCTATGGGAATATTTGACCATTCTTCCAGAAGAGCATTTGTGAGGTCAGGCACTGATGTGGATGAAAAGGCCTGGCTCGCAGTCTCCACACTAATTCATCCCAAAAGTGTTCTATCATGATGAAGTCAGGATTCTGTGCAGGCCAGTCAAGTTCCTCTATCCCAAACTACCTCATCCATGTCTTTATGGACCTTGCTTTGTGCGCTGGTGCGCAGTCATGTTGGAAATGGAAGGGGCCATCCCCAAACTGTTTCCACAAAGATGGGAGCCTGAAATTGTTCAAAATGTCTTGGTTTGCTGACGCCTTAAAGTTTCCTTCACTGGAACTACGGGGCCAAGTCCAACCCCTGAAAAACAACCCCACACCATAATCCCCCCTCCATCAAATGATTTGGACCAGTGAACAAAGCAAGATCCGAAAAGACATGGATAAGCAAGTTTGGGGTGGAGGAACTTGACTGGCCTGCACAGAGTCCTGACCTCAACCCTATAGAACACCTTTGGGATGAATTAGAGTGGAGACTGTGAGCCATCCATGTGGCTTCATCTGGAGGAAATAAAGGAAAGGTTCACAAACCAAGGTCCATAAAGACACAAACCGTTTGGGGTGGAGGAACTTGACTGGCCTCAACCCGATAGAACACCTTTGAGATGAATTAGAGCAGAGACTGCGAGCCAAGTCTTCTCGTCCACATCAGTGCCTGACCTCACAAATGCGATTCTGGAAGAATGGTCAAACATTCCCATAGACACTCCTAAACCTTGTGGACAGCCTTCCCAGAAGGGTTGAAGCTGTTATAGCTGCAAAGGGTGAGCCAACTCAATATTGAACCCGACAGACTAAGATGGGGATGCCATTAAAGTTCATGTGCGTGTAAAGGCAGGCGTCCCAGTACTTTTGACAATATAGTATATATAGAAAAATGAGATGGGATTCCTGCACAAAAATTCTTTAATGAAAAGACTAAAAATACATCAAAGTTACATGGTATTCAATGTTAACAGATAACGCCTTTCTTCAAAAACCAAATACCTGGTAGGTACCTGGTTTTTGAAGAAGGGAGTTATCTGTTCAGCCCAAAACTGTCAACCATGAATACCATGTAACTTTGATGTATGTTTAGTCTTTTCACTAATTTAAAGAATTTTTGTGCAGCAATTCCATCTCTTTTGGCCCTTGGGAAGGCCTGATTGCATTGCACGAACACCCATCACCGACGTGCACCTCACCCATGGAACTTTGCTATATATATATATATACAGTATCTCACAAAAGTGAGTACACCCCTCACATTTTTGTAAATATTTTATTATATCTTTTCATGTGACAACACTGAAGAAATGACACTTTGCTACAATGTAAAGTAGTGAGTGTACAGCTTGTATAACAGTGTAAATTTGCTGTCCCCTGAAAATATCTCAGCACACAGCCATTAATGTCTAAACTGCTGGCAACAAAAGTCAGAACACCCCTAAGTGCAAATGTCCAAATTGGGCTCAAAGTGTGAATATTTTGTGTGGCCACCATTATTTTCCAGCACTGCCTTAAACCTCTTGGGCATGGAGTTCACCAGAGCTTCACAGGTTGCCACTGGAGTCCTCTTCCACTCCTCCATGAAGACATCATGGGGCTGGTGGATGTTAGAGACCTTGCACTCCTGCACCCTCCATTTGAGGATGCCCCACGGATGCTCAATAGGGTTTAGGTCTGGGCACATGCTTGCTCAGTCCATCACCTTTACCCTCAGCTTCTTTAGCAAGGCAGTGGTCGTCTTGGAGGTGCTTTTGGGGACGTTATCATGTTGGAATACTGCCCTGAGGCCCAGTCTCTGAAGGGAGGGGATCATGCTTTGCTTCAGTATGTCACAGTACATGTTGGCATTCATGGTTCCCTCAATGAACTGTAGCTCCCCAGTGCCGGCAGCACTCATGCAGCCCCAGCCATGACACTCCCACCCCCATGCTTGACTGTAGGCAAGACACACTTGTCTTTATACTCCTCACCTGGTTGCCGCCACACATGCTTGACACCATCTGAACCAAATAAGTTAATCTTGGTCTCATCAGACCACAGGACATGGTTCTAGTAATCCATGTCCTTAGTCTGCTTGTCTTCAGAAAACTGTTTGTGGGCTTTCTTGTGTATCATCTCTAGAAGAGACTTCCATCTGGGATGACTGCCATTCAGACCAATTTGATGAAGTGTGTTGCGTATGGTCTGAGCACTGACAGGCTGACGCCCCCCCCCGTCAACCTATGCAGCAATGCTGGCAGCACTCATACGTCTATTTCCCAAACACAACCTCTGGATATGACACTGAGCATGTGCACTCAACTTCTTTGGTCGACCATGGCGTTGCCTATGCTGAGTGGAACCTGTCCTGTTAAACCGCTGTATGGTCTTGGCCACCGTGATGCAGCTCAGTTTCATGGTCTTGGCAATATTCTTATATTCTAGGCCATCTTTATGTAGAACAACTATTCTTTTTTCAGATCCTCAGAGAGTTCTTTGCCATGAGGTGCCATGTTGAACTTCCAGTGACCAGTGTGAGACAGTGATAGCGACAACAATCAAATTTAACACACCTGCTCCCCATTCACACCTGAGACCTTGCAACACTAACGAGTCACATGCCCCCCAGGGAGGGAAAATGGCTAATTGGGGCCCAATGTAGACATTTATACTTAGGGGTGTACTCACTTTTGTTGCCAGCAGTTTATACATTAATGGCTGTGTGTTGAATTATTTTGAGGGGACAGCAAATTTACACTGTTATACAAGCTGTACACTCACTACTTTACATTGTAGCAAAGTATCATTTCCTCAGTGTTGTCACATGAAAAGATAGAATAAAATATTTACTTATTAATATTACTACTATAATATTAATATTATTACTTAAATATTTATTTGTGAGGGGTGTACTCACTTTTGTGAGATACTGTGTGTGTATATATATATATATATATATATATATATATATATATATATAAATATAAATAATATATCTGGTGAGTGCCTGGACCACCCTAAGCCCTGCCACTAGGCAAGTGGCTTGACAAAAATCATTCTTTTTTTAAAGACACTAAAGGTATATCATAGCTCCCAACAGTCCCCATTTTGAAGAAACAGTCCCTATTTTTAACTGTAATCCCTTTCATTAACAAATGCCATCATCTAAATCTGTAGATCTGTATAATTAAGTGTACCATATAAATTAAGTGTTTATATTGTTCCGAACTTTTTACTAGATTTCACCCAGTAAATTAATCTCCTTATTTCCAAGCCCTAATGGTACCCATACCAACCAGTCAAATGTTTGTTTTCCCTTTGTAACTTAATCCAGAAACCGATGCCACACAGGAATTCCATTGTTACAAAAATCTATTTTGTTTCCGGAGAAGCAATGTTGTGTGCAAATGATTTGTGTTTTTGGTAGTAACCGTTCTTTGATGATATTGACCATTGTAGGTCGTATAACAAACATTCAGTGTGCGACGATTTTGGTTGTACATGAAGTATTAATGGCCATTTGTTTTGGGTTTTTTATTTGGTATCAGGAATGATGGATCTTCTGCTAATAACCATTGGCAATAGGTACAATTCCTTAATATCTTGGAAGATTTAGTAGTATGTAGTATGGTATATAATTGATGGTTAGCTCCTGAGCTCCTAGAGATGTTTGCCCTGATGAGGGGTTTGAGCAAATGCAGTTGTGGCATGCCCTCTGGCTCTAAATGCTAGGGTTGGTGTTGGTTATGGATGGAGTTAATTTGACAAAATATTATTTTATTGCAAAATTACTCATTTATATGCAAGCTGAAGTGTAATACTCAATTTTGTTCACAGAGTTGCTAATTTTCTTAAAAAAAGCAAAACATCTTTTTTTTTTTTCGTTCTGTTTATTTAGCATGTGTGTTTTCCTTTTTTGAGTATATTTGGGGTCTTTTCTTTTTCTTTTTTCTTTCCTTACCTTGAAAAATAAAATGTTTCAAACCCAAAAGAAAGATATGCCTAATTCTCCTAAGTGCCAAAAACAAACTGGGATCTTCTTTTACATGATCTGTATAAGGCCCCTTTCACACTGGGGCGTTATTACAGCGGTAAAGCGCTAAAATTACCGCTGCAATAACGCTCTAAATACTATTTTCATGCATCTCTATGGATGCTTTCAGACTGAGGCGTTGCGCTAGCGCAGCGCTGAAGAAAATCATGCAAGCATGATTTTTCAGGAATGTGGGGAGCGGTGTATTCACCGCTCCTCCACCGCTCCTGCCATTAAATTGAATGGGCAGCGCTCCCGTAGCGGCTGTACACCGCTCCGGGAGCGCCGAGCGCCGTCACTTTTAACCCCTGTTTAACCCGTTGTGGGGGGGTTAAAAGTGCCGTGCTGCCACCCGAATAGCGGCGCCATAGCGCTGCTATTACAGCGGTAGATCGCCGCTAAATTAGTGGCGGTTTACCGCTGAAACTCGGGCGGTCCCAGTGGGAAAGGGGCCTTAGAGAAAAAGTTAGACCACTCTTGGTCCCTTGTTACTGACTTCATTGTCATAAGCTAAAGTGTAACTGTTGATTTTGCTCACTGAGCTGCTTAGGCAACCTTTTCTTTGAAAAATGTAAAAAGTCTACTTTTTTTCTTATTTTTATTTGGCTGCTCTGCTTTTTTTTAGTATATTTTGGTTATTTTTTTTTCTTTAGGGTTCTTTGCATTTTTGTTTATTTTGGTGTCTGTATTGGATTATTATATTTTACTGCCTCTTTTAATTTTATGTGCCTTTTTTGTTCTTACCATGAAAAATAAAATGTTTCCAATGCGAAAGAAAGACACGCCTGATTGTCACAAGTGCCAAAAAAACAAAACTGGGGACTTGTTGCACATGGATCTGCAGTTGTGAAAAGGTTAGACCATTCTGGTCCCTCATTACTGATTTCACTGCCATAAGCTGAAATGTAACTCTTAATTTTGCTCACTAAGCTGCTTAGGCAACATTTTCTTTAAGGCTCTGTTCACATCTAGGTGTTTTGGGCAATTTTTTTTTGTTGATCTAAGCCTCAGCTCTAAAAACACCCAACAAGACAAATCCCATTCATTTCAATGGCCCCTGTTCACATCTGAGCGTTCTGTCGCCTTAAGCAAAATGCCTGTCGCTCAACAAAAAGTACATGAGCTTCTTGACGGGCATTACAGGCATTTTACTACTTTTCATTGGTGACTTGTCAACTTCAAAACACCTGTACAAAAACACTGCAAAATGGTGCAAAAACGCCTGAAAAATGACTGTAATATACAGTATCTCACAAAAGTGAGTACACCCCTCACATTTTTGTAAATATTTTATTCTATCTTTTCATGTGACAACACTGAAGAAATGACACTTTGCTACAATGTAAAGTAGTGAGTGTACAGCTTGTATAACAGTGTAAATTTGCTGTCCCCTCGAAATAACTCAACTCATCAGACCACAGGACTTGGTCCCAGTAATCCATGTCCTTAGTCTGCATGTCCTAAGCAAACTGTTTGCGGGCTTTCTTGTGCATCATCTTTAGAAGAGGCTTCCTTCTGGGACGACAGCCATGCAGACCAATTTGACCACTGTATGGTCTTGGCCACCGTGCTGCAGCTCAGTTTCAGGGTCTTGGCAATCTTCTTATAAACATCTGGGGTGCCAAGGATTGCCATCACTGGCCTAGGCCATTAATGGCAACAAAAGTGAGTACACCCCTAAGTAAAAAATGTCCAAATTGGGCACAATTAATCATTTTAATCAAGGTCTCAGGTGTGAATGGGGAGCAGGTGTATTAAATTTGGTGTTATCGTTCTCACTCTCTCATACTGATCACTGGAAGTTCAACATGGCACCTCATGGCAAAGAACTCTCTTGAGGATCTGAAAAAAAGAATTATTGCTCTTCATAAAGATGGCCTAGGCTATAAGAAGATTGCCAAGACCCTGAAACTGAGCTGCAGCATGGTGGCCAAGACCATACAGTGGTTTAACAGGACAGGATCCACTCAGAACAGGCCTCACCATGGTCGACCAAAGAAGTTGAGTGCACGTGCTCAGCGTCGTATACAGAGGTTGTCTTTGGGAAATAGACGTATGAGTGCTGCCAGCATTGCTGCAGAGGTTGAAGAGGTGGGGGGGGGTCAGCCTGTCAGTGCTCAGACCATACGCCGCACACTGCATCAAATTGGTCTGCATGGCTGTTGTCCCAGAAGGAAGCCTCTTCTAAAGATGACGCACAAGAAAGCCCGCAAACAGTTTGTTTAGGACATGCAGACTAAGGACATGGATTACTGGAACCATATACTGTGATCTGATGAGTTAAGTTATTTCGAGGGGACAGCAAATTTACACTGTTATACAAGCTGTACACTCACTACTTTACATTGTAGCAAAGTGCCATTTCTTCAGTGTTGTCACATGAAAAGATATAATAAAATATTTACAAAAATGTGAGGGGTGTACTCACTTTTGCGAGATACTGCAGCAACGCCTAGATGTGAACGGAGCCTAAAAAATTTAAAAAGTCCACTTTTTTTTTCTTTTTATTTGGCGGGTGTGCTTTTTTTTTGGAGTATATTTAGTTTTGTTTTTTTTTATTTAGGGTTCTTTGCATTTTTGTTTATTTTTGTGTGTGTATTGGATTATTATTTTTTACTGCCTCTTTTAATTTTATTTACCTTTTTTTGCTCACCATGAAAAATAAAATGTTTAAAATACATAAGAAAGATACGCCTGATTGTCACAAGTGCCAAAAAACAAACAAAAAAAAAAAAACTGGGGACTTCTTGTACATGATCTGGAGGTTACACAATTCTGGTCCCTCATTACTGCCACTCATTTTGACCTTCCCAATATTTGCAATCCTAACTGGTGAATATTGGATATATTTTTTAAGATCGCTGAAATAATTTTTCCCTATTGTACTATGCTAAGAAAACAGTGGTTGTCCAGTGGATTTACTCTGACCACATCAGCATCAATTTATGGACAAACCGAATTAACCAAGCTTTACCACTCTATAAGCTAACCTACGAAGCCAGAGGCTGTCCACAAAAATTTGATAGGATACGGGGTGAATGGTTAAATCTTTGCGTTACCTGTGAGATGCCCACTAATTAACTCATTAACAAATAGAAAAGCACACAACACGTTCTATTTCTTTTCAGTATCTCTTTATTGAATAAAGAATACAACAGCATGTAGGATACAACTATTTGTTTTTACTTTTGACTTACTTCACTCTGTTTGTTGTACTCCCCATTTTATTATTCTTTTTTCATGATTTGCGATACAATCATAGGTGTGCGCAGCCTATTGCATTAGGATGTGCACCACAAGAGATAGGTGTCAGTAGTTTTTTATTTTCACAATTTTGTTTTTTATCATCTTTTACAATGTTATATTTTATTTTTACAATTTTGTTTTAGGAGCCCTGGTTCCTAGGGACGTAGCATGTTCAAGCACCATAGGTGTGTGCAGCCTATTGCATTAGGGTGTGCACCACAAAGCTCAAACAAACATGAGTGTGTGTATATATCAGAAGAGATAGGTGTCAGCATTTAATTTTTATTTTATTTTATTTGTTTTTTACCATTTTGTTTTTTTATTATTTTTTACAATATTTTTACAACTGGGATTCCCCAGTCCCTTTCTCTGCAGCCAGGCAGCAGGGGGAATCTGCACAGTACAGGGTGATTAGGGTGTGCCCAGGCACACCTGCCACCCTATGTGTGCACGCCTATGGATACAATCCTCCTTTCATGTATCCATGTAACAGATGTATACTCATTATTCTGTCCATTGTGACTTTTTTCATATGTGCGTTACAGGGGTACTGTATTGTAATTGCTATATCTGACCCGCATGCTAATTTTCAATAAAATCAAGAAAAAGAGAAAATGTAACAAATAATGAGGCTAATGAGATGCCCTTATTTTGGCACAAGAACAGGTCTGGGATAGTTGAAAGGAGCCTTTTAAAGCCAATTGCATGCTTAAACACCACCAAAAGCCACCTAAAAAAGCTGGGCTCACCTTTGTAATAAAATGTACCATGCAGTCAAGGGCCCCAGCAGTTTAACCCCTTTGCTGGCAGAGCCGTTTATTATTATTTATTTTTTTGCACAGGTTTAACCACTTCAATACTGGGCACTTTTACCCCTTCCCTGCCCAGGCCAATTTTCAGCTCTCAGTGCTGTCGCAATTTGAATGACAATTGCGCAGTCATGCAACACTGTACCCATATGAATTTTCTATTTTTTTTCACACAAATAGAGCAATCTTTTTGGTGGTATTTAAATCACTGTTTTTTTTTTTTTTTTTTGCTAAATAAAAAAAAAAGGCCAATTTTTTTTTTTAAAAAGTGTTTTTTTCTTTGTTTCTATTATAAAATTTTACAAATAAATAATCTTTCTTCAGAAATTTAGGCCAAATTGTATTCTGCTACATCTCTGTAGTGAGAATAATCAGAATCAATGGATATTATTTAGTCTGTTGGAAAGTTATAGAGTTTACAAACTATAGTGGATATCTAAAAATCGATCAATCGTGATGTACTGGCGGTTTATCTCATTTCTTGAGGCCCACAAATGCCAGGACAGAACAAATATCCCCCAAATGACCCCTTTTTGGAAAGTAAACAGCCTTTTGAAGTTGTACATTTTTGGCCCTATTTTTGGAAAACTAATAAAAAAAATGTTCTTTTCAATTTTTTTTTTTACATACTGTCACCAGAGCAGTACAGCGTCATCATATAACTGGTGTGACAGTGATCAGGAACACTGAATGGTGACACTGACAGTATGTAAAAATAAATAAACATTTCTTTTTTTCTTTTTACATATTGTGACCAGAGCAATACAGTGTTATCATAGTAACATTTTACCGCTCTGGGGAACTGATCGGGATTTTTTTTACATACTATACATGCTTATAGCAGTGAATTTCACTGTTATAAGCAAATATTTTTACTGAATGACATATGTCACAGCTAACCACACTGTACATATGGGCTGTGGATGGTCCTGTCTGTACCACATGATCATTATGACCAATCACAGCTAGCAACACAATTGCATACAATGAATGGCATGAAAGGAAGCCATTCATTGTTTACAACTGTCATGTGATCTGCTGTGATTGGCTGATTACATACCGCCCAACCTTCTGGGAAGGGAATGAGGGACATCTATTAGCAAACTTAAGCAGGCACAGGACACACCCCTGCCACGCCCCCTTAAAGGAGAATTGCACCAAAAAAATGATTGGTTAAACCCACAAGTGCTTTTTATCATTACTATTCCTTTATATTGGCTTTAGGAGTTTACAAATGCAGCAATTTAGAAATTGGATAAGAGGTTTAGCATTGTAAAACATTTTTTTGAAAGATAAGTAGTGTACAACGATCTAGATCAGACCAAAATAAGGGACAAATGAGGAGGAAAGAGGGACAGAGGGACTTTCAAATCAACAAATATATACAGTTGTGCTCATAAGTTTACATACCCTGGCAACATGTATGAATTCTTGGCCATTTTTCAGAGAATATGAATAACACAAAAGCATTTCTTTCACTCATGGTTAGTGTTTGACTGAAGACATTTATTATCAATCAACTGTGTTTACCCTTTTTAAATCATAATGACAACAGAAACTTCCCAAATGACCCTGATCAAAAGTCTACATACCCCAGTTCTTAATACTGTGTATTGCCCCCTTTAACATCGATGACAGCTTGAAGTCTTTTGTGGTATTTGTGGATGAGGCTCTTTATCTTCTCAGATGGTAAAGCTGCCCATTCCTCTTGTCAAAAAGCCTCCAGTTCCTGGAAATTCTTGGGCTGTCTTGCATGAACTGCATGTTTGAGATCTCCCCAGAGTGGCTCAATGATATTGAGGTCAGGAGACTGAGATGGCCACTCCAGAACCTTCACTTTATTCTGCTATAGCCAATAACAGGTCTACTTGGCCTTGTGTTTTGGATCATTGTCATGTGGGAATGTCCAAGTACGTTCCATGCGCAGCTTCCTGGCTGATGAATGCAAATGTTCCTCCAGTATTTTTTGATAACATACTGCATTCATCTTGCCATCAATTTTTACCATATTTACAGAATTTTCAGAATCCAGAAACGTCAGTGCAGCACTGGAAGAAAGGGTCTGTCAGGATTCCGGAAACTCATTGACCTTTTATACACTCACACACTGATTACAAGCAAACAGATCACAGGTGAGGATGGTTACCTTTAATAGCCATTCAAACCCTTTTGTGTCAACCTGTGTGCATGTTATCAGGCCAAAATCACCAGGGTATGTAAACTTTTGATTAGGGAGGGCTATTTGGGTAGTTTCTGTTGTCATTATGATTTAAAAAGAGTAAACACAGTTGATTGATAATAAATGGCTTCAGCCAAACACTAACCATGAGTGAAGGAATGTTTGCGTTCTCATTCATATTCTCTGAAAAATGGCCAAGAAATCATAAATTCTGCCAGGATATGTAAACGTATGAGCACAACTGTACTTGGGGGGCACGCCCTAATAATGTATTACATTAGAGATGGTGTTGCCGTAAGACCACTTCAACAAAACAGCATATTACAGCGCGCACATGCAATAATGTAATTTAATTCCACAAAGAGTTTATTGAGAAAAAAAAAAAAAAAGGGTGTACAGTCTCATTTAAAGGAACATGTTGTACAAACATTTTAGCATAAGTAGCTAACCATAATGCCGTAACATATAAAAGAAGAACATTTATTACAGAAAATGTAGAAAGAAAGTTCACAACAGTGTGCTGGGTAATAAGAGAGTATTGGGTTAAGAGATGCTGGGGGAGAAGACATTATGGGTGATTGTTGGTTTTAAGTAAGGGGAGGGGTATAACGTAATGCCCCTGATGGAGACCGAGGAGCGAGATGGGGAGGGGAAGAAGGGACTAGGGAAGGTTTAGGATAAGTGGGGTGTCAGGGGGTGGGGGGAGGTGAGGGTGTGGCTCAATAGAGTCCCGGGGCATATATTTTATGGTCTATTAGTGGTACAGCAAGTTGGGGGTTGAAGGCGTCTAGCAGACGGGGTAGGGTAACCAATATCAGGTTGCTATGGTTTGCAGAAGGCACGGTATGAATCAGTGCTCTGGAACAAAATCCAGGGCATCCAGATTTTATGGTGCTTGTTTATGTTATCTGAGGAAATTGCTATCAGTTCCTCTATTTCCATAGTTCTATTGAGTCTGCTGATCCAAATTTTGGGTGAGGGAGCTGAGGTCTGCTTCCAAAGAGTTGGAATGCACATGCTGGCTGAAGTTATCATATGCATGGCTAGGGATTGACGGTGGAGGTGTTTCATAGGTTCTGAATAATGCAAGACATATTGGTGTAGGGAGAAGTCTATTGGGTGTGGGGAGACTTGTCTTATTATGTTATGGACCTGTTCCCAATACCCCTTAATAATTGGGCAGTCCCACCAGATGTGTTGCAGTGTACCCCCTGGGTTCCCACATCTCCAGCAGATGTCGGGGCATTGAGGGAAAAATACATGGCGTAACGCAGGTGTTCTGTACCAATGCGTTAGCACTTTGTAGTTATGTTCCTGAATGGATACGTTGCGAGAGCTTTTGTGTGCTGTGAGGCAGATTGTTTCCCAGTCTGCAATAATGTCATTTATATCATGAAATATCTATTTAAAAGTACCTGAACATCTTTGAACAAAAATATGGGGAGTCCGTCACACTAAATGGCCATAGAGTGCTTAGCCCACTACAGCGTCAAAGTCTTCCAACTCAGTGGGCCCTACACCAACCATAGAATGGGAGATTCTGTCTCTTAACCATGGGAGCAATACACTCCTCCTAATGAGAAATAATAATGGGTAATATGCTGTTTTGTTCATGTGGTCTTACGGCAGCACCATCTCTACTGTAATACATATATTTGTCTATTTGTATGATGCTGACCAGATCCCTTGGGCTGGAGCACCCCACCTATCCATAATTACCTCTAATCAGTGTCTACCTGAGTTCGTAGGAAGAGTTCTATAGATCTCCCATTAGGAGGAGTGTATTGCTCCCATGGTTATGAGACAGAATCTCCCATTCTATGGTTAGTGTAGGACCCACTGAGTTGGGGGACTTTGACGCAGCGGTGGGCTAAGCACTCTATGGCCATATAGTGTGACGGACTCCCCATATTTTTGTTCAGAGATGTTCAAGTACTTTTAAAAAGCCTTGCATGATATAAATATCATTATTGCATGTGTGTGCTGTAATATGCTGTTTTGTTCCAAATCAGGGACAGTCCCTCCAAATCAGGGACAGTAGGGAGCTATGTAATTAGCAATTTGTGTTACCAAGCAATGGAACCGGTGTACCTAATAAAGTGGCCGGTGAGTATATAATACAATGATAGAGATAATGGAAGCCCCTTTGAGCTCAGGGACTTATGTGAATGGTCTACATACTGTGAAGAGTGCTACAGAATAAGCCAGGGAGTGATATAAATGAACAATATAAATAAAAACACGATAATAGAACCAGCTTGAAGGCTGTTATGTCATTGAAACCAGACCTGGATTAAACCAAAAGAAACCAAATGACTATCCTGAGATCAGAGGTGAGAAGAAAGTTCATTTTCATAACTGAGGCCTGGATTCTCAATATATTCTCTGCTCTACCTTAATCCTCAGACGTATTGAAATCGAGTTGACTGCGAATGAAGGTGGCACAGGTGATGCGTTCAGAGAGATCGCATCAGAACCTTATCCATCTCAGTATTCTAGGCAGTTGTCTCTTGGTGGACGGTCCTGGGTATTTAGCTCATACAGTCAGCCTCATATTTGCTTCTCCCGCAGGTCCTAGGGTCCAAGCTGAATGCCTTTTACATTCATAAACTATTATCATACAGTTCTTGGTTAAATATCATCTCATCCTTTATTCCAAAATCAGTGGCGGCTGGTGTTTTTTTGTGTGGGGCGGCAAACAACCACCCCCTCCCCCGCGGCACTTCAAACGCCCCCATCCCACCTCCCCCCGCTGTCTGACGATCAGTCCACCGGCACTTACCCCATCTAGGCGGCAGGCATACGAGCAGTTACGGGTTAGGGACGGTGACGGACCAAGGGGTTTAGGGGTGGCGACGAACCACGGGTCTAGGGGCGACGAGGAGCCTACGAGCGGCTACGGACGGCGGATCTACCCCATTCACGGCCACCTGACTAGCAGTCTGTCGCCCC
>BLSH010302413.1:319816-340699 GCA_018402905.1 Glandirana rugosa | reverse complement strand
GTCCTCCTTCACGTCTTAGATAGTGTGTATATAAGACGTGGTCTACCGGCCGGACATCGACATTTAGATGATACCCCGTCATGTCTTCACCAATTTTACGGACACTTACCACGGTTCAGTCGTCCACTGGTATGCCAGACCTTTCTAACCGAGATTCTTCCATACAGTTACGTATTACACTGTAAACTTGTCTTGTCATAAAACCTGTCCCTGTCGGGCAGGTAACACCCGCGTGCCCGCGGCGGGAGGGATAGGTACGGTGCGTCGGGAGGGATAGGTACGCGGGCCGGGGAAAATCCTATGGCCCACGTACTTCAGGACTCACACACAAAAAACTTCGTGACTAATCTCGGTCTCCGAGATTATCCGAAGTTCTATCCCACCCGAACCCCGCGTCTCGTAACGTTGGCCTCAGGTGGGTCCACACAACGTTGTCGCTTACTTATAAGCGACAACGTTGTGACTAGGAGGAGGACCGGTTATCCCTTCTCCCTTAACCCTTCTCCCAGACTATTGGCAGTAGGCTAACCGATTTTCCTGTACGCTAGGATAACCTACAGATCTTCCTCCCCTCCTCTGCGTGCCGCCTCCGCTCCTCCTCTTCTCGTCTACGGACCTACGAGCAGTTACGGGTTAGGGACGGTGACGGACCAAGGGGTTTAGGGGTGGCGACGAACCACGGGTCTAGGGGCGACGAGGAGCCTACGAGCGGCTACGGACCGCGGTACTAGTAGTCTGTCGCCCCCCTGTTGCAACACACCTGGGTGGACTCCGGTTGCAATGCTCTGCGCCCCAAGCCCACCCTATCTTGAAGCCTATTAGAGCCTCTGGCTCTAATCAGTGCTTCAAAAAACACACACTCAGGACTTCATGCACCCGGTATCCTAAAAGGGGCCGGGCGCATGGATAGGGAGGGCTGCGTGGCATGGATAGGGAGGGCGGCGCCCGTGCGCCCACAATGGACGGGCTGTCCCTGTCCAAAATACTGTTCTGTTCAAATGTCACATTATGCATTGACATACCTTCTTAGAGCCAATCTTTCCAGACCGTATGGTCACCTGCTGACTTGGCACCATTCACAGGCATTTTAACCACTTCTGTACTGCCCCATAGTAGATTTACAGCTACAGGCCGGCCATCTGGTGCAGAATATATGTGTGATAGATTCTGCACTTCCTCCTGCAGGGGGTGTGCGCACACCACCAGCGGGCTGCTTCTGCTGTGATTTATCACAGAAGAAGTGGATCTGTGAGTGTCGGGCATTCGATGACCCCTGGCACCCGCCGAGCGTTGGGCAGAGACTCAGAACGGAGTTTCTTCCCCTAATAAAAGCAGCACATACAGTACACAAACACACAGGCTCGACATACAATTAACCCTTTGATCGTCCTAGATATTTAATCCCTTCCCAGCCAGTGTCATTAGTACAGTATTTTTTAGCGCATATCACTATATTAGTGTCACTGGTTCCCAAAATGTGTCAAAAGTTTGTTAATGTCAGATGGTCCGCCACAATATTGCAGTCCTGCTATAAGTCCCTGATTGCTTCCATTGCTAGTATAAAAAAATAAAATAAATACAATTTCCATAAATATATACCATAGTTTGTAGACGCTAGAACGTTCACGTAAATCAGTCAATATACGCTTATTGGGATTTTTTTTTACCAAACATATGTAGAATATATATTGGCCTAAACTGATGAGTAAGTTTAATTTTTTACATTTTTTATCGGATGTGTTTTATAGCAGAAAGTAAAAAATATAGTGTGGATATATATATATATTTAGTTTTTTTCTTCAAAATTGTTGGGCTTTTTTTGTTTATGACACAAAAAATATAAACCGCACAGCTGATCAATTACCACCAAAAGAAAGCTCTACTTGTGGGAAAAGAGGGACATACATTTTATTTGGGTACAGCGTCGCACGACTGCGCAATTGTCAGTTAAATTAACGCAGTGCCGTATCGAAAAAAAATGGCCTGGTCATGAAGGGGGGGGGAAACCTTCCGGGGCTGAAGTGGTTAACTCTTCAGTGAGGCTCCGAAGTTGAATGCAACACAATTTTACATCAGATAAATGCAGTACAGAGGATGTTTTTTTTACATGTTAGAAAATAAATGGTTTCCTAAGCCCTGTGTCTCTGGAAAGAACGAACACTGACTGAGGGAACACTGAAGAAAGCAGGGAGGTTGTAGCTAGAACTAAACTAACTAGCACTAAACAGGAGGAGAGGACATTCACATCAGTAGACAAGTTGTTGTGATTCTAAACTGCCTCTAGATGTCAGCATACTACAGAGCAATAATAACCTAATGTGGTTTAGTACACCACAGAAAAATACATATAAGTGGGGAAGAACATTAAAGTGATACTAAACAGAGAAGTGTTAATTGCCATAATTAATTTACATAAATCCCATATATCATGCCACGGTATTTTGTTTTTTAATTCTATAAGCATCCCTTTCCTGCAGCGTTGTCGCATGGTCACATGATCTCCCTCTGTTCTTTGACATCTGCATGGAAAGAAGTTTGGGAGGGGCTTCTATCACTCTACTGATGTATTCTCTACAATGTGAGTCTGCATGGCATCCCCATAACTAAGCTCCGAGGGGCGGAGCAAAATGCAATGAGGGCGGGGCCTGGTTGGAGTTCATGGATGTCATGGATGTACAGCCATAAGGAGACTACCTCTTTACTGTGAGTCAGTGTCTGGCCAGCCCTGATTGGTGTTGTGCTGGTCACATGTCCTGGGAAGAGGGCGCAAATGTGCGCCGCCGGCGGCTCGCACCCGCTGTGATCATGCACAGTGGTAGCCGATCAGCGGGTACCGCAGAGTCGATGTCTGCCGGCAGATTGTTCAGTACACAGGCAGAACGACAGTCTACTTATGTAAGCAAGGCAGATCACCATTCACCCAGAGACATAGATCAGCCCAGGTACTTTGTTTTGTTGTTTTTATTAGGGGATTTAACTTGGATGGGGTTTGGGGTATATGAGATGCCCAGTAAAATTCCACAATTGGTTGGGACAAACACCCCTTTTCCATACTACTTCCTCCAGCACATTCTCTTCGGTGCAGCTAGCACATGGTTAGGCCTGACTATGGTTCCAGCCAGGCCTTGCAGCAATTGCCTTTTGTAGGGAGGGACCACAGGAAGTTTAAATGCTAGCTGTCCTTGGTGGACTACTGGTCCCAGTCAGTCCTCTTCAGGCCCTCCTAGCCCTCCTGGCCACAGCTGCCTGACTCCACAGCCCATGACCCCACAGTCCTCTCTGGCTCTACACCCATCTCACATTGTCTCTTCCTCAGTCCTCTCCAGTGTGCCTCCCCACTGTTCCAGGCTGTCACTCACCGACACCTGGTGGATCCGCCTTGGAGACTCATCCAGCAGTACCTTCCCTTGTCCTCTCCTGCTCCCGGTCAGGACACCCCTGTGGTTTGTACGAGGGTCCCTTCCACTCCCGAGCTCCAGGCCCAGGGTCACCGACCCCCCCAGGGGCTCCCTCAAAGGCCACAACAGCCTAACACTCTATCTTCCATTCTTCCCCCCTGAACTCTCACCCCAAACTGGGCCAAGCCTAGGTATTTAAGGAGGCCTGCCCCCTGCCAATCCAGATTGGGGATTGGTCAGGGTACCTTAGAACACCCCAGATAGCGCCACCTCCCCTCCACACTATCTTTCCAACACCTTCTGGAAAGAAGTGGGAGGTTCTGTGAGTCACCCAGCACTACTCCAAGGTATTCCCAGCCCAAACAGATCAAAACAAACCTAGTCTTCAGCTAGGCCTGCTTAAATTTACCTGCTCTAACAAACCCTACCTCTTGCACACTACCTAAGTAGAGGGTGCTATACTTACATAGGCAGAGCTCCGTTCTGTGTCTCAGCCTGAGGATCATCGGGTGTCAGCAGACATCCAGTGCCCGGGAACCGCAGATCGGCTTCTGCTGTGAGTAATGAGCGTGCATGCACCCCATAGGCGGAAATGCAGAATCACTTATATATGCATAAAGGACAGGGCGGTCCTTAAGCGGATGTATGCCAACACAAGCCAGGATCAGATGTTTAGGGGACCATCCGCTGATTGAAATGCTTCCAGGTAGTCAGATAAAATAATAACTAACTATTAAATTATAGGTATTGGAATATCCTTTAAAATGTAGCTATTAGCGAAGGTAAATACAAATTTCTCACTAATAGCCGCATTTTAAAGGAAATTCCAATACCTATATTTAAGAGTTAGTCATAGTAAAGTTATTATTAGTTAGTTATTTTTTCAGATTTTCATATTAATCGGGTTTTCGCATTTCCGAATTTTGGATTTTCCGATTTTTGAATTTCCGAATTTTCAAAATTTGGATTTTTCTATCTTCAAATTTCCTAATTTTCAAATTGGAAATTACGAAAATTCTGAAAAATTTGTCCGTATTAACGAATTTTGAAAAATTTGTTAAAAAACTAATTTGGAACGAAATTAATTGCACGTCTAGTACCCAACCCTTCCATTACATAATGTAGACAGATGACACAACTTTTATAGGGGAAGTCCCTGTTTCGCTGCAGCTGATTTTTCCTTGTTCAGTATCTGTAACATTTGTATCTGTAAGACTAGATGTGTAGAGCCCCCCCCTCACCCCCAACCATCAGAGGTCAAGGACCCCCACCCTCTCATCACAGTGCACCCCCCCCCTACCTTGTGCTGCTGCTGGGAAGAAGCTGGGGTAGTGCTGGGAAGTAGAGTAAATTACAGTCTGGAGGAGGACCAGAGGAGTCCTGGAGTTTGCTGAATGCTGAGAGCAGGGGAAACGGAGACAATGGGTTGCTGCGGCTGCACAGAGAGGCACAGGATCTGTAGGAGGAGTTCTATCCTCCTCTCTGCCACCAACTACTGAGACGAGGTGGGACAGAGCCGTACCTCTGCTGCATGAGGAGACGTGTGAGGGCCACATGAAATGGCCTGGTGGGATGAATTTGGCCTGCAGTCCTTATGTTTGACACATGTGATCTACATTATACAAAGTATGAAACATTCCAGTCACTTCAGTTCTACGTGTACCAGGCTATAACTGCTATCCCATAGTCCTTGTTTTGTGTGCACAGAGGACTGCAATTGGTCAGAGTAGATATAAATAATGGTTAGCAGGGTTTTTCTTTAGAATACCTGAAATTGGGGAAATTCCATGTTCTGCTTTTCCCAGGGCATTTTACGACACTGAAAATCTATGACTTTGAATACTGGGAATAGTTTTTGTTTCCATAAAAAAATTACACTGGCAGAGCGGTATTTATATTGGCAGGATCAGAGGAAATTGTATGTAAACGATTCAAGGGCTTTATGGTCCTAAATCATGTTTTTGTGATTATCCTGTGTGACCATCATACATCACAGACCCTAAGGATTCATTAGAGTGGAATGATCACAGAAGGTCTCATTTATACCAGAAGGGGTAGGAATGGTTAGAGGCAAAACATGTAGTTATCAAGAGTTGAATCAACTGTATGACCTATTGTATATAGTCACATTATTATATGTGTGTAATATATTATATACACTATATTTCCAAAAGTTTTGGGACACCTGCCTTTACACGCACATGAACGTTAACCACTTGCCGACCGCCGATCGGCATCTGACGGCGGCAAAGTGGCTCGTTCCCGCAAATCGCCGTCATACGATGGCGGCTGGGGGAACGAGTTTAGTGAGCGCGCGCGCGCCGCCGGAGTCACTGTGTCCAGGGGGGGCCAGGGAGCGGGTGCGGCGGCTTCGATTGCCGCCGGCTACCCGCGATGGCCCCCCCGGAGCGAGTGAGCGGAGGTCCGTGTATGTAAACACGGACCTCCGCTCTGTGTGAGGGGGAAGGGCTGTGATCACAGCCTTCCTTTACGTGAAGGCTGTGACCACTTCCCTTCCCCAGCTAGGCAGTCCCCAATACAGTTAGAACACGCCCAGGGAACATAGTTAACCCTTAGCGCGCCCCCTGCAGGTTAACCCCTTCACTGCCAATGGCGTTTACACAGTAATCAGTGCATTTTTATAGCACTGATCGCTGTATAAATGCCAATGGTCCCAAAAAAGTGTCAAAATGGTCCGACATGTCCGCTGAAATATTGCAGTACCGCAAAAAATCGCAGATCGCCGCCATTTTTAGTAAAAAATAAAAAAAATTAAAAACCCCAAAAATGAATTCTCATCATCCGTAAACGCGACCACTTTTGCGCAAACCAATCAATAAATGCCGATTGCGATTTTTTTTATCGCAAATATGAGGAAGAATATAAATCGGCCAAAAACGGTGAAAAAAATGTTTTTTTATATTTTTTTTTTGGATTTGTATTTTAGGAAAAAGTAAGAAATTTGGGTTTTTTTGCAAAATTGTCGCTATTCTTTTGTTTATAGCGGCGATCAGAAATGACGCAGCGGTGATCAAATACCACCAAAAGAAAGCTCTATTTGTGGGAAAAAAAGGACGCAAATTTCGTTTGGGTACAACGTCGCACGACCGCGCAATTGTCAGTTAAAGCAACGCAGTGCCAAATCGCAAAAAGGGCTCCGGTCCTAAAGCTGGAAATCCTTCCGGGGCTGAAGTGGTTAACCAGCGTGGATCTGAATTTTCCGGAGGACGTCCATGGACGTCCTCGCTTGTGCGTGCTCCTGGCGTGCACTCACAGGCGTGCACTCATAGGTGGCGGCCGCCGCAGGATGCATGGGCGTGCCCACGGGCTGGGCGGACTCGATATCAGAACGGCTGAACGGGGAACCGCTGCTGTAAACATGGTGGTTCTCCATTCTGTGAAGGGGGGCATGTCAGATTTTCTGATCTCTGTCACTGGGATCAGTTAGATCTGTTCTGTCCCTGCCAACCCCGCCCCCTGACAGTTAGAACACGCCTGGGGAACACAGTTAACCCCTTCGCTGCCCCCTGCATGTTAACCCCTTCACTGTCAATGGCATTTATACAGTGGACATTTACATTTCTGATCGCTGTATAAATGTAATTGGTCCCAAAAAAGTGTCAAAAATGTCCGACATGTACGCTGCAATATCAAAGTCCCGATACAAATCGCAGATTGCCGCCCTTACTAGTAAAAAAAAATAAAATAAAAACGCCATAAATCAATTCCTATAGTTTGTAGACGCGATAACTTTTGCGCAAACCAATCAATATACACCGATTGCGATTTTTTTTTTTCCAAAAAATATGTAGAAGAATATATATTGGCCAAACCCTATGAATCATTATTTTTTTTTATATTTTTTTGGATTTGTATTATAGCAAAAAGTAAAAAATATTGTTCTTTTTTCAAAATCGTCGCTCTTTGTTTGTTTATAGCAAAAAAAAAAATAAAAACCGCAGAGGTGATCAAATACCACCAAAAAAAAGCTCTATTTGTGGGGAAAAAATGATAAAAAATGTGTTTGGGTACAACATCGCACGACCGCGCAATTATCATTCAAAATGCGACAGTGCTGAAAATTGGTCCGGGCAGGAGGGGGGTTTAAGTGCCCAGTAAGCAAGTGGTTAATGGCATCCCAGTCTTAGTCTGTAGGGTTCAATATTGGGTTGGCCAACCCTTTGCAGCTATAACAGCTTCAACTCTTCTGGGAAGGCTGTCCACAATGTTTAAGAGTGTCTATGGGAATGTTTGACCATTCTTCCAGAAGCGCATTAGTGAGGTCAGGCACTGATGTTAGACAAGAAGGCCTGGCTCGCAGTCTCCACTCTAATTCATCCCAAAAGTGTTCTATAGGGTTGAGGTCAGGACTCTGTGCAGGCCAGTCAAGTTCTTTCACCCCAAACTTGCTCATTCATGTCTTTATGGACCTTGTTTGTGCACTGGTCCAAATCATTTGGTGGAGGGGAGATTATGGTGTGGGGTTGTTTTTTAGGGGTTGGGCTTGGCCCCTTAGTTCCAGTGAAGGGAACTCTTAAGGCGTCAGCATACCAAGACATTTTGGACAATTTCATGCTCCCAACTTTGTGGGAACAGTTTGGGGATGGCCCCTTCCTGTTCCAACATGACTGCGTACCACTGCACAAAGCAAGGTCCATAAAGACATGGATGAGTGAGTTTGGGTGGAGGAACATGACTGGCCTGCACAGAGTCCTGACCTCAACCCGATAGAACACCTTTAGGATGCATTAGAGCTGAGACTGCGAGCCAGGCCTTCTCGTCCACATCAGTGCCTGACCTCACAAATGCACTTCTGGAAGAATGGTCAAACATTCCCATAGACACTCCTAAACCTTGTGGACAGCCTTCCCAGAAGAGTTGGAGCTGTTATAGCTGCAAAGGGTGGGACAACTCATTTTTGAACCCTACGGACTAAGACTGGGATGCCATTAAAGTTAATGTGTGTGAAAAGGCGCCAATACTATACTATTCCACTATATTACCAATACTTTCGGTAATATAGTGTATATATACGCACTGAGATCAGCCATAACATTATGGCCACCCACCTAATATTGAGTAAATCCCTCATTTGCCACCAAAACAGCCCAGACCCGTTGAGGCATGGACACCACTAGACTTCTGAAGGTACACTATAGTATCAAGCCATCAGTAGCAGATCCTTTAAGTGTAGGTTGTGAGGTTGGGCCTCTATGGCTGCTGACGTCAGTGGCCGTGGCGTGGGCTCCCGGATGTTGGGGGAAAAGGACAGGTATCCTCTCCCCCTCCCCCCCCCCCCCGAAAGGTGCCAAAGGTGACACCTGAGGGAGGAGGAATCCAACGAGCGGAAGTTCCACTTTTGGGTGGAACTCCGCTTTAAATTACATTTGGGCCCCGTTATGTCAACAGAGGGGACCAAGAGGTGGGAGCAGAGGAGGGTCTTTTTTTCATTTTTGGGGGCTAGACGCATAGCCACTTCCCATCCAGGCCAATTCTGGCACTTCGCTCCTACATGTAAAAATCATCATTTTTTTCTAGAAATTACTCAGAAACCCCAAACATTATATATATATATTTTTTTAGCATCCTAGGGAATAAAATGGTGGTCGTTGCAACTTTTTATGTCACGCGGTATTTGCGCAGCAATTTTTCAAACGCTTTTTCTGCAAGACCCCACATCTCTCCTTCAGGCTGGAAAGACCGAGATAAAAAAAAAAAAAAAGCTGTCTCGGCCTTTCCAGCCGAGTCTCCGGCACTGTTTACATCCGTTGGCCCGGATGTGACATCATAACATCGAGCCCGGGTCTCTGAGGGTCATAGAGATGACTGGGGTCCATCTGGTCACCAGAAATCTCTATGGCTAACTTCCGGCGGAGGGCGGTGGGAAGGGGAGGATGTCCCCTCCCACCACATGTAAGAACGATCAAGCGGCTGAACTGGCACTATGATTGCTCTCACGGTGCACAGAATCACCGGTGGAAAAAAATGATATCTGGATGATGCCTGTAGCTGCAGACATCATTCAGATATCACCACTGCAAGTCCATGACATCATATGAGGTACTGCCGGCGCAAAGTGGATAAAGTCAGTGTCGCCGTTCCGCTGCACCTCCGGGTGTGGGGGCAGGTTGGGGGGGGCCCCATCAGGAAGGCTGTACAGGGCCTCGTGATTTATAACAGCAGCCCTCGCTCCCCATGTGCATCAACGAGCCTTGGCCGCCCATGGCCCTGTCGCCGGATTGCTGTAATTCATTCCTTCAACCACTTTTTTTAGGTCCAGACCACTACAGGCCTGGAACATCTCACAAGAGCTGCAGTTTTAGAGATGCTCTGACCCAGTCATTGGGCCATTTCAATTTGGCCTTTTCAAAGTTGCTCAAATCTTTACACTTACCCACCTTTTTTTCTTGGAACACAACAACTTCAGGAACAACATGTTCACTTGCTGCCTAATACTGTAAATCCCATACACTTCCACATGCCATTGTCACAAGACAATCAGTGTTACTTGCCTTACTTGTATATATACTGTTTATATACACTATCAGTATTGTATATATCAAGAAACTGCATTCTGTGAAACTGCTGCACTCCATTATTGAATTCTGAGATCTGTCTACCTACTGTGACCATTATGAAAAGCCACCCTCTCCCTGTTGTATTTTTAATTAAATTACCATATTTTAATCTTAATTAAATTACCATATTTTAATTTTAAATAAAGTACTAAATTAATTTAATTTAACTCCTGAGAATGCAACAGGAAAAGAAAGAAGACCCAAAAGATCTCAGAACAGAACCAGGAAATAGAGACAGGGAGATTTCATTGCTGAAGTGCCCAGAAAATATGGAAATCAAATAGTCCATTCTGGGTGAAACGACCCTTTTGCAAGCAGCCATGTCTCACAGAGATTTCCAAAAAGTTGAATGGTAACAGGCAGGGCAACTGATAAGGCAGTACAGCCAGCCCTCCTGTACTGGGCCCGGCCCCATCAGTTTAAAAGGGGGGTCCGGCTGTACTGTCTTAATGCAAACACTGAGCCTCCCAGCCAGCTTTTCCTCCTCTACCTCCCTCCAGCTGTACTGCAAGGGGATTGGTTCTAGC
This sequence comes from Glandirana rugosa, assembly GCA_018402905.1. NCBI lineage: Eukaryota > Metazoa > Chordata > Amphibia > Anura > Ranidae > Glandirana > Glandirana rugosa. The sequence goes on along the minus strand of BLSH010302413.1, from coordinate 330,196 downwards.
ACTTCCACCTGCTGCCCGGGCGTCATTTACTGGCCCCTTCCTTTCCTGAATGAACATAGTCAGCGATCGGTACCAATCACTTCTGTGTGTATTCATCACGGTAGCATAGTAAACTCTGTTTACTATGCTTCAGTTTGTGAATGAGCAGGAAGCCTCAGATCACTACCTACTCATTCATCTGTGCATCTGAAGCTGTAGAGAAAGTGACTGATAAATGTATTTCCTCAGTCACTTTCGGCTGTAGGCTGTATGGGGCCCCGTGATTTCTAACAGCAGCCCTGGTAACTGGTAATGAGAGCTTTTGCTAGTCAAAACAGTTTTTTTATATTCTTGCCCATAAATAGACAGATCCTCATCTGAGTATCAGATTTTTTTTTTTTTATGGCCACCCTTAAGCATTTTCAAAAGATGAGCAAATGATGTTTGCCCTTATTATTAAAATAACATGGCAAGGTATGCCTAGATAAAATAATAGCATGCTTTAAAGCACACCTGTGTCCAGATGTTATAGTATTTACATATTTTAAGCAACCAGTAAAAGAGCTTAAAGTGGATGTAAACCCTCCATATACCCAGTGAAGTGAACAGCATCAGATGATACACAGAGATGAAACAAATCCTCCTACATAAGTTTTACATGTATTTCTGCTGTCTTCAGCTTTCTACATTGTTTAGAAAGTGCACATCGTGTTAGAAATAGTTCTTCCTGTTTCAGCAGTGGGTGGAGTCTGTGCATACACTGCGTGAGAGCTGATTGGAGGAAAGGCACGCACCCCCCTCCACATAGGCAGAGGAAGGAAGAAACTTGCAGAGCTGTGCTGCGAATAGACAAGCTCTCTGCTTATCCGTCTCTAAGTGACTTCCCCAACACAAATTTCCAGCTGCTTTTATCTCCTGTGTCAGAGAGCTTGTCAGAAGTTATCATGCTGATAACAGAGGAATGGAGCAACAGAACACAGCAATTAGGGGTTTGGAGAGAGATAAGTAAACACTACAGATATATGTGTCCGGGTCAGATTTCATGAATGGGGTTTACATCCGCTTTAAGGCCTCATGTACACAGATGCTTTCAGGAGCGTAAACTGTGTAGTTCCGAATCCGGGAAAGACATCTGCATTGTACAGCTGCCCATAGGAATAATTGACTGTATGCTAAACTCACGTATGTGCACAGGCATAAAACCTGGATTGTAGCTTTTGTGGGTTGTGGGATTTACGCTTGTGTGTGGCTTTACACAAGCACCATGTATACCCATATACAGTTACCTTACAGCCATTCATTACTATGGGCCACTATATGTGTGTGGAGGTATGTGTGAAATTTACCTTGAATGCTTGAAAGTGCCAGTAGGTGGGGTGCAGCACGGTGTGGCAGCAATAATTCACATAGTCAGGTACAATGGAAAACTTTTTTTGAAGTAATGCAGCAACAGTTCACAATAGTTTTTGGGGGAGGCACACTCACAGTTTCCAGTAACGTGAAGAAGCAGGTTCCAGCCGAACCAACAGTGTCTGTTGAGAGGGGACAGAATGCGGCCTGGCTGTCTCGTGGCCAATCAGAAAGATATGCAGAGAGATGTGATGCTACACTTTCCCTCCTTGTCGGGAACCTTTCCCTATCCCTAGTACTGTCCCTAACAGACAGGGTACCTTTCCCTACTCAACCACCCACATAAAGGGCCAAACCCAGGGGCCAGGGTCTTAAATAGACTCTGCCACACCTATGATGGCCACCAGAGTCACATAAAAATCCAACATTCTATTGGATCGCTGTCCTAGTGACTCAGGAAACCATAGAGGAACCCTTTTCCCTATGACTTCCTCTCCCTCTGCATTGACCTTGAGCGCCACCTGCAGTGGAGACAGCAGACTGCACAGTCTACATGCTCATGTCCATAAGGCCTTAAAGCAGAGCTCCACCCAAAAGGGGAAGTGCCGCTTGTCTGCCTCCTCCCCCCCTTTGGTGCCACATTTGGCACTTTGTGGGTGGATGGAAGCAGGTACCTGGTATTGACAGGCACCCTCTCACACTTCCTGCTGTATTCGCCACGGCAAACTCCGCCGGAAGTTCGGCCCTCACCATAGCTGGCCCATTGAAAAAGTGCAGCGTGATTCATGCATGTGCAGTAGGAAACCGGCTGTGAAGCTGCAAGGCTTTACTGTTGGCTTCCCTTACCCAAGATTGTGGCACCAGCACCCAAGAGCCAATTCAAGAATTGGCATGGGATCCCTGGACAGGTAAGTGCCCTAATAGTTAAAGTCAGCAGCTACAGTATTTGTAGCTGCTGAATTTTAATATTTTGGTGGGAGGCTGGAGCCATCCCTGATCTCTCTAGCTGCTATACTCTGAAGTAATTCATTCTCAAAGATCCTTGCAATGGGTTTATAACAGCTTAGAACAGCTTTTCTTAAACGTTCTATCCTTGTGGAACCCTTAAATTCAATTTCAGGTCCCAGGGATCCTCTGCTAAAACCAATTCATCAGGAGCTGGTGGGAAAAATGTTTATATTGAGGACAAGTGTGGAGAATGTACCCCTAACAATGGTGTAAAGACACATAAGGGTTTATTTACTAGAGCTGGAGAGTGCAAAATCAGGCTCACTTCAAGGAATGTACCCCTAACAGTGGTGTAAAGACACTTAAAGACAGTTAAAAAGATCATTGGTGTCACTGCCAAGTGTCACTGGCACTGGAACTTTATCCACTATAATAAAGTGCAGCACTACAAACTAAATGAATAATAATTTTACCTCTGGAACTATGCAGGCACCATCAGATGGGAGGTCAATCAGCCACTGCTCAAGAAAACTCCTAGCAACTTCTGGAGGAACCTTAGTGCTCCACAGAATCCTGTTTGAGAATGGCTGGTTTAGCCTTTTGTGTGCTACCAAGACTTCCATGGAAAAAGCTGTCATTTCTGCTACTCTTTTGTGAACATTGAAAATCAATTTCTCCATAATTCCTATAGCTACAGCTGTGACTTGGGACTTGTTTTGAAGGACTTTCACTGCTTTTTCAGAATATGCAAATACTTCAGCATAATATGGGTTCTGTTTCACTTTAAGAAGATTATCTTTAATAAAACGATTACTTTTACAGTTAAAAAAAATATATGTTCCTCTACTTTAGATTCCTTTTAAAATAAGAGTTTGCCACCCCAGCACTCCAGGGGGCTGAGATGCTCCTGGTCTATCTAGGTCATCATTATCTGTACCGAATGTGACTTTACAGAAAATGAGAAGATTTATAGAAGGTAGAGATCCATTTTTGGATTCAAACCGGTTCAAGTTTAATGTGGACTATTAGGATGAGCTATTCAGAAATAGCATCATCCAAGAGCACCGAAATGGACAGATAATATCTTTTCCTAGAAATGAAAGTACTCAAGTCCATTACCAGAATAGGCAGCCGGCCATTCTCAGAAGATAAAGTAGATTTTTTTTTATGGACAGGATGCTCAACTCTTTCTGTCACATAGCATGCAGGATGATTTAATTAGACATTCACTTACATAACATGTCGTGTTTTCAGATATCAATTATCTCTATTATGTTACACAAACATATTCAGAAAATCCATCAGAGTTGTTTTCACTCATGTTCTGCCTAAATCATAAACCTTTGGAAGCTCTCAAAGACAGAACAATGGGCTTAAAAAAAAAACCCCGTCACAGATTTGGTCAACTTGTGATGAGAAAATTGTATTGGTCTTCAACGGTTTGATTTTAGTACATTTTATGTGTCTGGACTAAAGCCGGCCATGAGAGATCATTCCATTTTTTTTTTAAATTTGTATATATAGATTTTTAATATGTTTTATGTGTCTGGACTAAAGCCGGCCATCAGAGATCATTTGCATTTTTTTAAATTTGTATATAGATTTGTAATATGTTTTATTCAGATGTTTTCTATATTTTTATATGTAGATGTATTATATACTGTATATTCAATTATACAATTTATTATATACAGTTGTATGATAATGACAAGAAAATGATATTGAGTGCACAGGTTTGTTTCGGATAGAGAAGAGAATGCTTGAAACATGTTTTTTTCTTGTTCCACTGAGGGCATTGGGGAGATTTCTCCTCACTTCCTCTTCTGAAGACACAACACAAATGAAGGAACTCTGCCCATATTGGGGGGGCCTTTACACAGTTGTCACCTGCTTCTCTTTTGGAAGATTTACTCTCACCTCCTGTTTTGGGAACAACTGTAAAATATTAGATCTCCTGTCCTTTTCAGTCCCACTAAGGGACTGAACAAATGCAACAAAAATGAGGCAGATGTTGTAAGGTGTTGGAAACATTCCTCAGAGATTTTGGTACATATTGACATGGCAGTTGCTGGAGATTTGTGGGCTGTACATCCATGATGCAAGTCTCACATTCCCCCACATCCCAAAGGTGCTCTATTGCATGAGATGTGGTGACTGTGGAGGCCATTGGAGTGCAGTGACCTCATTGTCCAGTGGTGAGATGATTGGAGCTTTGTGACATGGTGCATTATCCTGCTGGTAGGAGCCATCAGAAGATGGGGACACTGCAGTCATAAAGGGATGGACATGGTCAGCAACAATACTCAAGTAGGCAGTGGCATTTAAACAATGCTCAAATGGTACTAAGGGGCCCCCAGTGTGCCAAGAAAATATCTCCTACACCATTACACCACCACCCTGAACCGGTGATACAAGACAGGATGTATTCATGCTTTCATGTTGTTTATGCCACATTCTGACCCCACCATCTGAATGTCACAGCTGAAATTGTGACTCATCAGACCAGGCGACATTTTTCCAATCTTCTATTGTCCAATTTTGGTGAGCCTGAGCAAATAGTAGCCTCAGTTTCCTGTTCTTAGCTGACAGAAGAGGCACCCGGTGTGGTCTTCTGCTGCTCTAGCCCATCTGCTTCAAGGCTTGATGCGTTGCGCATTCAGAGATGGTATTTTGCATAGCTTGTTTGTAAGGAGGGGTTATTTGAGTTACTGTTGCCTTTCTATCATCTCCAACCAGTCTGCCCATTCTCCTCTGACCTCTGACATCAACAAGGCATTTTCATCCACACAACTGCCGAGCAGTGGATATTTTCTCTTTTACGAACAATTCTATGTAAACCCGAGAGATGGTCATGCATTAAAATCCCAGTAGATCAGCAGTTTTTGAAATACTCAGAGCAGCCCGTCTGGCACCAACAACCATGCCACGTTCAAAGTCACTTAAATCCCCTTTCTTCCCCATTCTGATGCTCGGTTTGAACTTCAGCAAGTAGTCTTCAGCATGTCTATATGCGTAAATGCATTGAGATGCTGCCATGTGATTGGCTGATTAGCAATTTGTGTTGCCAAACAATTGAAAAGGTGTGCCTTATAAAGTGGCCGGTGAATGTGTATATATATATATATATATATATATATATATATATATATATATATATATATATTTCAAGCAAGATTGCTACACAAAAAGTTTATTGAACAGGAAAATTACAAAGAAATATACAAACATGTCAGGAGTATTCCATTGTATGACAGTTCTTGACGGGCTAACATGATTGCGCCCTTCAGATAGGAACACATCTTAAAAGTAACCCACATATAAGCATTTAAATACATCTCAAAACATCTGGAATCAATTATTCAATTAATAATCAGTCAAAATAACATCATCATAATATACTCATTATTCAAAACGCAAGGAAGTGGCTAACAAGATAGGTGTACTCCCCGTATCTCTCAAAGAGCATCTCAGTAATATCGTATTATTGAAAAAATATAATACAATAAAATAGTAAAAAAGACCACCAAGGAATCAGAATTACATTTATATATAATAAAGACTGATACAAAGGAGAAAAACGTCCCTTCTTCCCTTCGCTTATCTCCACCTCTAATCAAAGGACGGAGGATGCACAGAGTCAAAATGCTGCAAGTATTCCCCAGTTGGCCACTAGATGGAGCTCAAGCAGGATGCATGACTAGGGTATTTATTACAGGTAGGCAGCTATAATAGTATGGCCTATTTAAAAAGCACATTTTTGTTGCTAGATATTCCTCTTTATTATTTCCTGACCTGCTCAGAGGCTGCGGCATACATTGCTAACTATGGACAAAAAAAATGAAACAGAATTGCAGTAATAACAAAGCGTTCCCTTCCTTTAAGGCAATTAGGAAGTTTTATTTTGGTTAGTTCAATAAGAACCTTTTACTTCCTTGCAATCATCTTCTCTCTAGTTTCTCTGATTAGACCCCCTTTAAGCATTCATTTAATGAGGCTTTTAAAAGACTTCTTTGATTCATCTAAATGCTTTTTCCTCTTTTTTTTTTTTGCATAAATCTCTGAAAGATCTCAACAAGCTATGACTATCAGAGACACTTAGTAAACTGGATGTTCCCTCTTCTATAACATCAGTTGGAACAGTGGAGGCTGCTCTTTGATTTGTGAAATTGTTCAGTGTTCTCTTTCTATTGCTTTATTCAACAAGGTAAACTAAAAAGCGATGTGGGGGCTGATTACTGTTTGTATAATTGGTGATATCATCCAGAGGACACATAAAATCATTGGTGAAAAGTGCAAAGCAATCAGGCGTTGACTTTTCAATTTAATGGTTGGGTTGCTTTTGTTTGGAAGAGATCAAACTTTTGTATGCAGGAATAAAATAAAAAGAGCTCTATCTAGGTGGAACCTTGGTCTAATATGGATGCAGCATGGGGACTCATTGGATCTTTTCATAGACTTTATGTGGTCTTCTCATATACTATTACAATTGGGAATATCATAATGTATGAAGAAAGAAAAAGGAAGGGAAATGACAGGAAGCATGGGAAGGGAAAGGAAGGAAGGAAAAAAGGAAGAAAGGAAGATCAGGCATGAAGGAAGCAGAGGGGTATGAAGGAAGTAAGGAAAGAAGGAAGGATCAGACATGAAAGAAGCGGAGGAGGTATGAAGGAATAAAGGAGAGAAGGATGGATCAGACATGAAGAAAGTGGAGGAGTATGAAGAAAGTAAGGAAAGATCAGACATGAAGGAAATGGATGGGGTATGAAGGATGGAAGGAAGGATGGATCAGACATAAAGGAAGTGGAGGGGTATGAAGGAAGGATGAATCAGACATGAAGGAAGCGGTGGGGTACCAAGGAAAGACTGAGGGAAGGAAAGATGGATTAGACATGAAGGAAGTATAGGGGTATAACGGCAGTAAGGAAAGAAGGAAGGATCAGACATGAAGAAAGTGGAGGAGTATGAAGCAAGGATGGCTTAGACATAAAGGAAGCAAAGGCGTATAAAGGAAGTAAGGAAAGGAGGAAGTATCAGACATGAAATAAGTGGAGGGGTATGAAGAAAGGATGGATCAGACTTGAAGGAAGCGGAGGGGTATTAAGAAAGGAAGGAAGGATGGATCAGACATGAAGGAAGTGGAGGGGTATGAAGGAAGTAAGGAAATAAGGATGGATCAGACATGAAGGAAGCGGAGTGGTATGAAGGAAAGATAGAAGAAAGGAAGGATGGATCAGGCATGAAGGAAGCAAAGGGGTATGAAGGAAGGAAGGAAGGATCACTCATGAAAGAAGCGAGGTGTATGAAGGTAGTAAGGAAATAAGGAAAGATCAGACATGAAGGAAATGGAGAGGTATGAAGGAAGGATGGATCAGACATAAAGGAAGTGGAGGGGTATGAAGGAAGGATGGATCAGACATGAAGGAAGCGGAGGGGTATCAAGGAAAGAAGGAGGGAAGGAAAGATGGATTACAGATGAAGGAAGCGGAGGGGTATAAAGGAAGTAAGGAAAGAAGGAAGGATTGAAAATTAAGAAAGTGGAGGAGTATGAAGGAAGGATGCATTAGACATGAAGAAAGCAGAGGGGTATGAAGGAAGTAAGGTAAGAAGGAAAGATCAGACATGAAGGAAGCGGAGGGGTATGAGAGATGGAAGGAAGGATAGATCAGACATAAAGGAAACATCGGGGTATGAAGGAAGGATGGATCAGACGTGAAGGAAGTGGAGGGGTATGAAGGAAGTAAGGAAACAAGGATGGATCAGACATGAAGGAAGTGAAGGGGTATAAAGGAAGGAAGTAAGGATGGATTAGACATGAAGGAAGCGGAGGGATATGAAGGAAGGAAGGAAGGAATAGTGAATCAGACATGAAGGAAGCAGAGGAGTATGAAGAAAAGATGAAAGGAAGGATAGATCAGACATAAAGGAAGCAAAGGGGTATGAAGGAAGGAAGGAAGGAAGAATCAGTCATGAAAGAAGCGAGGTGTATGAAGGAAGTAAGGAAAGAAGGAAGGATCAGACATGAAGGAGACGGAGAGGTATGAAGGAAGGATGGATCAGATTTGAAAGAAGCGAGGTGTATGAAGGAAGTAAGGAAAGAAGGAAGGATCAGACATTAAGGAAGCAAAGGAGGTATGAAGGAAGGATGGACTAGACATGAAGAAAGTAGAGGGGTATGAAGGAAGTAAGGAAAGAAGGAAGGATCAGACATGAAGAAAGTAGAGAAGTATGAAGGAAGAATGGATTAGACATGAAGAAGCATGGGGTATGAAGGAAGTAGGGAAAGAAAGAAGGATCATAAATGAAGAAAGTGGAGGAGTATGAAGGAAGGATGCATTAGGCATGAAGGAAGCGGAGGGGTATGAAGGAAGTCAGGTAAGAAGGAAAGATCAGACATGAAGGAAGCGGAGGGGTATGAGAGATGGAAGGAAGGATGGATCAGTCATAAAGGAAACGTCGGGGAATGAAGGAAGGATGGATCAGACGTGAAGGAAGCGGAGGGATATGAAGGAAGAAAGAAATAATGAATCAGACATGAAGGAAGCAGAGGAGTATGAAGAAAAGATGGAAGGAAGGAAGAATAGATCAGACATAAAGGAAGCAAAGGGGTATGAAGGATGGAAGGAAGGAAGAATCAGTCATGAAAGAAGCGAGGTGTATGAAGGAAGTAAGGAAAGAAGGAAGGATCAGACATGAAGGAAAAGGAGAGGAATAAAGGAAGGATGGATCAGATTTGAAGGAAGCAGAGGGGTATGAAGGAAGTAAGGAAAGAAGGAAGGATCAGACATTAAGGAAGCAAAGGAGGTGTGAAGGAAGGATGGATTAGACATGAAGGAAGCAGAGGGGTATGAAGGAAGTAAGGAAAGAAGGAAGGATCAGACATGAAGAAAGTAGAGAAGTATGAAGGAAGAATAGATTAGACATGAAGGAAGCGTGGAGTATGAAGGAAGTAAGGAAAGAAAGAAGGATCATAAATGAAGAAAGTGGAGGAGTATGAAGGAAGGATGCATTAGACATGAAGGAAGCGGAAAGAAGGAGGGAAGGAAAGATGGATTACAGATGAAGGAAGCAGAGGGGTATAAAGGAAGTAAGGAAAGAAGGAAGGATCATACATGAAGAAAGTGGAGGAGTATGAAGGAAGGATGGATTAGACATGAAGAAAGCGAAGGGGTATAAAAGAAGTAAGGAAAAAAGGAAGAATCAGACATGGAGGAAGGGGAGGGGTATTAAGGAAGGAAGGATGGATTAGACATGAAGGGAATCGAGGGGTATGAAGGAAGTAAGGAAATTAGGAAGGATCAGACATGAAGAAAATGGAGAAGTATGAAGGAAGGATGTATAAGACATGAAGGAAGCATAAGGGTATGAAGGAAGTAAGGAAAGAAGGAAGGATCGAAAATTAAGAAAGTGGAGGAGTATGAAGGAAGGATGCATTAGACATGAAGAAAGCGGAGGGGTATGAAGGAAGTAAGGTAAGAAGGAAAGACCAGACATGAAGGAAGCGGAGGGGTATGAGAGATGGAAGGAAGGATAGATCAGACATAAAGGAAACATCGGGGTATGAAGGAAGGATGGATCAGACGTGAAGGAAGTGGAGGGGTATGAAGGAAGTAAGGAAACAAGGATGGATCAGACATGAAGGAAGTGAAGGGGTATAAAGGAAGGAAGTAAGGATGGATTAGACATGAAGGAAGCGGAGGGATATGAAGGAAGGAAGGAAGGAATAGTGAATCAGACATGAAGGAAGCAGAGGAGTATGAAGAAAAGATGAAAGGAAGGATAGATCAGACATAAAGGAAGCAAAGGGGTATGAAGGAAGGAAGGAAGGAAGAATCAGTCATGAAAGAAGCGAGGTGTATGAAGGAAGTAAGGAAAGAAGGAAGGATCAGACATGAAGGAAACAGAGAGGAATAAAGGAAGGATGGATCAGATTTGAAGGAAGCAGAGGGGTATGAAGGAAGTAAGGAAAGAAGGAAGGATCAGACATTAAGGAAGCAAAGGAGGTGTGAAGGAAGGATGGATTAGACATGAAGGAAGCAGAGGGGTATGAAGGAATGAAGGAAGTATGGGGAGGCGAAGGAAGTACAGATTACGTAGGAAGGAAGT
>BLSH010302413.1:306318-319424 GCA_018402905.1 Glandirana rugosa | reverse complement strand
GCTTAGTCATAACTTCTGAGGTTATGACTAAGCGGACTTCCGATCCGTGAAACCTACATTCACAGCTTTTTGTACTGTCTGCCTGGATTGTCATTTTGTTAGTTTGGTTCACATTAAACTAACATTTTCTCCTGGATATCGGAGTGCGGTCTTCCTTTTCTTCAGTTTATATATGAAGGAAAGATGGATTAGACATGGAGGAAGCAGAGGGGTATGAAGGAAGTAAGGAAAGAAGGAAGGATCAGATACAAAGAAAGTGGAGAAGTATGAAGGAAGGATGGATTAGACATGAAGGAAGCGTAGGGGTATGAAGGAAGTAAGGAAAGAAGGAAGGATCGAAAATGAAGAAAGTGGAGGAGTATGAAGGAAGGATGCATTAGACATGAAGGAAGTGGAGGCTTTTAAAGGAAGTAAGGTAAGAAGGAAACATCAGACAAGAAGGAAGCAGAGGGGTATGAAAGATGGAAGGAAAGATGGATCAGACATAAAGGAAGCGTTGGGTATGATGGAAGGATGGATCAGACATGAAGGAAGTGGAGGGGTATGAAAGAAGTATAGAAATAAGGATGGATCAGACATGAAGGAAGTGAAGGGGTATAAAGGAAGGAAGTAAGGATGGATCAGACATGAAGGAAGCGGAGGGATATGAAGGAAGGAAGGAATGATGAATCAGACATGAAAGAAGCAGAGGGGTATGAAGGAAAGATGAAAGGAAGGAAGGATGGATCAGACATAAAGGAAGCAAAGCGGTATGAAGGAAGGAAAGAAGGAAGAATCAGTCATGAAGAAGTGAGGTGTATGAAGGAAGTAAGGAAAGAAGGAAGGATCAGACATGAAGGAAACGGAGAGGTATGAAGGAACGATGGCTCAGATTTGAAGGAAGCGGAGGGGTATGAAAGAAGTAAGGAAAGAAGGAAGGATCAGACACGAAGGAAGCAGAGGGGGTTTGAAGGAAGGATGGATTAGACATGAAGGAAGCAGAGGGGTATGAAGGAAGTAAGGAAAGAAGGAAGGATCAGACATAAAGAAAGTGGAGAAGTATGAAGGAAGGATGGATTAGACATAAAAGAAGTGTAGGGGTATGAAAGAAGTTAGGAAAGAAGGAAGGATCAGAAATGAAGAATGTGGAGAAGTATGAAGGAAGGATGGATCAGACATGAAGGAAGCGGAGGGGTATCAAGGAAAGAAGGAGGGAAAGAAGGATGGATCAGACATGAAGGAATTGGAGGGGTATGAAGGAAGTAAGGAAATAAGGATGGATCAGACATGAAGGAAGTGAAGAGGTATAAAGGAAGGAAGTAAGGATGGATCAGACATGAAGGAAGCGGAGGGATATGAAGGAATGATGAATCAGACATGAAGGACGCAGAGGGGTATGAAAGAAAGGTGGAAGGAGGGATGGATCAGGCATAAATGAAGCAAAGGGGTATGAAGGAAGGAAGGAAGAATCGGTCATGAAAGAAGCAAGGTGTATGACGGAAGTAAGGAAAGAAGGAAAGATCAGACATGAAGGAAACTGAGAGGTATGAAGGAAGGATGGATCAGATTTGATGGAAGTGGAGGGGTAGGAAAGAAGTAAGGAAAGAACGAATTATCGAACATGAATGAAGGGGGGGGGGGGTATTAAGGAAGGAAGGATGGATCATACATGAAAGAAAATGGAGGGGTATGAAGGAAGTAAGGAAATAAGTAAGGATCAGACATGAAGAAAGTGGAGGAGTATGAAGGAAGGATGGATTAGACATGAAGGAAGCAGAGAGGTATGAAGGAAGTAAGGAAGAAGGAAGGATCAGACATGAAAAAAGTGGAGGAGTATGAAGGAAGGATGGATTAGACATGAAGGAAGCAGAGGGGTATGAAGTAAGAAAAGAAAGAAGGAATAATCAGATATGAAGAAAGTGGAGGAGTATAAGGGAAGGATAAATTAGGCATGAAGGAAGCAGAGAGGTATGAAGAAAGTAAGGGAAGAAGGAAGTATCAGACATGAAGAAAGTGAAGGAGTATGAAGGAAGGATGCATTAGACATGAAGGAAGCAGAGGGATAAGTAGGAAGTAAGGAAAGAAGGAAAGATCAGACATGAAGGAAGCAGAGGGGTATGAAGGATGGATTGATCAGACATAAAAAAAAGCGGAGGGGTATGAAGGAAGGACGGATCAGACATGAAGGAAGCAGAGGGGTATCAAGGAAAGAAGGAGGGAAGGAAGGATGGATCAGACATGAAGGTAGAAATGGGGTATGAAGGAAGTAAGGAAAGAAGGAAGGATCAGACATGAAATAAGTGGAGGAGTATGAAGGAAGGATGGATCAGACCGTTTTCAGATATCAATTATCTCTATTATGTTACACAAACATTTTCAATAAATCCATCTGTTTTTTTTCCACTCATGTTCTGCCTAAATCATTAATCTTTTGAAGCTCTGAAAGACAGAACAATAGGCTTTAAAGGAAACCTGTTACAGAATTGGGCGACTTAATGATGAGAAAATTGCCCTGGTCTTCCACGGTTTGATTTTTAGTACATTTTATGTGTCTGGACTAAAGATGGCGATCAGAGATCATTTAGATGTTGTCTATATTTTTATATATAGATCTATAATATACTGTATATCCAATTATACAATTTATTTTATACAGTTATATGATAATGACAAGAAAATTATATTGAGTGCACAGGTTAGTTTTGGGTGGAGAAGAGAATGCTTGAATCTCCCCCACTGTCACAGAGGAATTCCTGATAGTAACACCAGTACTCAAGTATAATGCTAAATTAAAAGAACGTAAACGCCAAGCCAATTGGTGAAATCAAACTTAGAGTGTCATTAAACCCACATCATTAAAACTATGAAAATGGTGTATTACATGCTGTTCACACTCGCTCAGTCATTATGGCATTCGTTTTCTGTATTCTGCAAAAAACCTGGTTGATCCTGCTGCTCTCTATCTCCCCCTTCTGTCCATGTCCCCGATTCAGCTAGGGATTTTGCAGCTGTGGTGGCAGCTCTGCACATGCTCAGTTTTCAGTGAGTTTCTATGCTGAGCATTTCCTCCTTATCACATCTGAGCAGCCCATGTTACTATAGAGTCACACATGTGGACGTATACACAGTCGTAAATGACAATCCACTCCCTCCTCCTCCATGCCCACCAACCAGCTAAACACAATGGGGATGGGATATAAAAAATAGATTAATGGGAGCTTCACCTCCCTCTTATTCTAAGACACAGGCTGGAGGGCCGTGACACAGCCTGTGACTGGAAGAAATCCGTTCACACCATGTTATTGCCAAAAATAAATAGAAATGTAATTTCTAATATATATTTGTAAGATGATTTAAAACAGTTTATTGATATTAATTATTTATTTTTACTTTGTATTCCAAAGGCTTTTTAAAAAAAAAATGGTAAACATGTTACCAGTAGCAGAGGACTAAGCTTCTCCTGCTTATGTTTCCCTGCAGACATGCTGGGAAAGAGCTGGGTCATGTGACAGCTGTATATCGTTTAGGGAAAAGGTACTTAGATTATTTTTTTTATTAAAATAATTACAGTGCCATCATCCACATACAGACATAGAAGGGACAATGTAAATTAAACAGTGTGTGCTTAGCATCACTTTAATATATTGGTATAAAATAAAGTTGGTACAGCAAGGTGGAGATAAAGGGTGAATTGAATAAAAATGGCAATAATACATTTAGTACATTGCATATTTAACAATAGGAACAGGGCAGAACAACATAAACAGTAACAATGCCACCTGAAGTACAGCAGTAAAATTACATGTACTATAAACCACTGGGGTCTATACTGTCAGAGTGCACTAATAGTGGCTATGTTAGGCCTAAAACCATCTGGTAAGCATGGTCCATTGTAGAGAGGTTAAGAACAGGTATATAAGGATATAGGGGGGTTTGCATGCAGGTTATGTGAAAGGGGAAGTCCATGAGAAGTTTCTTTTGCTGGTTATATGTGGGGGCCTTTATTAAGCGTTGGTGCATGTAACAAGAGTTTCGGACAGACCTACATGCATGCATGAACCAAGTATGCCACACCTGTGGGATCCCCTTGGAAGAAGGAAATCCCTGTAGTATACATAATTACTACAATAATTTCTGCTTGCCCTCGGGTCCTGTGCCTAGATATGCAAGGTGTTCTCTGACTGGACGAGGTGGAGAGGAAGTGGGGAGTTGGTGACATCATAATATCCACCACATTCAATCAAAGAATGCTTTGTATTCATTGAGAAAATTCCAAGTGTTCTCTGAAAGGCATATCTGCTCAGTGTCAGACCTGGAAGCTAGCAGTGATCCTGGTAGTTAATGGTGGCTACCTGTGGTTTACAGCTTCCCCAGCGATCGGCCAGGTATGGCACATGCATACTTACATTGGTTCAAGCTGTGCAAAAAAGTCTACACCTCAGCTTTAGATGTACCCCTTAAAATCCATAAATACGTAGTATGGATTTTAGGGCTAAAATCAAATCCAATAGCTTCTAACCTCCAAAAGCTTAGCGCTAGAGGCAACTGACTATTGAAAATGTGTCTTTTGCTCATGAATTCTTCATGTTCTGCAAGGGCAAATTTATGTTAAGGGCTTGTATTTTGCTTCAATAGATTTGCATTTAAAAGTATCCTCCTTTTCCATCTCAGAAAGTCAATGTCGCCACCACCCAGCAGTTTACTTCCAAGCAGCAAAGTGTACGTTGAGCTCCCCTTAACAGAAATCTTCCACTGCCAGGGGAACCTAGCAGGATCCAATGGGTATTCTGTTTTTAAGGCTGTAGAGTGTTATTGGGTGGTTGTCACTGCCCTTTGCGATATCAGTGGCCTATTAAATTAGTACAATTCCTTAGCTCCTAGTAGAGTGCAATTATTCTTTTACTCCATAACCCCTCCTTAAAGAGAAGTCCCACTTGGAGAATAGGCTTCCTGTTTGGGGACGGGGTGCTTTTTATCTATACCTCCTGAAAATTATTCGCTAAGTGGTCCTTTGTAACACTTTTTACAAATTAAAACTGAACCCCAGGGAAATGCAAAACTACCCTTGCAGTGATATTCCCCCTACAATGCAAGGGTTAAATGCTTGTTTTTGTCTAGGGGAACGTGGAAAAGCAGTTTTACTTACCTTATCCCTTGCTCCCCCAACAGCTGATACTTTTTCCCTTTCTCTTTAATGCCCCTGGTTGTGCACAGACCCTCGGCATTCTTACTTACATTGCAGAACTGCTGGTTCTGCATTGTATGTGATGTTGTAAGTGTTCAACCAATGGATGGAGCATCGAAGAAAAGTGGCTTCAGAGGACTGGTCGCACAGAGAAAGGAAAGCCTGCAGGAGAGTGAAGGATAAGATAAGTAAAATTGAATTTTAATGGTACCCTGGCAAAAAATAGCATTTGTTCAGTGTAAGCCCCACTGCAGGGGTAGTTCTGAAATTTCTCCAGACTTCAGCTTTAATCAATACCACAGAAAATGTGAATATTCACCCAGTGTATCAAAAGATGGAGTTCACCATCAAACTACCTGTCTCTGCAGCTTCAATTCTTCTTCAAATAGTTGTCTGCAAGACCGTATTTGGTTACTGGAGATGGCTTTGTGATTCCTCTTTGATCTGTGATACCATTGGTACAGCAGTTAAGCAAGTCAAATATTTAAGAAATACGGAGGGTAAGAAATCCTGAAGAAGCCAAACAGTGCAGAGACACGTTCTCAACGCTTTGTTATGATTTAGCTGAGCTTGTGAGGGAAGTGTACAGCCAATATCAACACACATGGGTTTATTTAATAAAGATAGGAACAAACAGGGACTTTTATCACTGCCATGTTATAAAAGGCATTGGAGCAACACTTTAGCTATCCATTTATCTGAAAACTTGCAGAGAGGCTCATGTACAACTCTGGAAAAAGGCTTCACAATCAGCAGGGTTCTTACATTGACAGTACAAGAGTCTAATTTATCAATGTGCCTGAAAATAGAACAGACTCTATTGTACCTGGCAAATTAACAGACTTTTTTCAACTATTTCCAAATATGAACAAGAAAAATAACCTTCTGTTGGAATCTGATTGGCTGCAATAGGCACTCAGGACTAAGCCTGGAAATTCTGGCACTGATCTGTCTGAGGGTACTTTTGGATTGGTGTGACTTCCTGGGAGCATGACTTTAAGGATCTCAATTGTAATAGAGATTTCTTTAGTTTATGCATATAAGTAAAGGATATTCAATAAGGCATTGTAAAGCAATAATGATGTACAGCGAGAAGAATTCCATTGGGACCAGTCCCTTTAGGATACGGTAATTACATCATTGATGGATGAGTTCTGACTGGATGCTAGTAGCTACTGCACCTTCCACATTGCTCCTCGCCTTAGGCATACATTCCAACTTTCTGAGGCAAGAAAGAGGGACAGCTTTTGGCTAAGCTCACAAGCTCTTTTTTCATTGCCTAATTTTCCTTTTTACTGCCTTTTCATATAACAAATGCAATATTTTAGAGGTGCGATGAAAGCCTTAGCATAGTACAGACTTTCTCAACCAGGGTTTTGTGTATCCCTAGGGTTCCCCTAGAGGTTGCAATTGGCTTCATTGGTAATGATCAATTTCTGCCTTTCTAATGAGTAACCACTAACAGCAATAACCATTTCAGCTATTATTATTATATTATTATTATTATACAGGATTATGTAGCACCAACAGTTTGCGCAAAATGAAGGCAGACAGTATAGTTACATCACAATTTGGTACGAGAGGAATCAGAGGGCCCTGTTCGTTAGAGCTTACAATCTGAGAGGGAGGATCAATTGATACAAAAGGTAATAGCTGTGGGGGATGAGCTGATGTAGAAAGTAAGACAGTGTATTAGATTTAAGCAGGATAGGCTTCTTTAAAGAGAAAGGTTTTCAGGGATCGTCCAAAGATGGATAGATTAGGAGACAGTCGGACAGATTGGGGTAGGGAGTTCCAAAGGATGGGAGAAGCTCTGGAGAAATCCTGGAGGCGAGCACGGGAGGAGGTGACAAGGGAGCTAGAGAGCAGGAGGTCTTGGGAGGACCGAAGAGGGAGGCTTGGTTGGTATTTTGTGACTAGGTTAGAGATGTAGCTGAGGGCGGAGTTTTAGATGGCTTTGTAAATTATTGTTAGTACTTTGAAATTTATTCGTTGGGTGAGTGGAAGCCAGTGAAGAGATTGGCAGAGAGGGGTGGAGGACACTGAGCAGTTGGTAAGGTGAATAAGTCTTGCAGCAGCAGTCATTATAGACTGAAGGGGGGATAATGTATGTAGAGGTAATCCAATGAGGAGAGAGTTGCAGTAGTCGAGGCGAAAGCAGTGATCTGTGAGGAGACTGATGGGGTGAGCTGAGGGGTAGAGAGATAGATTTGGGTATCATCGGCATATAAATGATAGCAGAAGTCATGGGAGGTTATCAGCTGACCCAGGGAGGACATGTAGATTGAGAATAGTAGGGGTCCAAGGACAGAACCTTGGGGGACCCCAATGGTAAGAGGAGTTGGAGAGGAGGAAGTGGAGTTGTAAGGGCCATCTGTAAGGGACATTATTTCCACTGACCACCATTTTAGGAAGCACTCTTCCCATTGGCCTTCAACGCAAACAGCATTCCTCCCACTAACTACCACTACCACTGACCACCAGTTGAGAAGCCACACACATTTACAATCCAATGAGATTGCCAAACACACATCGAAGTGTCCAAGGTAAATTAATGATAAAATTGTTTCATAGCAGAATAACAGCTCCTTTGCTGCCTTCACCAACACTGGTGTAACCTGTCCTCTTGAAACTTTCCAAGCAGTAAATCTCAGTGCAGTTTTATGTGGTATCTGCTTACCTATGTTTGTTTAAGCACAGTCAGAATTCTTAAGGCCTGATGAAAGGGGCAGTGTGTTTGGCTTCCGAAACCCATTGGCTCTATTTTGCTATGAATCAATTTTATCATTAACCTCTTAGTACTGGAGGTATACATATATGCGGCTCTCAGCGCGTGGGCCTTATATGCCGAACGGTTGCATATATGCGTACCAGAATGTAAACAGAGCTGTGCCAAGAGCACGTACAGTTACCAGCGGCTAACGGAAAGCTCTCGATCTCCACTTGTGATCAGTTATGAAAATAACCCCAACCTAATCAAAAGGGGTCTGCCAACATCCCATTCAAGTAGTTGCGAAAAGGTACTCCCCCAGTACATATAGCGGGCCTTTAAAGTCCTGCTATATGTACTGGGGGAGTACCTTTTCGCAACCACTTGTGATCAGGAGCTTCCCAATCATGTGACCACTGTGACAGCCAATCACGGCGGTCACATGATCAGAAACTCCACCTCGCCTCCCAGCATCAGAAACCTCTTAAAGGGCCAAGAGACACCGGCATTAAGGGTTTAAATTACTCTTGGACATGTATTTGGCCCCCTCACTGGATTGCATGCGTGTATTTCTTTTCTGCCCATTGTTATTAGTTGTTTAACCACTTCCCGCCCGGCGCATTGACAAATGACGTCCGGGCGGGGGGTTCATTATCCTGACTGGACGTCTATTGACGTCCTCAGGATAATGCACGATCGCGCGCCCCTGGGGGCGCGCATCGCGGCGATCGGTGGTGCCGTGGATCAGTCTGACCCACCGCATTACCGACCGAGGTAAAAGGCTTCGATCCGAAGCCTTTTACCATGTGATCAGCCGTGACCAATCACGGCTGATCACAGTGTAAATAGGAAGAGCCGTTGATCGGCTTTTCCTCTGCTCAGGTCTGCAGACCTGAGCAGCGGAGAGCCGATCGGCTGCTCTTCTGACAGGGGGGGGCTGCGCTGAACGTTTATCAGCGCAGCCACCCTCAGGATCACCCCCACTGGACCACCAGGGAGCCGGATCAAGACCCCAGGGAGCCCCCCCCCCCGGACAGCGCAAGGAGGCCGCCCAGGACCACCAGGGAAGTCATGCAGAGGCCACCCAGGACCACCAGGGAGCCCCCACTAGACCACCAGGTAAGGGCCATATTATGCACTGTAGGGATGGCACTGTGCCCATATATGATGACTGCCAGTGCCATCCCTAACAGTGCTTGTTGCACCAGTGCCCACCTGTGCCAGCTATCAGTGCCCACCTGTGCCCACCTGTGCCAGCTATCAGTGCCCACCTGTGCCAGCTATCAGTGCCCACCTGTACCACCTAAAAGTGCCCACCTGTGCCACCTAAAAGTGCCCACCTGTGCCACCTAAAAGTGCCCCCTATCAGTGCCCATCAGTGCCCAGTGCCACTTATCAGTGCCGCCTAGGAGTGTCCATCAGTGCCACGTATCAGTGCCCATCAGTGTTGCTTGTCAGTGCCGCCCATCAGTGCCGCCCATCAGTGCTGCATATTTGCCCCATCATCAGTGCAACCTTATCAGTGCCACCTCATCAGTGCCAATCTGTACTGCCTCATCAGTGCCCGTCAGTGTAGCCTCATCAGTGCCCATCAGTGTAGCCACGTCAGTGCCCGTCAGTGAAGGAGAAAATGTACTTTATACAAATTTTTGTGACAGAAACAAAGAAAAATGTTTTTTTTTTTCAAAATTTTCGGTCTTTTTTTTGTTATAGCGCAAAAAATAAAAACAGCAGGGATGATCAAATACCACCAAAAGAAAGCTCTATTTGTGGGAACAAAATGACAAAAAGTTTGTTTGGGTGCAGCGTCGCACGACCGCGCAATTCTCATTCGAATCGCAACAGCACTGAAAGCTGAAAATTGGTCTGGGCGGGAAGTGTCCTAAGTGCCCGGTATTGAAGTGGTTAATTTCAATATAGTTACTAAAAATAACATTGTCATTGTTCTTATTTTATTCATTCTCACATCTACAATTTGCCATTGACACTAATGTCAATGCCCTGAGACCTGGATTTTATTTTAAGAGTTCTTCCATGTTAAAAATTTGGGAAAGACCGTTATAGTATAAGACTTAGTAGTTAAATAGTCATTCTTTTTATAGCTGTCTATACTTCAGCCCAAAAAAGAGAGGCAATGGAAGAGAAAGAGGGACACTGGGATTGGGTTCTAAAAAAAGGGCAGTTAGGAGCTATACCTTAAGCTTATGACACACTAGTAATTATTTCACTGTCCACAACTTGCCAGTGAAAAAACACTGCCCTGGACAACGTCACCTATGACGAAATGCATAGGGCGGAGCAAGCAATGTGCTGACGTCCTCACATGGTTTTGTTCCCTGAAGTGTGGGTGTTTTGCTGTATGCTGGGCAATGAGGATTTATTTTAAGCACCATTTCCATTTTGTCGCTGTAAGTGCAATCTTATATTTTAAAGAAATAAAAGGTTTTACACTATATGGAGCATTTTCCTCCATGTTTTGGGGATGAGTCTATGGTGATGATGCTGAGATGATTATTACTGCTCAAACATCTGCCTCTAAAGGAATCCTTTAGGAAGGCTTTGTGAAGACCCTGGCCGGGTTGTTTGGTCACATGCTCTGCTGACCTTTCTTTCATTAGAAAGTCCTGTGAAGCTGGCAAGCCTGTATTCTTGCCATATCGAGGCGGGGGTGTCATGGCTTGAATTTTATAATGGTGATGGATGTCCACTGTATACACAGACTTAATATCTCTCATTAATTCATATTTGCACCTGGACTTTACTTGTTTATTTTTATTTTTACATTTTATTTGCATTTCTACATTTTTATACACGAGTTATATGCACATTGTTTATGAATGTTATATCACTATGGTACTGTATAGTAACGTGACTTTTTGGCCTCATTAACACTGCTGCTGGTAAACGGACGTTTTGAGGCATTTGGGCGTTTTTTTCAGCTGCCCCTGAACTTTCCTCTATGTTATCTTATCAGTACATTTACACAGGCTCGTTTAAGGTCGTTTCCAGGCAGTTGAGTTTAAAGGCTTTTTTTGGAACACAAAAAAATGGGTTCAGACGCCAGCTCTTTGAAATGCCAAACAGCTTGTAAACGCCGCTAAACGCGCCTAAACGCAGTAACTCGCATCCAGGACCATTTCTTTTACAGGTATTTCCATTTAAAAAAAAAATTCTTTAAAAATGCTCCTAGACGCAAACGCTGCTAAACGCTGCTAAACGCCGCATGCAAAACGTGTCAAAACGGCCGTTTTAGGCGTCGGCTTCTAGCTGTCAAAATAAATCGTTCAGGGGAGGTTAGCATAGCTTCCCGTATAAATGGAGCCTAAGGCCTCATGCACACAGGACGTTTTTTGACTGTTTTACAGTAGCTGTTTTTTTCTACAGTCAATAAACCCTCCATCATGTTATCCTATGTGTCCATGCACACATAGGCTGTTATCAACTGTTTTTAGCAGTGACGTTTTTGAAAACAGGACCAGAGGGTTCTTTTGGACGTTTTTCAACTGTAAAAAAGTTCAAACACTCAAAAACGCTCAAAAACACGGCACTTTTTTGGACATTTTAAACCAATTGGGGGAAAAAACGCTGGCCCTTTAAAAACGCGAAAAAACGTGCAAAAACGGTGGTAATATAATGCTGGTAAAAGCTGAAAACATCCCTGATAAGCTACTGACGTTTTTTTGGAGGTTTTTTTAAAGTCCTGTGTGCATGAAGCCTTTAAGTTAGAAGTGGAGAAATCAATAAAGGCTAAAAACCATTTACCTTTTACATCAGCATTGCAAGAACAGAGGAAGCTTCCTCTCTGGCGAGGGAAGAGTCGGCAGCGATTCAGCTGTTGAGTGAGCAAAACCTCTCTATTCTGACCAGTAATGGAGCAATGCCATAGAACCAGATGGGAATTTTTTTTCCTTTTGCACTCTCTAGCGATTCTGTCATGGTCAGTTGACACAATGGCTGCAAGAAAGGGACATTTGAATTTTCCAGCCGTGTTAGAAACTCATAGCAGCTGGAGATGGAAATGGAAAAGTCATATTTAATGACAATAATTTACAAAACAGCTTGTGTAGCATTGATATATAAAATATATCACTTTTTAGAGAAAGTGGAATTTTCCTTTAAAATTGTAATGAGTGGTAATAAAGAACAGCTTGGGTTCCAATAAAAGTTTCACTGTTGTTCTAAATCCTGGCATTCTATGTTTTCTTTGTCTGTGTCTGAAGATATATTTAATATCTTTTTTGGCTCCATGCTACCATACTCATTTATTTCCGAGTGGAAAAATCTAGTGTTTTCAGCTTTTAGTAATTAGTTATCGCTGGGATTCTGCAGTACTTGGAGGGTGAAGATATGTTTGCGGAGTATGTGATTGCACAAGTGTTCAGAGGGTGATAGGGTAGCTGGATCCAATTAATTTTAAACAGGTATTTGTTATTATGATGAAGTTTAGAAAAGATGCTTCTTAAAGTGCATCTGCCCGCTGTACATACAATATATATACACACACACACACATAGTAAATACATATATATCTATATTACATTGTGTGTGTATATATATATATATATATATATATATATATATATATATATATAAATATGTATGTATATATATATATATATATATACTATATTGTCAAAAGTATTTGGACACCTGCCTTTATACCAGAGTTGCCAACCGCCAGTAAATTTACTGACAGTTTCGATCTATGAATATCAGAGTCTGATAATTTGTCATGCTGTGCTGATTTTTTAAGTGTAAACTAAGCAAATTACATAATATGGGTATTGTCAGTGTTTGCATGATGTGTTTGAATATCAATTGTCATAGTTATTAATAGGAGTTCTGTTATTTTTCAGGTTGCCAGTAAAAAATGTGCTCCGCCAGTAAATTTTCCATATTTTGCCAGTAAAAAACGGTGCTGGAGGATAGCAACACTACTATACACACACATAAATTTTAATGGCATCCCAGTCTTAGTCCGTAGGGTTCAATATTGAGTTGGCCCACCCTCTGCAGCTATAGCAGCTTCAACTCTTCGAGTTATAACTTGGGATGCCTGATTCTGACCCTACGGTAATTTTAAATACACACACATATCATCACAACGATAGGAGGTCGTGGCAAAAAATGACCGTTTTATACCTTTTAAATGACCGCCTCGTGTAAAAAATGACCGTTGGACTTTTTATTGTCTTGAGGATAATTATTGATACTGTTAACTATAAGTTTGTG
>BLSH010302413.1:287475-301426 GCA_018402905.1 Glandirana rugosa | reverse complement strand
TATACAGAGTCACAAACACAAGACCACATCTGTGACACCGAAAAGGTGGGGTGAAAAAACAAACGTTATAAACATATTGGTACAGAATGTTTGTTCAAACGATATACAAAAGGATTTTTCAATTGAGTTATTTAGAGAACAAGAAAACTGGAGGGATGGAGGCTGCCACTGCTGTTTCCTCAAAAAAATGTTTACTGTCTGTCTGCCATGGTGAATCACTGGGGTGAATTTACTAAAGGCAGATAGAATATGCACTTCGCAAGTGCAGTTGCACTTATTTTCCTCCGTAAATGTAAATGTGGTGAAGCTTCATTTTGTAAAAAATACCCAATCAGGTGCAAGGAAAATAAAAAAAGCATTTTTGCTTGCACTTGATTGGATGACGGAAATCAACAGAGCTTTACCACATTTACTAAAGATCCGGGGGAAAACTGCACTGGCAAAATGCACAGTCTGTTTGCCTTTATTTCACAAGAGATTTATTGAGTTAACTTTTTAGGAAAACATATAGCAAACTTGTTTGTAAGACATGGTTATACAAATATTGCAAACAAAAAAGTGGGGTGGAAAAGCCACAGTGTCTACACCAGAACACAAACACTGAGACATATAATGTTTTTCCAGAGGGTATGCATAGGTATATAGGAGTGTGTTGAACAGAGATTGTGAAATACAGTCTATTTGCCTATAGTAAATCCACCCAATGGTTCTAGAATTATCTGAGTAACTGACCTCTGCAGATTAGGACTTTACTCTATACATGCATGTTCAGTTTCAGGACTCAAAGAGTATTGAATCCATCAGATGAGACAGATCTAGGCAACTGACATTTCTCTTACGTTCACTGACAGACGCAGCCTTCTCATTGACAAGTGGGGTTTATGCACATCCTACTAGGAGTAGACTAGGCAAAAAAGAAAAAAAGGCAAGCTGGCCCCTTCCAGGGGGCTGTCCTCACTCCAGCATATAACCCCCCCAGCTCTGCATAGCATATCAGTTTTTTTATGCCTAATGCAAAGAGTTAGACCTGGTTCCCTGCTGGGATCTGCGGTTCCCCATTTTTTTTCTTCCTTTTGCTTTTCTCAAGCTATCTGATGAAGACTGCTAACAAGTAGCCGGCTGGGGCATAGAGGATACCTCGAATCCTGAAATTTCCCCAGCACGGTCGACCGATGTGAGGTACTCTTAGCTTTAGCAGGGTCCACCACATCGTACCCGTTCTGTGCGGGGGGCTAGTGGGTGACCCCCACTTGCGTCCAAGTGACCGGGCTGCGCTCGCGTCCAGGGGCGCTTGGCCTGCAGCATCCCTCCCCACATGAGAGGAGGAAGGTCTGCTACGCCCGTCGGATTGGTGAGTGACCCCCCTCTCCCCCCCTCCAGGGGTGCGGAGGGGGGCAGGGCGACTAGCGTTACCATTGCAGTCTGGTGGAGGGTTCAGGGCTACAGGTCCCCTTTTGTACTTTCCTGTCATTCCGCCCCCCCTCCCCCGTGCCAAGAACCGCCATGCGGTGGTCCGCCGCCATTTTGCCGTAGCCGCTGCCATTTTGTGGGCTGTTTTGGCCTCTTGTGAATGCTCGGCAGTCATTTTGCCATAGCCGTGGCCTGTTTGGAGTACGTTTGGCCTCTTGTGACCGCTCGGCGGCCATTTTTGGTGTGCCCGCTTGAAGAAAACGTGTCGGCGCCGTTTCTTCCTCTTCTCTTCTGGTGCAAGCACAGCGGCAGTGTCGGCACAAGGCAGTGGCGGACAGCACTCCTACTGGGATGCAGCGCTTGAAGGGCAACAACAGCAAGTATAGCTGGCTCTCCCTGGGGTGTCATTGGGTGCCTATAGGCCTAGCAAGTGTTCCGGTGGCACAATGGCGGCTGAACCTGTGGGTTCTTCTCCGGAGGGGTCCGTGGAAGCGCAAGCTGCGCTAGGCCTCTGGTTCCCCTGGATCAATTAACTTCCATATTGGGAGAGTTTTTTCCTGGGGGGGGACTGAGCCGTGCTAAGGGGGTGTCTAAAAAGCGTCCACCCCTCCATCCTCGGGGGAGGACTCTGAACCGGAAGGGGCCTCAGTGGTCACAGGGACCCCCGGGGAGCTCTCAAATGGTGAACTGGAGCCCTCGGACAGTGAGGAGAACCAGGGGACCTCGGTGGCATGCGAAATGGCGCTGGTGGCCTCCCTGATCACCGATATCCGTGCGTCTTTGTGGCTGGACCAAGCCAGGGAGTCGCAGGAGACTGCCTATGTTTGTGGGTCCTTTAAGCCGTCACGGACCCCTAGGGCATATCCTTATCCCCAATTTTTTTGACCAGCCTGTGTATAAGGAATGGCAGCGTCCGCAGAATTCCTTTTCACTGCCCAAACGTTCTCTGTGCGCTATCCTTTTGAGGACAGTTTTTTGCAGAAGTGGGCATCCCCCACAGTGCACCCTCCGGTTGCTCGCCTAAATAAGGCGACAACCATTCCCTTGGAAGGATCTCGGTCTTTTAAGGATACGGCCGATAGGCGGTATCCAAGGCACTGTTCTTGGTGGCGGGGGCGGCCATGAGGTCAGCTCTGGCGTCGGCCATGGTGGTGCAGTCACTTACAGAATGTGCGACTGAATTGCACAATGACTTGTGCTGCGGGTGCTCTCCTAAGGCTTTGCAGCGGGCTGACCATCTGATACAAGGTCTCTGGTACCTGTGTGATGCAGCCTTGGACCTGCTCCCCATGCTGTCGAAGATGTCTGTTTTTGCAGTCATTATCAGACGGGTGCTGTGGTTACAGTGCTGGTCGGGTGACCACGCGTCCAAAAAGGGACTCACAGACCTTCCTTTTCAGGGGGGTCGGCTTTTTGGGGCACAATTGGATGAAATCATTAAGGATTTCACCGGGGGGGAAGAGTACCTTTCTTCCAGAACCCAATCGGCGGGATTTCCGCCTTAAGCAGGGTCCTTCCTTATCGGACCAGAAGCGTTTTTTTCGTGTGCCAGGTTCAGCGGGCAAGGGCTCAAGGCCCGGCAAGTCTGCCTCGGGGTCCGGTAAGTGGCCCTGGCAGCGCAAGACCGAAAAGACGGAGGAAAAGTCCTCTTCCGCATGATGGGTTGCCCCTGCCCGACTCTCGGGTGGGGGGCCGACTTCTAGGGTTCGCAGACAGGTGGACTGCCCGCATTTCCGACCGGTGGGTGCGGGATGTGGTGTCTTCCGGGTACAGGATAGAGTTCAGTACTCTACCCCCAGACAGGTTCTTCCCATCGAACTTGAGACTCCCGCAGGGGCATCGAGAAGCTCTCTTAGGGGCTGTTCAGACGCTGTCCAAACAAGGGGTGATTGTGCCGGTACCTCAGTTGGAAAGGTTTTGCGTCTTCTACTCAAACCTCTTTGTGGTGCCCAAGAAGGCTGGGGTCAGGCCAGTTCTGGATCTAAAAGCGCTAAATCACTTCGTGAAAGCGCAGAAATTCAGGATGGAATCAGGCCGCTCGGTCGTGGCCGCCCTTCACCAAGGGGACTTCATGGCATCCCTGGATATCAGGGACGCGTATCTGCATGTCCCCATTTGTCTCCGGCATCAGCGCTCCCTGCGTTTTGCGGTAGGAGACCTACATTACTAATTTGTGGCACTTCCCTTTGGTCTGGCCTCGGCTCCTCGGGTCTTCACCAAGCTGTTGCCTCCGGTGCTGGCACTATTGAGGCAGAGGGGCATTGCTGTGGTAGCATACCTCGACGACCTACTCCTGTGAGCGGAGTCTGCCTCGGCTCTGGAGGACAATGTGGCTATCACCATTGCCTCGTTGAGAGACTTCAGCTGGCTGATCAACCTGCAGGAGTCGACATTGACCCCGTCCTGTCGACTGGAATATCTGGGTCTAATACTGAACACGGAGCAGGCGAAGGTGTTCTTACAAAAAGGCACAAAAGGGCGCACTGGCCTAGCGCATTATCCTTGATGGTAGAGTTTATTTAAAAACATAAAAACATACTCACAAACAGCTTTGTGCAACGGGCAAAAACAATATGGAAATAGGTTCCACCGTCAACCGTCTCCGACTGGTGGCCTGGATGGAATGGCTAACGCGTTTCAAGGCCGTAGCCTCTTCATCAGAGCCTTGTTTTTTCAGTTTGGGACGACCCCAGTCCATCAGGTGGCAGCAGGCCAGTAAGTTATCCTACGTTGATTATATTAGACATCCCCCTTCCTCACCACTGCAGAGAAGATTTTCCCCTGAAGCGCGGAGAATAGGACTTTTTTGTTTGAAGGTGTTCTTACCTCTGGCCAAGTTGCTGACACTACAAGTAGCGGTGCAAACTCTGCTGTCACGTCAGTGGTCCTCCTTATGGTTCTGTATGCGGGTGTTGGGGCTCATGGTCTCAGTCTTCGAGGCGATACCTTACGCCCAGAGTCACACTCGGCTCCTGCAGCGAGCGATCCTGTTACGGTGGGACAAGTCTCCGTTGTCCCTGGACCAGCTGATCAAATTGGATCATCAGACCAGGGGGTCGTTGACCTGGTGGCTGCAGGCCCCGGCCTTGAAGTTGGGGAAGTCGTTTCTCTCCCTGAATTGGTCAATAGTCACGACGGATGCCAGCCTATCGGGCTGGGAGGGGTCCTGGGGCAGTTGTCTGCTCAGGGCCGTTGGTCGACACAGGAATCTCACCTTCCGATAAATGTGCTGGCGCTAAGGGCAACCAGGTTCTGTCTCTCCCACTGGTCGGCAAGGCTGCACGGCCTCCCGGTTCGGGTTCAGTCGGACAACGCCACGGCGGTGGTGTACGTGAACCATCAGGGCGGAACAAGGAGCTGGGCAGCAGCTGCGGAAGTGGCTCACATTCTGAGATGGGCAGGACTTCACGTGTCGGCAATCTCCGCCATTTACATTCCGGGCGTAGAAAATTGGCAGGCGAGTTTTCTCAGTCGCCAGACACTGGATCAGGGGGAATGGTCCCTACATCCAGAGGTGTTCTGCCAGATTTGCCACAGGTGGGGCACGCCAGGTGGACCTAATGACATCCAGGTTCAATCACAAGGTGCACTTTCGTGTGCAGAACAAGGGATCCGTTGGCGGCCGCCACGGACGCACTAGTAGCACCTTGGGGTCGGTACCGGCTTCTGTACGCCTTCCCTCCCCTCAAGCTTCTACCGCGACTACTGCACAGGATAGAAGCGGAGGGGATCCCGACAATCCTGGTGGCTCCGGATTGGCCTCTGCGCTCTTGGTACGCCGACGTGGTGCGGATGGTAACGGATGTTCCCTGGCGGCTCCAGCTTCATGAAGATCTGCTGTCACAGGGACCCATCCTGCACCCTGCTTTACCCTCACTGGCTTTGACGGCTTGGCTATTGAGTCCCAGGTGCTGAGGGATAGGGGTGTCTGATTCCGTGATCCCTACCATGCTTAAGGCGCGCAAGTGTACTTCGTGCAAGATATATCATCGCACCTGGAAGGCTTATATTGCCTGGTGTGAGGCGGGGGGTTGGAACCCCTGCTCTTTCGCTGTATCTCAGGTGCTGGCTTTCTTGCAGCAAGGCCTGGATAACAAATTGGCTTTGAGTACTCTCAAGGGTCAGATTTCGGCTCTGGCAATCTTTTTTCAACGTCTTTTAGCGACGCATTCTTTGATACGTACATTTGTACAGGGTGTACGCCATGTGGCTCCTCAGGTACGGTCGCCTTTGGCACGTGAGATTTGAATTTGGTGCTTTCTGTACTGCAGAAACCGCCATATGAGAAGATCAGGGATATCCCCTTACAATTGCTGTCTCAAAAGGTGGCTTTTTTGGTAGCCATTACATCCGCTAGGCGGGTGTCTGAGTTGGCGGCTTTGTCATGTAGGTCTCCCTACTTGGTCCTTCATAAGGATAAGGCGGTGTTGCGCCCTTCTCCTTCGTTCCTACAGAAGGTGGTTTCCTCTTTTCACATTAATGAGGACATTGTTCTCCCTTCATTGTGTCCGCACCCGTCACATCCCAAGGAAATTGCCTTACATTCTTTGGATGTTGTGGGGGCTTTGCGGGTGTATTTGATGGCTACAGCTTCTTTTTGGAAGTCTGATGTGTTATTTGTACTGACGGAAGGGCCGCGAAAGGGTTTGGCGGCCTCGTCGGCTACCGTTTCCCATTGGGTCAGACAGACCGTGACCCATGCGTATACGGTTCGGGGCCAAGAACCTCCTTTTCTGGTCACGGCTCATTCCACCAGGGCGATTAGCACTTCCTGGGCCTTTAGACACCAGGCCTCGGTGTCTCAGGTGTGCAAGGCGGCTACTTGGGCCTCGGTGCACACTTTTGTTAAGTTTTACAAAGTTGATGTGTCAGCATCCGCGGTTGCTGCTTTTGGCCGCAAAGTTTTGCAGGCGGCGGTGTAGACGCAGCTGGCACCTCCTGAGAGGATTCTGTTGGGTACAGTTGTTATTGTTTACCCACCCCTCTTGAATGACACTGCTTTGGGACATCCCCACTTGTCCCCACTTGTCAATGAGAAGGCTGCGTCTGCCAGTGAACGTAAGAGAAAATAGGATTTTTTGATTTACCGTAAAATCCTTTTCTCTGAGTTCACTGACAGACGCAGCACCCACCCCTCTGTGTTGCGTTTGTATGGCTTGTTGCGAACTGATATGCTATGCAGAGCTGGGGAGTTATATGCTGGAGTGAGGACGGCCCCCTGGGAGGGGCCAGCTTGCCTTTTTTTCTTTTTTGCCTAGTCTACTCCTAGTAGGATGTGCATAAACTCCACTTGTCAATGAGAAGGCTGCGTCCGTCAGTGAACTCAGAGAAAAGGATTTTACGGCAAGTCAAAAAATTCTATTTTTTAGAAGGTCAGCAATGGTGGTCTCCATTGTTATCACAGGGCAGGTTTTAAGAGACTTTTTTATGCCTGTTTATACCTGAGTGTGCTGGAGCTTGGCTGAAACTGACTTCATCCAGCCCCCACATAATAGATCCAGGGTAGTTTGTTTCTGCTCATCTTCGCCAAGATTTATAAGTCTCCCGCAAAACGATTATTTGTCCTGTCATTACGTTACTGGCAATTCCTGCAGAGGATACCAAACTTGATTCCACCTGGCAACAAAATAATGTATGCAGGTTACTATAGATCAACCTTTCTACTTAGGGATATTCCAGAAGTTGCTAAGGGTTTCTTGAGCAATGAGTAATTTCTGCTTCTCAGATATGATATCATTGCCCCCAATGATCATTTTTGCTATCTGTAAGGAGCATTATTCCCACCAATGTAAGGAGTGTTCTTCTTACTGGCCACCAATGTAAGAGGCATTCTTCTTACTGACCAAAAATGTAAGGGACATTCCACCTACTGACCACCAATGTAATGGGCATTCTTCCAACTGACCACTAATGTAAGAGGCATTATTTCTACTACTCCTAATTAGAGTTAAGTGAACCCGAACTGTAAAGTTTGGGTCCGTACCGAACTTTGGGGTGTCCGTGACCCGGACCCGAACAGCTGCAGGGCAGCCAATCAACAAGCGTTTCACTGGTTTGCCCTTAGAAGCCATCACAGCCATGCCTACTAATGGCATGGCTGTGATTGGCCAGTGCATCATGTGACTCAGCCTCTTTATAAGCTGGAGTCACTTAGTGCTGCATGTCACATGCTCTCAGGCTAGGGTAGGGAGAGGATGCTGCCGGCGCTGTGAGGGACAGATTGCAGACATAATAACATCTCATCCTGCATTACAGAACGATCTGATTGTGGACTAGGTAGAGATTACTACTACTACTGCTTTGAGGGACAGATTATTGTTCTAAAATCATCTCCTAGTTCTATAGGGAGAGGTTCCTGCTGTTGCTGTAAGGGACAGATTATTGTTCTAAAATCCTTTTGTAGCCCTCTAGCACTTTCCAGGACTTTTTTACAGTCATTTTTGTGCCGAAAAGTTTGGGTCCCCATTGACTTCAATGGGGTTCGTGGTCAAGTTTGGGTCAAGTTCGGTACCGAACCCAAACTTTTTCGCGAATTTCGGCCGAACCCACCGAACCCGAACATCCAGGTGTTCGCTCAACTCTACTCCTAATATGAGACACATTGTTGCCACTAACCACCAATATAAGGGGCCTTCTTCCCACTGACCACTGTTTTAAGGGGTATTCTTCCTACTGATTGCCGATGTAAGGGACATTATTTCAACTGTCCACCAATTTAAGGTGAATTTTTCCCACTGACCAATATAAGGAACATTCTTCCCACTGACCACCAATGTAAGGAGCATTCTTCCCACTGACTACTAATGTGAGGAGCATTCTTTCCACTGACCACCAATATAAGGTGCCTTCTCCCCACTGACCACAAATGTAAGGTGCATTCTTTCCACTGACCATTAATGTATGGATTATTCTTCCCACTTACCACCAATGTAAAGAGCACTCTTCCCACTGACCACCACGCTGCCATGTACCATGACCTATAGATATAGTAATTATTAGCAGGAGTTCCCGGAAATCTGAAAATGATTTCAGTGTTTTCCTTATGTTAAAGAGATTGGAAAGGCAGCTCTAGGTGGATACTGCAAGGCTGAAAAGTCTTTGTTGTTTTCCTATCATTGCTAAGAACAAAACTTTTTCCAGAATTGGTTTAGTCTAATTTAAACTTAGAGCAGCCTTTTCAACTTCCTTATCATGGAGGAACCTTTGGTTTCAGGCCTAAAATTAATCTATCTGCAGCCGATTGTACATTAGCATGATCAGTAAATTTTATAATTTTATATATATATATATATATATATATATATATATATGTAGCCAATGGCCCCCTTAGGGGTGTCTGGTAGTTGTGGTTCACCTGTCTCTCTGCCCTCAATCACATACTTTCCAGTTCATCCGTAGTCACTGAACAGGCCAGTACTTTGTTTTTGTTGTTTTATTGAGGGGTTCAATTTGGATAGGGTAGGGACGACTATATACACCTCCGTATATACACTCCTTCTTCCTCCAGCAGTGACGCTTGCTGAACGTTACTCTCCTTCTTCCTCCAGCACTAATCCTTGCTGGCCGTTACACTCCTTGACTTCTCTACTGCACAACACTTGCTTCCTTCCTGTTAGGCCTGAAGGGAAATTTATCAAGTCTCTTTGACACTTCCTCTTCCACCACAGCTAGCACATGGTGAGGCCTGCTCTGCTGTTGGCAGGACCTCTGGACCACACGTTGTGGCCATGGGCCATGGGCTCCCAGTTGTGAAGCCATGGGCCCTCATTTGTGTAGCTAAGTACTTTGGTGCTAGCTGGGCACTGGATGAACTACTTCTCCCAGCCCATCCATCTTCCAGGCCCCTCTGGCCTACCTCACTGCCCAGTGAAACTCTTTCCCCTGACTGGCTCCTCCGACCTCTACAGACTGTTCACTGTCTTCTCCCACCTGCTCCAGCCTTTTCATCCAGCTCCCAGGGGCTGCCACTCACTGACACCGGTGGATCCTTTAAAGAGTCCTCTCTGTAGCCTCTCTTCTGTTCTCCTGCTCCCTTGTGCTGCTCCAGGAACCAACTCCTCTTCCTGGCTGCACCCGAGCCACCAGGCCTCAAGGTCACTCCCCCCCAGCTGGTCAGATCACAGTATTTAAGGAGGCCTGCCCCCTTCCAATCCAGGATGGGTATTGGTCAGGGCTCCTTAACATACTACAGAAAGTGACACCTCCTCATCCATTCACTTTTTCAGAGCCTGGCAGAAGTGAAGGGGAGGAGTATCCAATGGGGGTTCCTTCCTGCAACCTCCAGCTCTACCTGGGCCACTCTCCCGCTCAGATCAAAACATTCAGGCCTGCACTTATTGTCAGGCCTGACTAAATTTGCCTCTGCTGCAATCAGATCATTTTTAACACCCTTTGCGGTATACAACATTATTATATTATTTTCAGCAATCATTTTGAATTGTTACAAATAATCATAATGTCAGAAACACATTATAGTGTCTCCTAACATTAATGGTCAATATAGGGTCTCCCTACGTTGGTGCTCAGTGGAGATACACCCCTTACATTAGTGGTCGGTAGCAGCAAACTCTCCTTGCATTAGTGTAACTCAAGCATGCCTCTTACATTGGTGGTTAACTGAGAAGATTGCATTTTACATTAGAAAACAGCTAAAAAGATAACTGTTGTCAGTGGTTACCTGAGAGACTAGAATAAGGGCTCCACAAAGATCAAACTGCCACTGCTTACTGCTCAAGCACCCCCTTCCAACCAAAAGGAACCATATGGGTCCATATAACTCTGGCTGAGAAAGACTACATTAGAGGATACTGGTCCTGGCAGAAATATGAAGTATGACAATCACCATGACACATTCTATGTATCTGAGTTACCTGTGCTGGGGCATTTTCCAGACATTAATTAGAATCGAAGAAGCGACTTGGATAAGCTGCAAAACGTTTTCAATGTTAAAAAGCAAGGCCAGTTGAAAGTAACTAACTCCTACTAGCTATTAAGGAAGCTATTTCTTTCTTAATTTTCAAAATGCTAGTTTTCTGGATACCATGCAAATCCTCTGAAATGCATTGCTTTCTAATTCACTGACCAAAGGCAAGCATTCGGCCAACGTGGTCATAAATTTTGATCTCCATAAGGCCTGATACTTACTAGTTTGATTTCAAATATGACTTGAGTCACACAGAATCCAATGATAAGGGAAATTACATTTATTTCAATGGTGCCCCTTCACATCAATGCGATTCAGCATGGCACAATTTTGGAAAAGGTCCAGTGTGATTTGGGCCCCATAGAATATACAAAACCGTATCAAAGTTGCATCCAAATTGCATCCAAGTAGCATTTCTTAATTGCACTGAAAGTCACATCAAAATTGTATAGCAGCAGTGTGAACTTTGCCTAATTATTTTGGATGAGAACTCCAAAAATAATGAAAGTAAGAGAATCGGCTTGACAGACAATCCAGCTGACATGTTTAGAAGGAAACCAATAATGCCATCCTGTGTATTCCTTACATGACAGGTTTCCTTAAACAGTAAAGTAGCTAGGGTTAGCCAACAGTCCTCTGTTATATACTCAACACATAATTTATGGTTCTTTTAAATGACTTGCAAACAAACTCTGAGAAAAGCACATGAAGTGTATATGGTATAGAATGTATAGAATCCACAGGCGGAGATCAAGAATAGAGCTTGCAGCTTGCTATTAGTTTTTCAAGTAGGTACAATGAACAGCGTGATTTAGTGCTGAAATGCCTTTTCTTGATCCTCAGTCTCAAGAACACTCAAGGGCTTCAAACTTAATTCTTCTGTTATACTGCTTGGTTCACTCCATTGTCACAACAAAGACAAAGTCAGATCGAATGTAAACAATCCAGAAATAGCCACTTCACAATGATATTGAAGTGGTAAAAGTAGAACAAACAGGACTTAGTGCATTTAAAAGGATGCAATCTTTATCCTAAAGTAGTTGTAACTCTTACATATACCTAGTAAAGTGACTGGCATCAGGCAATACACAGAGATTAAACAAATCCTCCTCTTTAAGTTGTACCCGTTTATCTGTAGCTCTTTCTTCTCTACATCTGTACAAAGGAAAAAAAAGGAGGTGGTGAACTGATATTGCACATTGCAGAACTCAGTGAGGAGATCTCTGAGAGCTGATTGGAGGGAAGGGACACACCCCCTTCACGCAGCACACAGGAACAGAACCGAGGCTGTCAATCAGCTAGAGGTCCCTCCTGTGGCACCATGGAAATATAGCAGAAGAGATTCATGCTGTTAGCAGAGGAATGAAGCAGCAGACAGAAATGACACTTAGTGCTCTTAATTGAGGCACACTATAGAGAGCATAGTTATAAAGTTATATAGTTAGTCTGGTTGAAAAAAGACACAAGTCCATCCAGTTCAACCAATAAAAAGGAAAAAAGAAAAAAAATACACTCCTATATATACAATCCTATACCCACAGTTGATCCAGAGGAAGGCAAAAAACCCAATTAAGGTTGATCTAATTTGCACCATGCAAAAATCCTTCCTGGTCCCCCAAGAGGCAATCAGATATTCTCTGAACCAATTTTACCTACAAATGTCAGTATCCAGTTATATTATGTACATTTAGGAAATAATCCAGGCTTTTCTTAAAACAATCTACTGAGCTGGCCAGAACTAGCTTTATTCCACATTTTCACAGCTCTTACTGTGAAGAAAAGACTTTCTGTATTTGGAGATGAAATCTCTTTTCCTCCAGACATAAAAAGTGCCCCCTTGTCCTCTGTGATGACCTTAAAGTGAATAACTCAACACCAAGTTCACTATATGGACCCCTTATGTATTTATATATGTTGATCATACCCCCCCCCCCCTTTAATCTCCTCTTCTCAAGAGAATAAATTCAGTTCCTCTAATCTTTCCTTATAGCTGAGCTCCTCCATGCCTCTTATCAGTTTGGTTGCCCTTCTCTGCACTTTCTCCAGTTCCCCGATATCCTTTTTGAGAACTGGTGCCCAAAACTGAACTGCATATTCCAGATGAGGTGTTTCTAATGATTTGAACAGGGGGGGGGGAAATAATGTCAGCATATTCCTTTTCAGAACGTGTGTATGCTGCACACCTGATTGGCCAGTAGTGTTAATTTTCCTTCTCCCAGTCTGAGTGCTGACACCGAGATGGATTAATGCTGTACTTATGCTAGTTGCTTTAAAAAATGAATGTACTTAATTTAATGATTATATACAGTAACTGTGCATGTCTGCTAGCTGGGTTCCAGTATTCTCGTTATCTGATGAGTCTGTGAAATTGCAATGATCTTCCATAGCAATTCCCTATCTCTGAAGCCATACACACGGGGGCATGAGAGGGAGGTTGCTCAATACAGAATTGCGTGACACTGTGTGGCAGCCAATCAGACCAGAAGTACATGTAAGATCCTTACTAAATCTGCCAACAATGGACTTTAAAAAAAATGTATCAGGGGTCATGTTCAAACCAGATCACCTTCCATATGCTCTCATTGGAGATAGATCCTGGAGGCACCATCTGTATGCATTGTCAAGTCCAAAACCACAAGAGCATGCCTGGAATATAGAACAACATGCTTTACTATAATAAATTTAAAAACATTGCAAGGCTGGTATGACACTTTTCAACCACTAATGTCTTTATCAAATCTATGGTGAACGAGCCAAAGGTCTCATTAAATCATACATTGCCTGGATGGCATCATCTCATCCCATCTGAACCAGCCCATTAAATATATTCAAGCATTATTGTATCTAGTGCTTAGATGGCCAGGAGGGGGAACAAAAAATAACCCTTTAAGACTTGCTACAAAATCTGCTTGTTGAAACACATAAGGAGTAAGTAAAATATCAAACAATTAGACCCCTTTCACACTGAGGTGCTTTACAGGCACTATTTAGCAAAAAATAGCACCTGTAAAGCACCTCAAAAATCCCTCCCCACACCCACCCCAATGTGAAAGCCGGAGTGCTTGGTTATACTGCTTGGTTCACTCCATTGTCACAACAAAGACAAAGTCAGATCGAATGTAAACAATCCAGAAATAGCCACTTCACAATGATATTGAAGTGGTAAAAGTAGAACAAACAGGACTTAGTGCATTTAAAAGGATGCAATCTTTATCCTAAAGTAGTTGTAACTCTTACATATACCTAGTAAAGTGACTGGCATCAGGCAATACACAGAGATTAAACAAATCCTCCTCTTTAAGTTGTACCCGTTTATCTGTAGCTCTTTCTTCTCTACATCTGTACAAAGGAAAAAAAAGGAGGTGGTGAACTGATATTGCTTTGTTTCTAATGATTTGAACAGGGGGGGGGAAATAATGTCTCTATCTCTGGAGTCCACACCTCTCTTAATACAAGAAAGGACTTTGCTCACTTTGGAAACCACAGCTTGGCATTGCATGCCATTATTAAGCTTATGATCTACCAAAACCCCCAGATCCTTCTCCACTATGAATTCCCCCAGTTGTACTCCCCCTAGTATGATACATGATCCCCCTCATGTTGACCCCCTTAAGTATC
>BLSH010302413.1:219052-229910 GCA_018402905.1 Glandirana rugosa | reverse complement strand
AACATTTCATAAAAAAAAAAGATATTTTATTGTTTGTACAATATGAATGGACGAGATACGTCAACCAAAACGTGTCTCGTCGCGCCTAGGAGGAGAAGAGCTCAGAGAGAAACCACGAGGACCGGCGAGGGAGGACAACTCACGGGAGTGTCGTTCATCGAACGATACCCCCCGTGAGTTCGACTCGGTGTCGAGGCTCATAGGTAAGTCTGTACCTCGGCGCCAAACCGCGGCCAGAAGAGAGAGGAGTAGCCGATGGACCGAAACTAACCGTCGTCGTCCTCGGTTAGCGCGGTGACGACATCGTTCGGGTTCCGTCCGGACCCGGACCCGGACTTTGTCCCGAAGTTCGGACGGACCAGCAGAACCCGAACGTCCAGGTGTTCGCTCAACTCTAATCTTAATGCATTCTAGGCATTAAGATAAAAAGCCTTCTGTGTGCAGCAGCCCCCCTCAGTCCATCCAGGACTCTCCCTCCTGATTGGCTGAGACACAGCAGTGGCGCGATTGGCTCCTGCTGCTGCCAATCAAAGCCAGGTAGCCGATGAGGAGAGAGAAGACCGGCGCCAAACCGCGGCTCCATGTCTGAATGGATACTCGGAGCTGTGGCTCAGCTTGAGTGCCCCCCATAGCAAGCTACTTGCTGTGAGGGCACTCAACAGGAGGGAGCGGCCAGGAGCACCAAAGAGAGACTCGAGAAGAGGAGGATCCGCGCTGCTCTGTGCAAAACCAACTGCATAGAGCAGGTAAGTATAACATGTTTGTTATTTTATAGAAAAAAAAAATACTTTACAATCACTTTAAGCAAAACTCCAGGTATTTTTTTCCTTTTGGGGACACACCACCCCTCAGAAAAAAATGAATAAAGCACAGCTTACCCTCACCATCCTCCAGTGCTACCCTTCAGGTCCAGTTTCGTCATCCATCACCAGCATCATTGAACCCTTGTACTGTGACCCTGACTGTCAATGACTTTTGAGCAGCCCGGGTTCATTAGGGAAGTCTGATGCCCACATATCACTAGTGCCATATCACTCTGTGCAGGAGAGAGGACCTCTTAAGAGGATATAGAGGGACCCTGTATTGTAACAGAAGTAGAAATACCGGGATTCTCCGTATGCATCCAGCCAAGGAAGTCAAGGGAAAACTCCTGAATGGCAAAAATAACCCTAACCAGGGATTTAACAATTTCCTACTCAATCCAAAATGGAAAAAAGTTTTGGCTTTTAGGCTCCTTTCACATTAGCGGAGTCCGTTTTGACTGCTCAGTGGGGATCCCGGCGGTTGACAGCTCCATCTTTGTTCACTGTGCAAAGACATAACTGTCAGAGCCCCGTTCTCCTCTATGAGGATTGGATGAAAATGGATTCATCTGTTTGTTTTCATCCGATTCGATCTGCCAGACGGATGGAAAATAGGGTTTCCATCCGTCTGTATTTAGCAGATCGGATGTCAGTGGACATCCGTCGCTCCATAGAGGAGAATGGAGCGTACGTTCAGGTCCGCCTGAAAAACATGTAAAAGGTGCCAAAAGTGGAACTGAACTTAAAAAGTAATAATTTGTTATGGTATAGGGAATGTTTAAATGTGTTAATTGTACCTAAGCAGTACAATGGAAAAATGCACCTTTAGTTTAGAATTCCTCCTGAAAAGTGGCAGTTTACTTCCAGGTATGTAAGGGAGCCTAGGCACTCCGGTGTCTACAGCCCTCATTCTTGTATATCTGCAGGGTGAGATTTAAGGCACTGCTGCCCCTAGTCTCAAACGATTTTAAGTGAAATTCGGTGATGTCACTACTGCACTGATCTCTGTTCTCTTACTGGAAGCTCTGACGTGAGGAATCAAAGCCCTGCCTCTACCAAGATGGCCCCCTCCACACAGGTCAATGAAGTCAGTTATGGGAAAAGAACAGCTGCTGGAAGAAATAGGCAATACCAGTAACTCGTCCTTTGCGTTTTGCCTGCCTTTTTAGGATACAGCTTCCAAAGTTCAGTTTTCCCCTAAAGTTAAACTAAACTTTCTCAATCAACATTAACACTTTTAATCTTTATGCTGCTAGCATTAGTTAATAGATAAGACATTTAATTATATTTACTTGTTTTAAACTTTGCTCCACATTTCTTCAGTTGCTTCATGGTTACTGGCCTTGACCAAAATTACGTCATACGTCCCAGGAGTCCTCAGGGACATTTTTTTCTTTCATCTGGAAGAGAGGAGGGGGTGCTTTCTCAGATAAGCATACCTTCCTGCATGCATGCCTGAGCTAAGGGCTCATAGAATACAGAAAGTAAATGCTACATGAATTATCTGCTCTTACTCCAGATGGCTGTGGCTAGAAATGTTAGTGAGGTGTTTTTCTAAGTGATTTCTCACCAAAAAAAGCATGGAAACATGGATGCAGTGCCCGATTACCAAATAGGCAGAGTAGGCATCGACCTACAGTCCCCAGGTCGTTAAAAGGCTCCGCGACAGCGAATAAAAATAATATTGATTTGATCTTGAAAGAAATTTAAATGAAGCTTTCTTAAATTGTTTAGAAAAGGTAGTGTAGCGCCCCTATAGTAATAGGTGCTTTTTGTAGTAGATTTTTGCTAGGAGAGGCTAATTTAGTCAGGCCTGACAGTAAGTGCAGTCCTGAATGTTTTGATCTGGGCAGGGGAGTGGCCCAGGAAGAGCTGGAGATTGCAGGAAGGAACACCCCTTGGATACTCCTCCCCTTTGTTTCTAGAAGGCTCTGGAAAAGGGGATGGATGAGGAGGTGCCACTATCTGAAGTATGTTAAGGAGCCCTGATCAATCCCCATCCTGGATCACAGGGGGCAAGCCTCCTGAAATACTGTGATCTGCCCAGCTGGGGGAAGGAGAGTGTCAGGTGGAAGAGTGGAGATGTAGCGGAGAGGTTGCTGAGGCCTCACCCAGGAGGGAGCCCCAAGTCTGTGGGGGGGGAGTGACCTTGAAGCCTGTTGGTGCAGCCAGGAATGGAGAGAGATCCTGGAGTGGCACAAGGGAGCAGGAGAGCAACAGAAAGGCTACAGAAACTGCTCTTTACAGGATCCACCGGTGAGGTGAGTGACAGACTCTGGGAGAAGAGGACTGGAGAAGGCTGGGAGGAGACAGGGGACGGTCTGTGGAAGGTGAAGGAGCCATTCAGGGGAGCGGTGTCACTGGACAGTGAGGTAGGCCGAAGGGGCCTGTAAGAGGATGGGCTGGAAGCAGT
Source organism: Glandirana rugosa (assembly GCA_018402905.1). Lineage (NCBI taxonomy): Eukaryota > Metazoa > Chordata > Amphibia > Anura > Ranidae > Glandirana > Glandirana rugosa. Next base: position 226,694 of record BLSH010302413.1, on the reverse strand, counting down.
AGTTCATAAGTTCCCGGCTAGCACATTGTACTTAGCTACACTCTGAGGGCCTGCGGCCTTACAATCGAGGGCCCATAGCCCTTGCCTGTGACAGGCGGTCTGGAGGTCCTGCTGACAAGGAAGTGCAGGCCTTGCTACATGCTAGCAGGGGTGGAGGAAGATGCAATGTAGGCTTGATAAATTTCCCTTCAGGCCTAACAGTAAGGAAGAGAAGTGAAGGAGTGCAAGTTTCAGCAAGTATTAGTGCTGGAGGAAGAAGGAGTGTATATACGGAGATGTATATAGAAAGATCCTATATCCTAATCTACAGGGCCTCCCACAGTCGTCGCTACCCTATCCAAGTTTAACCCCTCAATAAAACAACAAAAACAAAGTACCGGCCTGTTCAGGGACTACGGATGAACGGAAAAGTGTGTGATTGAGGGCAGAGAGACAGGTGAACCACAACTACCAGCCACCCCTAAGGGGGCCATTGGCTACAGTAGAAAAAAATTAATCGACTCAAGAAACAAAAACTTTACCAAAAACAACTTAAAGTACATAGACGCAATATTCACAATACAGTTTGTCTCTTAAAAGCTCATTTTATTTCAGCTGTCAGTTTGCAAAACATTTTGGTGCGACCTATGTATGTGTAATGTACAGTAGTGATGGCCATCTCCAACCAGCGGCCACCGTGCACACTACTTAGATCAATGTTATCCCACTAGTGCGTGTATATGATAAAACTCCAGAAACCTGCGAGGGGAGCTCCAAGGTTTCGACTGCCTATGGGCCACCACAGAGTTTAATCTGGCACTGGATGTGGGAGTTTGTTTTGAGTATTAAAAATGAAATAAAGGCCATTTCCATTTTATTGTGCTCAGATACAGATATAGAGTTCTGCCTTAACCTCCTGCTGCCCATGTGATACATATGTGTGGCATTAACCCCCTTTAACCGCTTAACCACTGAACCCCCGGAAGGGTTTCCCACTGTAAGACCAGAGCACGTGTTGCGATTTGGCACTGCGTCACTTTAACTGACAATTGCGCAGTCGTGCGGTGTTGTACACAAACAAAATTTGTGTCCTTTTTTTCCAACAAATAGAACTTTCTTTTGGTGGTATTTGATCACCTCTGCGTCATTTCTGATCACCGCTATAAACAAAAAAATAGCTACAATGTTGCAACAAAAAAAAAAAAACAATATTTCTTACTGTTTGCTAAAATACAAATAGAAAAAAATATATAAAAAAATGTATTCATCAGTTTTGGCCGATTTATATTCTTCCTCATATTTTTGTTAAAAAAAATTGCAATCGGAGTTTAACCACTTCCTTACTGGGCACTTAAACCCCCCTCCTGCCCAGACCAATTTTTGTCTTTCAGCGCTGTCACATTTTGAATGAGAATTGTGCATTCATGCGGCGTTGTATCCAAACTAAATTTATATCATTTTTTCCCCACAAATAGAGCTTTCTTTTGGTGGTATTTGATCACCTCTGCGTCATTTCTGATCGCCGCTATAAAATAACAAGGAGCGCTGATTTTGAAAAAAAAAAACAATATTTTTTCCTTTTTGCTATAATAAATATCCAAAAAAAAATAAATAAATAAAAATTATTCATCAGTTTTGGCCAATATATATTCTTCTACATATTTTTGGTAAAAAAAAAATCGCAATCGGCATATATTGATTGGTTTGCGCAAAAGTTATCGCATCTACAAACTATGGGAATTGATTTATGTTGTTTTCATTATTTTTTTTTTTATACTAGTAATGGCGGCGATCTGCGTTTTTTATCGGGACTGTGATATTGGGGCGGACATGTCGGACATTTTTGACACTTTTTTGGGACCAATGACATTTATGACATCGCTGTGATCAGAAATTTAAATGTCCACTGATTACTGTATAAATGGCATTGGCAGTGAAGGGGTTAACCTGCAGGGGCAGCGAAGGGGTTAACTATGTTCCCTGGGTGTGTTCTAACTGTGGGGGGGCGGGGCTGGTCGGGACATAACAGATCTAACTGATCCCAGTGATAGGGATCAGTAGATCTGTCATGTCCCATGTCACAGAACGGAAAACTGCCATGTTTACATCGGCGGTTCCCCGTTCTACAGGTCTAACAGGGGATCGCGGGTCGCCGCCGCCTGTGAGAGCGCGCACATGGCCAGGACATCCATGGACGTCCACCCGGAAATTCAGATCCGCGCTGGAGCCATACTTTGGCTATAGCGCAGATCTGAACGGGTTAAAGTTGCTGCATTTAGAAACCATGAGAATTAATTTCTGGTGTTTTTACTAGTAATGGCTGCGATCTGCGATTTTTATCGGGACTTTAATATTGCAGCGGACATGTCAGCCATTTTTGACACTTTTATGGGAACAATGACATTTAAACAGCGATCAGAAATTTAATTATCCACTGTATAAATGTCATTGGCAGTGAAGGGTTTAACCTGCAGGGGGCAGTGAAGGGGTTAACTGTGTTCCCTAGGTGTGTTCTAACTGTGTGGGAGCTAGGCTACCATGGGCATAAGAGATCTAACTGATCCCAGTGACAGGGATAAGTAGATCTCTTACATGCCCACTGACAGAGCGGGGAACCGCCGTGTTTACATTGCCGGTTCCCCATTCTTTCCCTCTGGCAGCTCATCACGGCTCGCTGGCGAACATCGGGTCTGCCCGAGCTGCGGGCACACTCCTGCAGAGTGCGGCGGGCACGAGTGCGCTCCACCGGCAGCGCATTCTTGCCCCCTAGCTGCACACACGTGAATTGCCGCTTATATATGGCGATTCGCGAGACAGCGCCACACTGCCGCAGTAAATATGCGGTAGCCAGTCGGAAACCAGTTAAGGACCGCCCCACATACATATACTGCAGCAGGGCAGCCCTTAAGCACAAAATCACGTACCTGTACGGGACTTCTTCTTCTAGGTCAGGGGTGTCTGCGCGTTCCGCCAGCAAACCGCTCCCACTGTGATTGGACACAGCAGGAGCCAATTAGCAGGTCCGGCGGACCGAATATCCGCCGGGACCCCCACCGATCGTTCCTGAGGCAGACAGAATGGTGGTCTGCCTATGTAAACAAGGCAGATTGCCGTTCTGTGACAGGAGAAGATAGAGATCTTGTGTCTCTGCTAAGCTGGAACACAGATCTCTGTCTTACAGTACAAGCACTCCCCAGACAGTTAGAAAGCACCCCCTAGGCACACAGTTAACCCTTTGATTGCCCCTGATGTTAACGCCTTCCCAGCCAGTGTCATTAGTACAGTGACAGTGCATATTTTTAGAACTGATCACTGTATTAGTGTCACTGATCCCCAAAAAAAGTGTCAAAAGTGTCACTTAGTGTCCGATATGTCCGCTGCGATGTTGCAGTCTCGCTAAAGGTCGCTGGTTACCACCATTACTAGTAAAAAAAAAAATCAATAAAATTATCTCATAGTTTGTAGACACTATAACTTTTGCGCAAACCAATCCATATACGCTTATTGGGAATTTTGTACCAAAAACATGTAGCAGAAAACATATTGGCCTAATATGATGAAGGAATTTGATCCTTTACATTTTTTATTGGATATGTTTTATAGCAGAAAGTAGAAATATATATATTTTTTTTCAAAATTTGTCTGTCTTTTTTTGTTTATAGCACAAAAAATAAAAACCTCAGAGGTGATCAAATACCACCAAAAGAAAGCTCTATTTGTGGGGAAAGAAGAACATCAATTTTATTTGGGTACAACGTCGCACGACAGCGCAATTGTCTGTTAAAATAATACAGTGCCGTATCGCAAAATAATGGCCTAGTCATGAAGGGGGTAAATCTTCCGGGGCTGTTAATGCCCACATGCTACATGACACACATATGAGTCGATTAATGGCAGAAGTTTCTGTTTTGAGAGCTCAAAGACAGCTCTCAGTCTCTCCCAGGTGCTAGTTATCATTGCAGTTGGCGGAACCGACTCTCCCTATCACAGTGGTTCTAAACTCCGGTCCTCGGGACCCACTAACAGGCCAGGTTTGCAGGATAACTGAAATACATCACAGGTGATATCATTTGCTGCTCAGTGATTGCCGTATTCTAGTCTGCATCTCCCCAAGGTAATACTGAAAATCTGGCCTGTTAGTGGGTCCCGAGGACCGGAGTTGAGAACCACTGCCCTATCATGTGATCACTGTGACAGCCAATCACAGTGATCACGTGACCAGGCAGACCTTAATGCCCGCAGGGCATAATAGCCCAGTTAAGGGATGCCGGGGTAGGGTGAGAAGGGATTAAATTTGTGCTTTTTTACAGGAAGTCTGTAATTACTTGTTAGAAATGATTGATCTTCAACACTAGTATCTAACTTCATTAAAAATGTCCTTAATTACTAGAGAAATTCTCATAAATAAGATCTAAGGTGCAACTAAAGTATCGAGAAAATAATCAGCCTGGAAAACAAATCAGTTACATAAGAAAAGGAGCATCCCAGAAAGTTCTCAAACTCATTAAACTTTATGTTAATACTAAAAACAAAACGAGCTCGGAGAACAAGTAAGAAAAGAAAGAAATGCGCCCAGGCAGAGAACGCAAACAAATTAAGTACATTAAGCCTATGTGTGGGAGATGAGAGGGACTTTTTCCCTAAACATGTTTGACAAATTACCTAGTACTGTTTTATGGTGAAATAAGGACATTGCAAGAACAGTTTGCTCCATTAGGCTATTTTATGAGGTTTTTGGTTTATTTGCCTATCAACATTGGATACTTAACCATTTGACCTCCGGAAGATTTACCCCCCTTCATGACCAGGCCACTTGCGATACTTCACTGTGTTATTTTAACTGACAATTGTGCAGTCGAGTGCAATTTATGTCCTTTTTCTCCCACAAATAGAGCTTTATTTTGGTGGTATTTGATCACCTCTGCTCTTTTTATTTTTTGTGCTATACACAAAAAAGACCGTCAATTTTGAAAAAAAAAACACCTTTTTACTTTCTGCTATAAAACATATCCAATAAAAAAAAAAAAAAAAATCAAATTTCTTCATCTATTTAGGCCAGTGGTTCTCAACTCTGGTCCTCGGGACCCACCAACAGGCCAGATTTTAAGTATTACCTTGGGGAGATGCAGACTAGAATACTGCAATCACTGAGCAGCAAATGATATCACCTGTGATGTATTTCAGTTATACTGCAAACCTGGCCTGTTGGGGGGCCCCGAGGACCGGAGTTGAGAACCACTGATTTAGGCCAATATGTATTCTGCTACATATAATCCCAATAAGCATATATTGATCGGTTTGCCCAAATGTTATAGCGTCTACAAACTATAGGATATTTTTATTTTTTTTACTAGTAATGGCGGTGAACAGCAACTTATAGCAGGATTGCAATATTGTGGCGGACATTCTGACACTAACTGACACTTTTGACACTTTTTGGGAACCAGTGACACTAGTACAGTGATCAGTGCTAAAAACATGCACTGTCACTGTACTAATGACACTTACTGGGAAAGGGGTTAACATCAAAGGCAATCAAAGGGTTAACTGTGTGCCTAGCCTGTGTTTTTGTACACTGTGGGAGGAGCTTTTACTAGGGGAAGACATGGATCCTTGTCCCTGCTTTGTAGGAACACAGGGTCCATGCATTCCCTACTGCTAGAACAACAATCTGCCTTGTTTACATAGGCGGATTACAGTTTTGTCTCTCTGGCTGACGATCAGCAGGTGCCGGCAGACATTGAGTCCTCGATACCCACTGATCAGCTTCTGCTGTGTGTGATCACAGCAAGAGCGAGCCGCCGGCGGTGCGCATTAGCGCCCCTACCTGGAAGTACAGGATAAATATATATACGTGTTTGTGTGCACAGCTGCCGCCTTGTAGCAGTAAAACTGCTATAGGGCGGTTGCTAAGTGGTTAAAGAAGAATTCCAGTTATGGAAATGTTTTCATAGTTATATTGGTCCAGCTTGTATCAGTGTAGCTATGCAGTATACCATGCCTTTGGGATCCCCCTGAAAGCTGGAAATCACTGCAGTAGACATTGCTACTTTGGTGATCTCCACTTGCTTCTGAGTCTTGTGCTGAGGGGCTACCCTGCTGCATTCTGAACACAGGAGGTCATCCACTTGGCCATTCAGGGAAGGTTTTGCATATCTTCAATGAATTGTGAGAACTAGCTTCAAGTGGTAGCCCGTTAAGGACATAGCCACTCGCTTAATATTCTTTTTAGGACTGCCCATTTTTATTATGTAGCACTCTCTACCTAGGTAGGTGCTAGAGTAAGGGTTTTTGTTAAGGCCAGGTACATTTAAGCAGGCCTAGCTGGCAGCTAGGCCTGTTTGTTTTGCTTTGTTGGGCTGGGAGTGGCTCAGTGTAGTAGCTGGTGACTCACGGGCAGTGTCACTTCTCGGTTACCTCCCTTTTGCTTCCAAAAGGTGCTGGAAGAAGAGGAGTGAAGAGAGGGGGAGCTGTCTGGGGTATTCACAGGAGCCCTGACCAATCCCCAACCTGGACTGGCAGGGGGGCAGGCCTCCTTAAATACCCAGGGTCAGCCCAGCCGGGGAGGAGAGTTTGGGTGGAAGAATTGGAGATGGAGTTCTAGCTGTCGTTGGCCTTTGAGGGAGCTCCCCAGTCTGGGGGGGGTGACCTTGGGCTGGAGCCCGGGAGTGGAATTGACCCTCGTACAAACCACAGGGGTGTTCTGACCTGGAGCAGGAGAGGACAGTGGAAGGTACTGCCAGGCAAAGTCTCCAAGAGGGATCCACCAGGTGTTGGTGAGTGGCACACATCCTGGAGCACTGGGGAGGCACACTGGAGCAGATTGGGAGAGGGAGAGAGATTTTGCCACTTGAAAAAACAAGTGGCAAATGCTACAAAAGTAAAAAAATATGCAACCCACAAAATGCTAAAATGTCCCATAAGCCACATATAGCATAGCCCATTGACATCAATGGGCTGCCCTATGTGCGTCACAGGAAAAACAAGCCACAAAACATTCGCTCCCACTATGCTAGATGTGAATGGGTCCTGAAAGTGAAATTGGTGCGGTAACACAAGAACAATTCACATCTGTGTGTTTCCTTGCATTTCAGAAATGCGCGGCACCAAAAAAATCACAGTAAACAACAGTTCCGCTCTTAAAAAAGTTCTGAAGCTTCTTTGGGGCGATTGCTGTGTGTACCTGAATGGGCTGCCCCATGTGTGATGAGTGAAAATGCTCCAAAACACCCCCCCCCCACGCTTTGTACTTGTATAAAGATGGCCATACACTATGCAATCTGATTGTATATTGTGTATTTAGTGAGAAGGGTGATCACTGATTGATTGCATTTCATTTAAAAAATGTGCACCTGGTGGTACATGAAAAAAACGTTTTTATAGTTTCGAAAGGTATTTTAGATGTCTGTGAATGGAATGTCAGGAGGTAGGTACAAAGGTTTGTATAGATGACGAAGACAGATGAAGGACTTGTCTGATATCCAGTGGTGTGTCCTTCCTCAACTGGTCTACTGGAGTAATCGTGTGTAGGTCGTAGTAGGTGGGAGGATGGATGGGTGGGTAAGGGTCCACGTGTAAAAAATTTACTTTACGTTAGTTAGTCACTAGTGGGAAGAGTGATTTATGTGTTATATGTTAGTCTAACGTATCACATACCGGTAGA
>BLSH010302413.1:192510-205940 GCA_018402905.1 Glandirana rugosa | reverse complement strand
CCCCTCCACAATCACCATATCCCCATGGCTCGCAGCCCATATATCACCAGCTGTAAAATAAATTAAAAAAAAAAGTTTTCACCAAAAATGTGTGAGTTTTTTTCATTTATGTAGGATGTATATTAGCTCCCATTTTCATTCTGCATGGGACAAACGTATGCTGAGCTTATATAGGGCCAGTATACGTTTGCCCCATGCAGAATAAAAATCTGCACTTTTCATTCTGCATGGGACAAATGTATGTTGAGCTCATATGGGGCCAGCATATGTTTGCCCCATGCAGAATGAAAAGTCCGGTTTTCTATTCTGCATGGGGCAAACGTATGCTGAGCTTATATATGAGCTCAGCATACAATTGCTCCATGCAGAATGAAAAGTGTGGATTTTCATTCTGCATGGAGCAAACGTATGTTGAGCTCATGTTAGGCCAGCATATGTTTGCCCCATGCAGAATGAAATAGACTCGTATAACAATTGAAGAAACATGGACACAAAAAGAATTAACATGAATATGATCTTTTTATTAAAAGAAATGATTAAAGACTAGAATAAAAGATAATTTATGATGAAATTTTTAAATGTGATCTTTTTGCCATGCCACCTCTCCATCCGGTGATACAAAAAATGACGCAAATTGATTTCTGATGGTCATGAACCCTGCTGTTGTGCGAAGGTCCATGAATTGAACCCGATGGCTTGAGTTGCTGGGCTCAGGTTCCACATTGCTCCTGTCATTGTACCTTAGAAAATTGTGTAGAACACAGCATGCCAGGACCACCCTTATTGCGTTTTCCACATCCAGTTGCATGAAGGATAGCAAAACCCTCCATTTTGCTATGCAGACCCCAAACGTGCACTCAACCACGCAGCGTGCACGGCTCAGCCTGTAATTGAAGATTCTTTTTTCATGGCTGAGGCCAGAGCCACTATATGGCCTCATCAAGTTTTCTGATAGTCCAAAGGCCTCGTCAGCGACCATCACCAAGGGCACATTTGGTTCTTCTGTTCCAGGTAGTGGCCTTCTGTGTGGGATGTTCAGGCTTCCCTCCATCAGACGACGTCCAAATGCAGATTGGCGGGAATATCTGGGCGTCACCTTGGCTGCCGTATGCTCCCACATCTGCAAAAAGGAATTTTAGATTGGCATCAGCTAATGCCAGCAGGACCACGGAACAGTTTTTTTTGTAGTTGAAATAAGAGAAACTGGAGTTGGGAGGCTTCTTCACCCGGATATGCTTCCCATCCAGGGCTCCAATGCAATTTGGGAACTGTGTCTTCTCCCAGAATACATCAACCACAGATTCCCAAATTTGCTCCATGGGATCCGGCATCTCTACTGAACGTAGCTCCTCCCAAATTGCCACACATGTAGTACGCACTATCACAGAGACGGTCATGACTCCTAGCAGAAAGTAGTGGTGCAGTGACACATAACTCTGTCCTGCGGCTAGGAACCTAATATAACATACAAATGATAGAATATTAAAATAACAATAGCGTAATACCACTTACAATATTCACTTACCTTATCCCCTAACCTCATACCCAAACCCCTATTCCCTAAAACTTACTTCTAAGCCTGTCCCCTAACCCCTAAAGCCCAATTAACACATAATTTATGAAACCATACCCCTAAACCATATGCGTACTTCTTAAATTTTTACTTACCGGAGTGTCACTAGCAGCCTTTCCTCTGGTGAAACAGCACTCCGCATGTCGGTGTCCATCAGGGTCAACCACAGGCACAGCTTCTCCAACAGCTCATCAAACAGCGCGAATGACATCCTGGTAAAATTGAAAAAATGTGTCCGGATGTGTACACAGCTGTGTGAACATCTGGGTGAAGTACCCCACTGACAGCCGCTGGGATACCAGGGGATGGGTTTAGAAGCGACGTCTCCTGCTGGATCTCTCCTCCTTCAATTGCCTCCTTCTCCGCATCCTCCGCAAGATAATGAGCAGGATTGCTTCATCTATCTTTTGGACAACAGGATCCATCGCACAAAAGAAGAAGGATTTGCAAAATCGCAAAAAAACGCAAACTCCAACACCAACAAACTCCAACAACTCTCTCCTCTCTCTCTCCAACCAAAATGGCACCGTCACATGATCTCAGAAGTTTTTTATTACTTTTCCAAGGCATTGTGGGTAATTTGGGATTGGAAAATAGCAGCGGGATGTTTTTTTAAAAAAAAACGCTTATTAGCACTGACGCTCATTAACGCGCATTGACGCCGATGCAAAATGACGCTTAAATCGCGTTTATGACACCGATTTTTCCTAACGCCTATTGACGCCGACGCTCACTAACGTCTATGCAAAACGCCGCAAAAAAAAACCCGACGTTTTAGTAATTTTTTTTTCATACGCCCGTGTGTATGAGTCCTAACAAGTTTGTTATTTTCAAAAAATAAAAATAAACAAGACTTTACAATCACTTTAAGCTTCGTTCAACTTAAGCCACTTGTCTACCAAGGGGCATTTATAAACAGCATGGTAGACAAGTGGTTAAATCCAGCTCATTGCTGCTGCAGCTGTGAATATGGTGCCGGTTTACCAGCCACCAAAGGGCTTTAAGATACAAGTGGTCTGGGCAGCTCTAGGTGGGGCTCTCAAAGTCCGCCCACCCGCCGGTGGTACCCACGGAGGTTCCCAGGCTTTCTTTTCCTCCTCTGATGTCACTGTAAAGAACACCTGTCACTTGCCCATGCTATCACATGGGGGTTATTAGCCCCATTGTGATAGCAATAAATAGCAAAAGAAAGTGTAAAAAAAGAATTATATAAAATAAATGAAAATAATTTTAAAAATGTACCCCTGTAAACCCTGTACACACCCCATATAAAAAACAGCAGCATAGGGTGAGCACATGTATGTAAACATCAATTGCGCCACACGTGTGACATGTTGCAAACATGTCATAAGCATCATAGTGAGAGCAATAATTCTAGGACCCTAATTAATGGTTAACTCTAAATTGATAACCTGTAAAAGCTGTTGTTAAAGTGTTGCCTATGGAGAATTTTGGGTACCATCATTTTTTTGCCATTACACGGGCTTGACATTTTTGGTATCTATTTACCCGACGCAACCCAATCTTTTATATTTTGCCAAAAAATGGTATAATATTGTGTTTGTTCGCAATAAAATAAATGTAGTGTATTTTTTCCTGATTAATAGCTGCGCACATTTTGTGCAATATAAATTATTGTAACTACAACCATTGTATTCTCCAGGGTCTCTGCTTTCAGAAAATATATATGTTTTGGGAAGTTTACAGTAATTTCTATCAAAAATGCTGATTTTTAACATGTGCAAAAAACGAAAAAATTGTCCCAGTAGACAAGTGGTTAAAGATATATTATGCAAACTATAGCTGCCACCAAAGCCACAAACAAAACGAGCGCCCATTACAGATAGTAAATCCAGAATATAGTTACAAGAATCTGTTGTTTAATCGTAATGGCTGACAACTCACAAAGCTGGCATCTATGCCATGGCAGGGCACTTCATAACCAGGGCTGCCATACGCTCTGTGTGTTTAGACTACAATATTATTGAAGGACTTTTTCACATTACTTTCTCAGCTTTTGAACTCTGAGATTAATCCCATTTGTATTATTGAGCAACTCCGCTAGATCAAAAAGAAAGTCGATTGTTCCAAGAAATGAATTGATCAAATATTGCATTTTGTTTAAAGCGTAACAAGCAAAATATTTTTCTTTCCGAATGGAAACTCTAGGAAAATGCGAGCAAATCTTTTCAAGCAGATGTAAACTCTGAATGAAATTTAGTTTTCAAAAGCTCTGTTTATCACAAACAGTTGTCATTTTGTTGTTTACAAAATGTTATTTTCATTTTTTTTATTATTGCATATCAGTGATCTCCAAGTCCTGTCTATGTGTAGTGAGGGCTGTATGTTAATTGTCACAACGGGCTTCCTAATGGTGACAGTAGTGGACCATGCCGATGTGATGCTTGCGCACAGTCACTTGTAGTGTCCAAGCCTGGGTGACAACACTGGAACACAACTGGCAGTGAGGGATACAGCATTGTCACTAGGGCTGGCCCAAGACATTGTGCTGTCTGGGTCCAAGAATATAATGCAGCCCCCCCCCCCCCAAAAAAAATAAAACACGCCCACCAAAAGGCCCCGACATCCATTATTTTATATAATTATAATTAAAACTAAAATTAAATTTATCAGGAAGTCAAATTTACATGCAACAGCACCTTGTCTATATGAAAAATTACATGACATACTATTATGCTAGGGCAGTATTGAGGCAGGCTAGGGTAGTATATAGACAGGCTAGGGTAGTATATGGACAGGCTAGGGTAGTATATAGACAGGCTAGGGTAGTATATGGACAGGCTAGGGTAGTATATAGACAGGCTAGGGTAGTATATGGACAGGCTAGGGTAGTATATAGGCAGTCTAGGGTAGTATATAGGCAGGCTAGGGTAGTATATGGACAGGCTAGGGTAGTATATGGACAGGCTAGGGTAGTATATGGACAGGCTAGGGTAGTATATAGACAGGCTAGGGTAGTATATGGACAAGCTAGGGTAGTATATAGGCAGGCTAGAGTAGTATATAGGCAGGCTAGAGTAGTATATAGGCAGTCTAGAGTAGTATATAGGCAGTCTAGAGTAGTATATAGGCAGGCTAGAGTAGTATATAGGCAGGCTAGGGTAGTATATGGACAGGCTAGGGTAGTATATGGACAGGCTAGGGTAATATATAGACAGGCTAGAGTAGTATATAGGCAGGCTAGAGTAGTATATAGGCAGTCTAGAGTAGTATATAGGCAGTCTAGAGTAGTATATAGGCAGGCTAGAGTAGTATATAGGCAGGCTAGGGTAGTATATGGACAGGCTAGGGTAGTATATGGACAGGCTAGGGTAATATATAGACAGGCTAGAGTAGTATATAGGCAGGCTAGAGTAGTATATAGGCAGTCTAGAGTAGTATATAGGCAGTCTAGAGTAGTATATAGGCAGGCTAGAGTAGTATATAGGCAGGCTAGGGTAGTATATGGACAGGCTAGAGTAGTATATAGACAGGCTAGGGTAGTATATAGACAGGCTAGGGTAGTATATGGACAGGCTAGGGTAATATATAGACAGGCTAGGATAGTTTATGGACAGGCTAGTGTAGTATATAGACAGGCTAGATTAGTATAGGAACAGGCAGAGTGGCCCAGGGGGCAATTGTCATCATGACACACAAAACTGCTGGAAAGAATATCTTGATCGTTAATTTGCTGGATAATTAGAAGAGAAGGAGAGGCTGCCGTGGTTCTATTTGCTGCCCCTCTCAAAGTGCTGCCTGGGTCCAATGGACCCACTGGGACCCATGGTAGGGCCGACCCTGTTTGTCACTCATAACAGGAAGCACCTGAACAAGAACCTTCATGTCAGGATCATCAGGGGTTATATTAACCTCTTTGTGCCTAAGAGTAAAACAAATCTAAATGCCTACGCACAATTTTGAAACTTTGATATGTGTCAGTAAAACTGTATTTATCATCACAGCTACTTTGTGCATCCAAGTGAATTATACTGTGTTTTTTTCAGGACAAATTGGGCTTTCTTTTGGTGGTAAATGATAATGGATATCACCTGATTTTTTTTTATGTTGCTGTATATTTCTTGCTACTACCATAACCTCCCTCCAAAGAACAACTCAAGTTAAATTCTCCTGCTCCTGACAATCGCAGCGATACCACATACACTATATTACCAAAAGTATTGGGACGCCTTCCTTTACACACACATGAACTTTAATGCAGGGGTTCTCAACTCCTGTCCTCGGGACCCACTGACAGGCCAGATTTTAAGTAATGCCTTGGGGAGTTGCAGACTAGAATACTGCAATCACTGAGCAGCAAATGATATCACCTGTGATGTATTTCAGTTATCCTGCAAACCTGGCCTGTTAGTGGGTCCCGAGGACCGGAGTTGAGAACCACTGCTTTAATGGTATCCCAGTCTTAGTCCGTAGGGTCCAATATTGAGTTGGCCCACCCTTTGCAGCTATAACAGCTTCAACTCTTCTGGGAAGGCTGTCCACAAGGTTTAGGAGTGTCTATGGGAATGTTTGACCATTCTTCCAGAAGCACATTTGGGAGGTAAGACACTGATGTGGATGAAAAGGCCTGGCTCGCAGTCTCCACTCTAATTCATCCCAAAGGTGTTCTATCGGGTTGAGGTCAGGACTCTGTGCAGGCCAGTCAGGTTCCTCCACCACAAACTCGCTCATCCGTGCCTTTATGGGCCTTGCTTTGTGCATTGTTCCAAATCATTTGGTTGAGAGGGGATTATGGTGTGGGGTTGTTTTTCAGGGGTTGGGCTTGGCCCCTTAGTTTCAGTGAAGGGAACTCTTAAGGCGTCAGCATACCAAGACATTTTGGACAATTTCATGCTCCCAACTTTGTGGGAACAGTTTGGGGATGGCTCCTTCCTGTTCCAACATGACTGCACACCACTGCACAAAGCAAGGGCCATAAAGACATGGATGAGCAAGTTTGGGGTGGAGGAACTTGACTGGTCTGCACAGAGTCCTGACCTCAACCCGATAGAACACCTTTGGGATGAGTTAAAGCAGAGATTGTGAGCCAGGCCTTCTCATCCAACATCAGTGCCTGACCTCACAAACGCGCTTCTGGAAAAATAAATCTTGCCAAAAAATGAATACTGGCCCTGACCTTTGACTCTGATCTTGACTTTTGACCCTGACCTTGACCTTTGACTCTGACCAAACACTAACCCTGGCACTGACCTAGATCAAACATTAATCTAGGTATTATATATATATATAATATTATTTATATTTTATCACACACACTTTTTTTGAAAAAAAGCTGACATGCAGAGTTTTTGTAACAAAAGAGACCCTAGTGTTTTCCCCTGTCTGTTAGCAGTAATGTACACTAAGCCACGCATGCGCACTTCAGAGTACGTTTACGGCACCACTCTCTGCCGTGGTGATGTGATTCCTGTGCACATGAGCAGGAGTGATGTGATTGTGGTCTCGCCATTCAAGAGGACGAACAGAATGAACCCAGAAGGAAGAGAAGATGGAAATACTTGGGACCAGCTGGAGCTGGTCATCTTATGGCATAAACCAACCGGGGCCCACAGAAGCAAGTTGGCATCGCTCAACCATGACCAGCCCAGGAGCTGGAAAGAAGGGTGACCAGGTTTCAGTGCCTCCACACTTGTATATCATTCAGAGGTAAGATCAAGCCAGCAAGACAATATCATCTAAACATAAAGGATTTTTTTTGGCTATATGGTCAAATACAGTGCAAATAAGCTAACACATCACACCAAAATCACTTAAGGCCCCATTAAAAAATAATACAACTGAGATTAATTCCACTTAAGGCCCCTTTTACACGGGCGCCTCCATCTAACAGAATTCATTTGCTCAGCAGGGGATGGCTCCGCTGATCTCCGCTGAGCAGGCGGATGACAGGTCCACAAGCTGCTCTCTTCTATGGAGAAATCAGGTAGAAATGGATGGCCTTTCCGTCTGGATTTCACGGACAGGATCGGAGCAGATAGCAGCGGGTGTCAGCGGACGTGTCACCGCTGACATTTGCCGCCCCATAGGAGTGAATGGAGGCTCCAATCAGGTCCGTCTGAAAAATCGACAGGTGGGCCTGATCGGAAAGCCCATGTGAAAGGGGCCTTAACATGTAAAACTTCACATTTTTTCAATCTTTTAATCCAAATATATGTTCTTTGAAAACAACGTAACCACACATATGATTTAAGGCAGCCTTTTTTACTTCAGAGGAACCCTTGTAATAATTTTCAGGTGTCCGGGAACCCCTGCTTAAACCAGTTCATTGGTGGCCAGTGCAAAGAATGCCCCTTAGGCTACATGTACACTACCCTTCCCTTATTATATCAACTTTAAAACTACAATGCTGCTCAACCCCCCTCACATGTGCTGTCTCTCTCTCCTGTCACCGTAGCTCTGGGCTCAGCAATGCTGTGATGGAGGAGATAAGGGTCCATACATGTGCGGTGGTTTGAGCTCACTCCTGTGAAGTTGGGGGTCAGCAGTAAGGGAGTGTCTTAGCAACGTCATAGCAGCAAGACAAGATGGGATGATGCTATCTCTGGGAGCTTCTTGGCCTGGCTTCGAGAGGTAAGTAAGTGTACTACACCTATAGTAAGGGAATTATCCCTCTCAACATATCTGGTCTCTACCAAGGGCAATGAAAGTGGACACAGTACTGATGTGGAGGCCAGCAGGAGGAACCACTGAGCACTGCAGGAGACCAGTAGACTAACACCTTGCAATGTTGGTATATTAGAAAACTTCAGTTGAAGTATTATTTTTGAGTTGATTGACATGGGCAATTGGGAAGGTATGTAGGATAGGGGCACAGGAATGCCTAGTGTAGTTCCCCAAAGTGGCCACTAGGTGCCAACATAGTTAGGGTCAGGAAACCTGCAGTGAGGGTAGGCAGTGTAGTTGCCTAAGCTGCTACTAGAGGTCCCAAAATTAGTGAGAGGGGTGTACCATAGATGTGAGTTAATGCCAGTGCTCTGTCAAAATAGCCAACTCGTCAAAATCTACAACCACGCAACTTCCAGTGACTCTCCAACCTCAGTAATTGGAGATTTAGACAAGTTGGCTGTTTTGCCACAACACTGGCAGCATATACAGTATGGTACAGGACGAGTTGGCTGTTTTGCCAAAACACTGGCAGCATATGCAGTACGGGAGGGGACGAGTTGGCTGTTTTGGCAGGAGTAAAAAGTTGTTGCTGCCTTGGAGGCGTCCATGTTGTTGGTTACTAGCGGGCAGACTAGCAATGCCTGCTCATTATATCATGTATCGAAGTGTATACGCTGCCGGTGTTGTCTCAAAACAGCAAACTCATCGAAATCTGCAATTACTGATGCTGGAGAGTCACCAGAAGTGACGTGGTTGGAGATGAGTTGGCCTTTCTGCCTGCGGGGCATCTTGGGTAAGAGGGCTCTATATCTATAGTCTGCAGGAGTTCGCCTGGGTAGTTGTCATTGGAAACATAGCAAGGATCAAGGCCTCACAAAGATGTCATCTTTAAGGCTCTAACATCTGGGATCTTCCACTTAGGGGAGTGGCAAAGAAGGAGAGGTGAAAGACTCATGGGTCTGCTAGCATTCCTTTTGTAAAAAACATAAAAAGTATGCGCTGCACTTTGATTCAGTTCTCTGCGTGTTATTGCTTCTTTTGATGTTTTCAGCTCAATGTGTTGTCACTAATGGAATGACTCAAAGTATGTAAATATGTAAAGTAACTGGTTTAGTAAACAGTTCAAAGGCTTTCTGTTGTTTGAACTCTCACTTTTCTTAACCTCTAGATGGGGATAGTCTTTGGAAACAAACAGGTGCTAAGTGAAGCAGGTACTGGGGTTCACTTCTATAAGGTCTGAGAAGGGTATGAGACCAGCTGGTGGTGCTGGTCAAGCCATTCATGGTCTTCCTGCATTAATAGCCATGGGAGGATCCCATGCCTATAGTACCCTGATGAGTCCAAGGTGACCAACCTATATTGGGCAGGGATAGTTTAAAGAGTGCATGTGCTCCCCTACTGCATAGCTGTACATGTGGAGAACATGCAACCCAGCACAAAGCTAGGCCGCTACACAACCGTTGCATGTTCACCATCTTCTTTTCCAGGTATGCCTATTTGGAATTATTTTTGTTAATGACTGGGTGACTCTCAGGGAGAGCTGCTGACTGGCTGGGCATGCCTGATTGTCATCTTTTGAGTAAAAACCCATGACATGCCACTGCAACAATGGTCAAGTACTGGTAGCAAATAGGTGCAGAAAAGCGGTCTATAAGACCTCATGCACACAAGATGTTTATTTAACTCTTCTAGAAGCTAGTAGTGTTTTTGCAGAAAAATGTCTGACACTTGTAAAAGTGTCTAAAGCAGGGTTTCTCATCCAGCGTTCCGGGGAACCCTAGGGTTCCTCCAGAAGTTGCTGGGGGTTCCTCGAGCAATGGTCAATTTCTATCTCTCAGATAAATTCCCAATGATATCATTGATCTTTTTAGCTATTTGTAAGGGGGTATTTCTTCCCAATGACCACAAGCGTAAGGTAATTCTTCCCATTGACCATCACACGAATGTATCATGAGTTGTAGATTCCTAATTTTTAGCAGGGGTTTCCCGATTTACTGAAAGGGTGGTTGATGATTGGAATAAACTACCAACAGAGGTTGTGAGACAGTCAACAGTAAATGGCTTCAAACATGCTTGGGATAAACATAAATTTATAGTCAGACAACAAGGTTAATGTAAAAAATAAATAAATAAAAATAAAAAGGGGCAGACTCGATGGACTACTCAGTCTTTTTCTGACGTCACTTTTCTATGTTTCTATGAGACCAAATAATTATTTCAAGGGTTCCTCAGTGTTGAAAAGCTTGAGAAAAGCTGGTCTAAAGCTTTTACAAACTTTTAGGAGCTTTTACAGACGTCAAGCTCTTGGGTGTTAATTCATTTCATTGGCCAGAATAAATAAGTTATTCAGGCCATTGAAATTAATTAAAGCTCAAGCGCTAAACGTGCCTAGCGTTTAGGTGCTTTCAACAGTGTAGCACCCTCTAGTGTGCTAGAGCTGTTAGTGTAGGAAAATTTAAGTTCAGCTCAGGGCTAAGCCTGGGCTGTGAATCTGGGTCAGGGTCCAGTGACTCAGGGCTGGGTGACTCACCCTAGCAGCCTCTCTGGTGCCTCATGATGTTTTCTTGGACATTGAAGAATGTTTTAGACATAGTGGGTGGAGGTTAGGAGGAGCTGCTTGGAATATTTATGAGGGCCTCAGCCATATCTCCCAACATTTTGAGATGGGGATGAGGGAAACCTATTAGCAAAAGTATGTATGAATAAGACACACCCCCTGTCACACCCCTTTAAAGGAGAATTATACAAAAAAAATAGTTAAACCCACAAGTGCTTTTTTTTACCACTACTATTCCTTTATACTGGTGTTTAATATTTACAAATGCAGCAATTTAGAATTTGGATGAAAGGTTTAGCACTAGGAAACACTTTTTTAAAGATAAATAGACCATGTTATGTACAACTATATAGATCAGACTAAAATGAGGGATAAATGAGGAGGAAAGAGGGACAGAGGGGCTTTGTTCAATATCAGGGACAGTCCATTGAAATCAGGGACAGTTGGGAGCTATGCCTCAGCCAATCCCCAGTTAAGGGCTGGCAGGGGGCAGGCTACCTCATAAATAGGCATGAGTCATGCCAGCAGGGGCAGTCGGGTGGAAGATGGAGATGGAGTACTGAGGAGGCTGTCGGTAGCCCTCTGGGGTGCCCCCCTAGTCTGGGGGAGGGAGACCTTGGGCCAGGGCTCGGTTCCTGGAAGGATCCTGCCATAACAGATGGAGGAAGCCCTTCCTGGAGGCTCGGAGCAAGGAGAGGACAGCAGTACTGGTAGTTTTCCCAAGAGTCAGCCGGGTGGGCTGGTGAATGTGAGTCTGAAGGACTGTGGGGAGAAGTTATTTTGGAGGGCTAGTAAAGGGGTAGCTGCAGCCAGGTGGGTTGCCAGTGCCTGAAGAGGGTGCTGGGATCAGTAGCCGCAGGAGGAAGCATACAAGCTGGACACTCTAATTCTTGCTACACAACCAAGGGGCCTCGCAGGGGAGGCCCATCTATTAAGGGAGCACGGGCGCCGCCCCCCCCCTGCCCATCACTGCCTCCCCTATTCATGCGTCCAACCCCTTTCAGGACTCCGGGCACATGAATGCCAATGGGAAGTGTTTTTTTGAAGCACCGATTAGAGCCAGAAGCTCTAGAAGGGTTCAAAATGGGCAAGGCTCGGGCACAGAGAGTGAACTCTCAGCCCACCCAGGTGTGTTACAACAGTGAATTCATTTTCATGCTGTAACACTGATCCTCCTCCTGGCCGATCAGGAAGCGCCTTTTGACGCCCGTCACCCGATTGGCTGAAAGGACAAGCAATCCTATTGGACGTCTAGGAGAAGGAGGGAAGAAGCCACACACCTGAAGCTGCTACACTAACATGGAGGAGACGGAGCCGCTGCCTGCTACTCGTCAACCGCTACCCGCCTAGATGGGGTAAATGCCGGACCGACTAGCAAACAGGGGGGGGGTGAAACTTGGGGGGATGCCACTCGGGGGGGTGGTTGTTTGTCACCCCCCCAAATAAACCACCAGCCGCCGCTAGGGTCTCAGGTTCCTGCCTGTAATGAGCTATCGCTTTTAATCTGACTGCCAGATCTTCACACAGGGATCCAGCTGGGTTCTGCAAGCAAGTGAGTCCTGGAAGAAGAAGTGGAGCTGTATATAAAGACCGTATATAGAGATTGTATATAGGAAGATGTCCCTGAAGTCGTTGAGCTCAAGTGGGCATCCCATAACCTCCCATCCCTATCCAAGTTATTACCCTCAATAAATAAAAAAAAGACAAAAACTGTTCTCTGACTCTGAAGTGCCTGTGAAGATTTGGTGTGCCTGGCTTTACAGAGTGGGGGATTCCAGTTCAATTGCAGCCCTTAAGAGGGGGCGCTACAGCAGCTTTTAGTAGTGGCAAGCGTTTTTTCTGCCCAAACTCTGCTGCTCCTGGATGCACTGGCAGTGGGGTTTTTTTCCTAGCCTCTAAAAGCTTCTGCCAATAAACGCTGCTAAAAGCCTATATGTGCATGGGCATGGGCATAACATGCAGGGGAGTTTAGAGACAGGAAAAAAAAAAAACACCAGGCGCACCTAGGAGTAGCTGTAAAACGTCCAGTGTATATGAGGCTAAATATTAGGATCTGTGTCAACGAGTTTTTATTCAATTCGAAACGCTTTTGTATCTCCATACAACTTTCCATACCTTTGGAAGTGCAAAATGTTATTGAAGCAAGTCAAATGCAGGTCAGAGGGAGGTCACTGCAGGTCAAATGAATATATGATGTCAGAAGCATGTCAAACTATTGCCATCGACATGGGCTCTTTTACATGTTTTGTTTTAACCACTTGCCGACCGCCGATCGGAGATTGACGGCGGCAAAGTGGCTCTGTAACGCAAAACGCCGTCATACGACGGCGGCTGCGATACAGAGATACTGTGAGCGCGCGCGCTCACTGTGTTCGGGGGGGGCCAGGGAGCGGGTGCAGCGGCTTCGATTGCCGCCGGCCACCCGCGATGCCCCCCCCGGAGCGAAAGAACGGAGGTCCGTGTAAGTAAACACGGACCTCCGCTCTGTGTGAGGGGGAAGGGAAGTGATCACAGCCTTCCTGTACACGAAGGCTGTGACCACTTCCCTTCCCCAGCTAGGCAAGTCCCCCTACAGTAAGAACACGCCCAGGGAACACAGTTAACCCTTAGAGCGCCCCCTGCAGGTTAACCCCTTCACTGCCAATGGCATTTACACAGTAATCAGTGCATTTT
>BLSH010302413.1:181257-192409 GCA_018402905.1 Glandirana rugosa | reverse complement strand
CGGGAATAATTTGCTTCTGAAAACAGAGAACTAGTATAAAAAGGATATTATATTAATAATGGTCTTGTCTTCTTGTCTTCACGGAGGTAGACGTCATTTAAAGTATCTCTTCTCTAGTTTGAGCTCACGTCGAAGGATGTTTGTTATAGTCTAGGACTTTTACCTGTAGTTTATTTTCCGTTCTTGAACACACATGGTCATTGAAATGACTTAAATTGGGAAGATGAGGACAAAAAACAGATTCGATGAATTGGTGAATTCCTGGCCTTCCTAAAGGTCGAAATCCTGGCCTCGGGAAAAACGGTAAGCCGCGACGCAGCGAAATGGGTACAACGCCGCACGACCGCGCAATTGTCAGTTAAAGCGACGCAGCGCCGAATGGCAAAAAGGGCTCCGGTCCTAAAGCTGGAAATCCTTCCGGTCCTTAAGTGGTTAAGTAGCTTAGACAAAAAACAGGAGTAGAAGGGTTAAATTCAGTAAAGTTACTGGTACACACAAGTTCTTGCCTTTTATTTGATGTCCATTTTCAGGATCTGATATTGTTTGTAGGAAGCTGCACTCGAGTTTGATCTCTTCTCTATGAAATTTACTGCAGATGGAGGCACTTCTGTTCTTCTGTTCTGGTAATAATTATATTATAGGAAAAATATGATCAAGAGACAAAAGTCTTCGTTTAATAAGGGCTTTGCCGTACTTCCCGGCACTTTGATGTTAGCTGTCTTTTTTATTTTTTCTATGACCAGAAAGCTGACTGATAGTTAATTTCATAGATGAACCTGGTGTTAGCCAGGTTTGTTATTTTCAATTAGTCCATCTGTCGGATTAGGATCAATACTGTCACTATGTCTAGATATTGATATGGAGTTATCTAACCACTTGAAGACCAGGCATTTTCTGGCACTTTTTGTATTCTTGTGAAATTTAGTTTGCTAGAAAATGACTTAGAACCCCAAACATTATATATATTATATATATTTTTTTAAAGCAGAGGCCCTAGAAAATAAATCGGAGGGCTTTGCAATTTTTTATGTCACACGATATTTGCGCAGCAGTTTTGCAAGCACAATTTGTGGGGAAAAAATACACTTTTTTAAAATTGTAATGCAAAAAAACACAATACATAGCTCATTTTTTTTTTTCTTGTAAAACATAAAATTATGTCACACCAAGTAAATACTGTAGACACCGAACAAGCTTTAAATTTGTGCACACCTGCACAACAGCATCGAAAAAGATGTACATTTTACTATCCAAGGCTTTAAAAGCCTTTACAGGTTACCACTTTATACTGTATCTACAGAGGAGGTCTAGTGCTAGAACTACTGGCCATGATCTGGCGTTTGCGGCGATACCTCACATGCGTGGAACGTTCACCTTTGCGTGCTAGCAAGGCGGGACGGGGGCACTTTACCTTTTTTTATTATTAATTTTTTTTTAGCACTTTTATTGCACTTTTATTGCAGCAATAGGCATGTGACAGCTACTCTTTATGGAGGGATCTGGAGTCAATAAGACCCCAAATCCCTCCTTTGCATTCAAAACGCCAAGATCAGCATTTTTGAATACTTTCGACTTTCACAAAATGGTGTCGTAGACAGCCAGGTAAACTGGAAGTGATGTCATGCCATCGCGTCCGGGTTACTATAGCAGAGACCTGATCAAAGCCAATTCCAGGTTTGTATGGGTCTCCGGCCAGACGGCGGACGTGCCGGCTGGTAGCTTGGGTTTTCCGGGATGGAAGAGCCAGAGAGAGCCCAAAAGGCAGCCACAGGCATCATCCTGGTACAACCACTTGAAGTCAAATGACGTACCAGGTACATTATTTGGCCGCAAGTGGCTAATAAGTTAGCAAGTAAAAGGAGAGAGCTTGAAGCTTCAGTTCTGCCAGATAGACGAGGGAGGCAATGTCAATGTTCCCAGATCTTGGTAGCTAGAAATAGTCAAATTCAAATGGAATTGTTCTGCTAAGTTTAAGATGTTCTGACACTCATCCAAGTACATTATAAAGTAAATTATGCTTTGTAAAAGAGGTAATCATAGCAAAGCCTACAGACCCCAGTGAAAATGTGGCCCATTATGTATTTGTAGCATTACTGTATCCTCTCTCCAGCTAAATGGTGACTTAAAACGACTTTATTTTCCTGTTAGTGTGGGAAGTAAACATAGCGGGTCACTTTTACCCCAGAGACTACCCTGTAAACTCGTAAATCTGCTCCAAGCATCATTCTTAATTTTATTAGCTGTTAATAGATTTTTGCTTTGATATAAATAGCTGGTTTAAATCATCAGTAACAACTGGCATAATCTCTGTTTATCTAGTAATCCAAAGCACAGCTATTAGGACTCACAGGAGTAAAATGTTTCATTTTCAGCTATAGAGTTGCATATGGCTTTACCAAACCTCCAATGTCTACCACACAGGGCAAGTCAATGTATGAGCAGTGGGTCTGTGGGGGAATATCTGGGCAAACAGCTAAATATATGTAAATGTTTTCACTGTCACATGATCTGTAATTCTATCCATCCTCTTTTTTTGATTTATGCATCTTCAAAGTCTGCAGCCTGCTGATTGGTTGGTGTGGGGACAGTGGACCTTCATGTCTAGAAGACACAACAGCAAGTAGCTGAAATTTATTCCAAAGTAAGGGTAATGTCAGGAACCAGATCTGAACCTGAAGCCTCTTCTTGCTGAGCCAACTGAGATGCTGAACAGCTCCCTAAACAATTCCATAGACAATCTTGTCTTGAACCTTGTTTTTGGTGGACCCTGAACTCTTAGCTCCTCCCATGAACTTCCTATTTAAGCCATGCCTTTGAACTTTCTGTTTGGCAGATTATAGTGCTCTCTTCAGCCAATATTTCACTCCTATAAGCATAGAGTTGGTGCCCTGAAAATGAAAACATGCAAATAAAAAAGTGATAGAAAAAATCCATAATCAATGTATAATGAAAGTTCATAAATAATCCATGGGGGAGAAAATGAAGTGCAAATCACAACAAATGCATAACCAATGTATAATGAGAGTTCATAAATAGTCCATAGTGGAAGATAAAGTTCAAATCACAACAAATGCATTATCAATGTATGATGAGAGTTCTTAAATAGTCCATGGTGGTTAAAATGAAGTGCAAATCACAACAATTCCTTAAAAGTGCATCCAGCATGGATAAATGTGATTACTTCGTGAGTGGATCACCCAGATGTGCCACCACTTAAAAATGAAAAAAATGCCTCCTTTCCGCTGGACTCTAGATTATAAGAGTTAGAAACGCTTGATAAACCCAAAGATGGGGAATCCAAACACTATCTCTCCTTGCATTGATTGGGAATAGTGGCAGGGCTCATGGTATAGGATGTTGCATCATGGAGAATGAATGGAGAAAGACTCACATGCAAAATGTATAAGCATTTATTAAAATGCAAAGAATGCTAATAACTCACAAGAAGATGAATAAAATTCAGCATGAATATGGAGATACCCGTTGCCGGGAAACAATTGGAAATTTCACAGATCCGGAATGCGTGGTGACATCACAGACATATGACAATGACATCATCAGGGGTATGGGCAATATTTCACTCTTGTCACCTCTGCTGCCATCCGTATCTTCGCTACCACTCGTTACCAACCTTTGGCTTGTTCCTCCACTACGCTTCTGCTTGATCCCAACCTGCAACCACTTCTTACCAACCTTTGATTTCTTTACTGACTATACTTCTTTTTTTTTTTTTTTTACAATAATTTTTTATTAAGGTTTTTGTTGTTGAAAACATACAACCAAACACACCATATACAAAAACAAAATTGCATATTAAGCAGATAGCAGTGCATAAGATAACAAGTGCAGATTTCCATGCTGTTACAATGTGCATACATGCAGACATTCAACCCTACCAAAGCTACATACTTTGAAAATGAAATTAATCATAGGTATTATGTACAGGGGTGTACGCTATCATGAATGCCTTACGAACACTTCTGTCTTGTTATGACCCACATGCCTGACTTCTCTATCACTGCCGTCCATATAGCCTAGGAAGACTCCACTCAGAACTGATATGTTAGCAGCCAACCTATACATGTATACTGACTACACTTCTGCTGGACTCCTGCCTGCTATATCTTCTACTGGGCCCTGGCTTGAGCATCTCTTGGTGTGGCGATTCTGTAGACCACGACCTGGTACTACCATGCAGGAAAAAAAACATCTCCACCATCAGGAGCTCTGGTAAATAGTAGTTAGTGCTTAGATTCCACGCCTCGGGTGAACCCACATCATCTGCCAGGGTGACCTGCTTGCG
This sequence comes from Glandirana rugosa, assembly GCA_018402905.1. Classification (NCBI taxonomy): domain Eukaryota; kingdom Metazoa; phylum Chordata; class Amphibia; order Anura; family Ranidae; genus Glandirana; species Glandirana rugosa. Next base: position 188,106 of record BLSH010302413.1, on the reverse strand, counting down.
TAATTTTCCAGCTGGTTGCTGGGAGCCTCTCTACTGCTATAGCTACTGGTCTCCCAGCCTAACCCATGACCTTCACAGGTAAATTCCCAAGTGACTCCATATCCCCATAGGAAGATTTCACCTTGGTTCTTGGTTCAGTAAAATTTTGGATTTAAAATAATTTTCTGTCTTGTTGACAATGGCCAATAGGACAAATAAACAGGGACACAGATAGCAAGAAACCAGTTTCTACTTTGTTTACACCTAAAAAAAAAAAGGGTTTGGATTAAAGCGTAACAAAACTCTCTCAATCAGCATTAACTATTTTTAATACTTATGCTACTAGCATGAGTAAATATATATGAAGGTATATTATATTTACTTATTTTAAACTTTTAATGTTTTTTTTATATTTCTGCAGTTGCTTCCTGATTTTTGGCTATGGGCAAAATGAGGTCATACATCCTTTATGAGCATTTTTTATTCATCTGGAAAGAGGGAGGAGGGGCTTTCTTAGCTAAGCACTCCCTTCTGCTGCATGTCTGAGCTAAGGGCAGATGTATCCCAGGAAGTAAATGCTACATGAATTATCTGCTCTTACTCAAGAGGGCAGCGGCTAGAAATGCTAGGGAACCAAAGTGATTTCCGCGCAAAATAAAGCATAGCAACATGGCTGGATGGGTAAGTTTGCTTTGAACATTAAAAGTGAATAAAATAGCACTTTGAGTTTGTGGTGCTCAGATACAGTTGAGGTTCGCTTTGACCAGTTGCCAACCAGCTGCCGCAGTTGTACTGTTTCAGGTTGGCTTGGCTGCGCGAACCGCCGTCATTGTACATCAGCTGCACGATTTGCAGGCTAGTGTGCGCGCTCTATGAGCGTGCCTGCAGGTTGATCGCACTCAATGTCCGCCGGCAACCCGCGATCGCCTTCTACAGAGGCAGAACGGGGATCTGCCGTGTTTACATAGGCGGATCCCCATTCTGCCTCTGTAGAAGGCAATTGCGGGTCGCTGGCGGACGTTGAGTCCCCATTCCATCAGGGGACATGACGCAGATCTACTGTTCCCTGTAATCGGGATTATTTAGATCTGTCATGCCCCAGCCAGCCCAGCCCCCACACAGTTGCAACACAGTGAGGGAACACAGTTAGCCCCTTGATCGCCCCCTAGTGTTAACCCCTTCCCTGCCAGTGGCATTTATACAGTAATCAGTGGCTATTTAAAGCTTTGATCGCTGTATAAATGTCATTGGTCCCAAAAAAGTGTCAAAAGTGTCTGATCTGTCCGCTGCAATGTCGCAGATAAAAATGCCATAAATCAAGGTACCTTCCTCCACATCTGGTGGACCTGTCCGAAGATCAGGGGATTTTGGGAGGATATTGCCCCTTGGGTCCAAAAACTGACCCTGCGGAGTATAGAGTGCTCCCCATTACATTTCCTGTTTCACTGTATGCCATCATCTGCTAAACTTTATAAGCGCAGTGTAATACCCCACCTGCTTAATGCCGCCAAGGCTCTGATACCCAGATATTGGAGGCAGACCAGGTGTCTGACTCTCCAGGAATGGAAAAAGGAGGTGGATTCTATTATGGAGGCAGAAAGATGGATTCTTCAGGCCAAGGACAAATATGATAGATTTCGAGATATCTGGTCAGGGTGGATGTATTATGCACAGGAGATCCCCATGATTGATTAGGACTTAGTACGCCACACTGATCTGATGCCATGGCTGCAACTCTCCTGGTATCCCCTGGCTCTAACCCCCCCCCCCCCCATAGATCATACCCCATATTCCTCGGTAACCAAATGTGCAGTCTCCTGGTGATGTTATTCCTCTTTACCCTTGTTATTTTGTATTTTTGCACTCTCTTTTCCCCTTTTCTTTTTCCCTATTCCTCTTTACTCTTTCTGACATGTTTTACGTAAAGGTGACAGGGTGGTCGGATGCAATTGGGGTGATAGACTTGTGCACCGCACATCCTGTCTCCTGGCGCTTCCCTATACAATTGTGGTGGTATAGGTTCTTTGATTGCACTTGATAATAACAGGGATTCCCCCTCTTGCAGAGGGGGGAGCGCCCTAGCGTCCTCCTACGCCACTCTGTAGTGCCCAAAATGCTGATGGCGCTGGAGTGGGGGGGGGGAGGGCGCGGGCGGATCCCTTGCGGGGTGGGGTCCTTACCCCCCTGACCTCTTTGGGTGGGCGGCGCCCCTGCTCGTGAGGGATACTCCTGTCAGGATATGTTTGTTTTACCTAATCTTTGCATGGTGTAACTGTATCTCCTTTTTACTTGTATTATTCATTGATTGCTCTGAGTACCTTTTGTCCTATTTTCTGTATTTACACTGCTATTTTATGTACTGTAAATCTCTTGAATAAACTACGATTCTATAAAAAAAAATGCCATAAATCTATGACCATAGTTTGTAGACGCGATAACTTTTGCGCAACCCAATCAATATACACCTATTGCGATTTTTTTTTACCAAAAATATGCAGAAGAATACATATCGGCCTAAACTGATGAATACATTTGTTTTTTATACATTTTTTTTTATATGTATTATAGCAAAAAGTAAAAAAAAAATTTTTTCAAAATTGTAGCACTTTGTTTGTTTATAGCGCAAAAAATAAAGACTGCAGAGGTGATCAACTACCACCAAAAGAAAGCTCTATTTGTGAGAAAAAAGGACGTCAATGTTGTTTGGGTACGTCGCACGACTGCGCAATTGTGAGTTAAAGCGACGCAGTGCTGTATCGCAAAAAGTGCTCTGTCAGGAAGGGGGCAAATCCTTCTGGGGCTGAAGTGGTTAAGATACACTTTCATGAATACACAACTGCATTAAAGCCTATATTGCAAGGGTGCATGGACCTGTGGAAGGCACAGATGGTCCGTGCAGCTAGCCTGTTAAAACCAATGATGTGTTCAGAACTGTGTATTGGTCCCACATGGATGTGCGTGAAGACCCATGTAGCCATCTGCCTGCCATTGATTTGAACAGACTGGCTGCTCACAGCTGTATAAATCACAGCCCTCTGCATAGGTGTACTAATCAGTGCACCCATGTGAATGAGCCCTAAATGGTGATATAACACCATATAATAAAAAAACTACTTGGATTTATTGTAATATAATTCAATTTTCTTAGGGCACTTTCTTTAAATTAAACTTCTCAGGTTTACCTGCCCTGTTTTGAAGACTTCTATGGGCATACATTTATTGACTGTAGCACAGCACGGTGGAACACAAGTTTGATTAATTGTGTTTTTCCTACAAGGACATACATACAGAGTATAGAGAGAAAGCTGAAAAGCACAACGCATATAAACCTATTAGCAGTTTGTGACGTCCAGTGGACTTTTTTAATGGGACCTTTAACAACCCTACCCTGGCGATTGAATAACATTTCTCACCTTTTGCATTGTGGCTCAAACAATTAACACATGTCACAGACATCTTGGCAACATGGGTCTGGGATAAAGAAATGGAACAGGAGGATTTCATAAATGTTCACACCATCCAGATATTTACCATCTGCCTTGACACATTCCATGGCTATCAGGTTAAAGTAGAACTATGGGCAAAACTTTTTTTTTCATTTTAGATAGAGTAAGGGAGGTTTATAACTCCTAGATTGTAAGCTCTAATGAGCAGGGTCCTCTGATTCCTCCTGTATTGAATTGTATTGTAATTGTACTGTCTGCCCTAATCTTGTAAAGCGCTGAGCAAACTGTCGGCGCTATATAAATCCTGTATAATAATAATAATATAACCGATGTCCGATTTTTTTTCGCCATCTCTGTCCCATTGTGGAGATTTCCCTTCACTTCCTGACCCATAGCCAAACAGGAAGTGAGAGGAAATCTCTGCAAATTAAAGGAATTGTTGGGGGACCCCCAGCTCACCAGAACTAGTGTCCCCATTGGAAGATTTCCCATCTATTACTTTTCTGGGGACAACCCAAAAAATAGGGTTTCTTTTTACTTTCACTTTCAATGATAATGGTAAACAGGACAAATAGAGCGGGTGAATCTCCTTAACAGGGGCACAAACAGCAAAAAAACTGTCAGGGGCTCTAATCCCTCTCCACTCTGTCCAAAACTAAAAAAAAAAAGTTTTGCCTTTATTTATACTTTAACCACTTCAGCCCCGGAAGGATTTCCCACTTTAGGACCAGAGCCCTTTTTGCGATTCGGCGCTGCGTCGCTTTAACTGACAATTGCGCGGTCGTGCGACATACCCAAACAAAATTTGCGTCCTTTTTTTCCCACAAACAGAGCTTTTTTTTGGTGGTATTTAATCATCGCTGCATCATTTCTGATCGCCGCTATAAACAAAAGAAGAGCGACAATTTAGCAAAAAAACCCAAATTTCTTACTTTTTGCTAAAATACAAATCCAAAAAAAAAATACAAAAAAACATTTTTTTTCACCGTTTTTGGCCGATTTATATTCTTCCTCATATTTTGCGATAAAAAAAAATCGCAATTGGCGTTTATTGATTGGTTTGCGCAAAAGTGGCCGCATTTACAGATGATGAGAATTCATTTTTGGGGTTTTTATTTTTTTTTTATTAGGAATGGCGGCGATCTGCGATTTTTAGCGGTACTGCGATATTGGGGCGGACATGTCGGACCATTTTGACACTTTTTTGGGACCATTGGCATTTATACAGCGATCAGTGCTATAAAAATGCACTGATTACTGTGTAAATGCCATTGGCAGTGAAGGGGTTAACCTGCAGGGGGCGCTCTAAGGGTTAACTGTGTTCCCTGGGCGTGTTCTAACTGTGGGGGGACTGCCCTAGCAGAGGAAGGGAAGTGATCACAGCTTCCATGTAGAGGAAGGCTGTGATCACAGCCCTTCCCCCTCTCACAGAACGGAGGTCCGTGTTTACTTACACGGACCTCCGTTCTTTCACTCCGGGGGGGGCATCGCGGGTAGCCGGCGGCGATCGAGGCCGCCGCACCTGCTCCCTGGCCCTCCCCTAACACAGTGAGCGATCTCGCAGCCGCCGTCAGATTATGGCGATTTGCGATATCGCACCACTTTGTCGCTGTCAACCTGCGGTTGGCGGTCGGCAAGTGGTTAAGGTGACTGAGTTACCTATATGGCTATAATTGTGGGGGGAGCTGAGCAAGTTACTTGGATGAGCAGTGAAATGTCTTCACTATCACAGTACAGTTGAATGTAACTTACTACTAGCTATTCCATGATCTGGATGAATGAGAACTTTCAAAGACACAATACATAAGAACATCTATCAGCCCAGAGCTGGATTTAAAAGGGGACAAAAGTGGAAATGGCCCATGCCCCCTCCCCCCCCCCCCCCCTTGACAGAAGGGCCCCCCTATACAAAAATTATATAGAACAATGTTAAAAAATTATATAAAATAATAAAAAAATAAATAATAATAAAATAATATAAAATGTATATGTAGCCAGGAGTTCTGAAATATTCCTCTGGCATACAGACAATGGTGTACATTGCTTAACATGGGAACTCCCTCTAGTGATTGCTTTTGGAAAAGACTGTAATTGCAGCCAGGATGATGCTTTGTAGGAGTTGTAGTGTGGAACAAGGAAATAGTAAACAGACTCTTACTGAGAAGGACTCCATTTCCCATCAGGCTGTGCTGTACTGAAGAGTTCTGGGAGGTGCAATGCATTGTAGGAGGATTATTTAAGGGGAAAGAGGCGCTAACAATGGCTTCTTGGCATAGCGTGATCGATCAGAGAGGAACCCTGCATGATGCTGCCGTCAGATTTAGACCTGCGGCCTAAGCAAATCATTCTAGCCAACTGAAATCATCAGCAGGAGATACAGCTAGTATCCGTTGTTCAGCAATACAGTGAGCGAACAACAGAACCATTCAAAGCTCATCTCTATCTGGATAAAGCCATGCCAGCTACTGCAACAGTCGCATCTATCGATCAGGAGAGCCACAAGGAGTGCAGCGGATGCTTTACACCTCCCAGGAGCAAGCAGTCTACAGGAACTAATGGTCCCAGCGTTCCCAGCATCATCGACTTAGAGCTGGATCGTTTATCTTGGAACCGGTGAGAGGGCTTCGCGCCCACACATAGAATTACACACACTGTCTTGCAACATATCTTTATTGCCTCTTGGATTACAGTTTATTAATACTGGATAACTGTTGTGACTAATCTTATTCAAGAAGTAAGTAGAATTTCCCCTATTTGTGCCTCATCTTACTGATTGGAAGGACACAGTATTCAGAGGTACCTAATTCTTATTGCTGGCCGAAGATTGCTTGGACATTACAAGACAGGAGAACTGCAACTGCATCTACCCATCTTTTCCACACTCATATACTCAGGGCTATTGCTTGGCATTGATTTACCTTCTAAGAACTCTTTATTTTAGAACAGGAGGAATAATATACACTGTGTGCAGAATTATTAGGCAAATGAGTATTTTGACCACATCATCCTCTTTATGTATGTTGTCTTACTCCAAGCTGTATAGGCTCGAAAGCCTACTACCAATTAAGCATATTAGGTGATGTGCATCTCAGTAATGAGAAGGGGTGTGGTTTAATGACATCAACACCCTATATCAGGTGTGCATAATTATTAGGCAACTTCCTTTCCTTTGGCAAAATGGGTCAAAAGAAGGACTTGACAGGCTCCGAAAAGTCAAAAATAGTGAGATATCTTGCAGAGGGATGCAGCACTCTTAAAATTGCCAAGCTTCTGAAGCGTGATCAACGAACAATCAAGCGTTTCATTCAAAATAGCCAACAGGGTCGCAAGAAGCGTGTGGAAAAACCAAGGCGCAAAATAACTGCCCGTGAACTGAGAAAAGTCAAGCGTACAGCTGCCAAGATGCCACTTGCCACCAGTTTTG
>BLSH010302413.1:170452-180581 GCA_018402905.1 Glandirana rugosa | reverse complement strand
GTTAAGGAGGTTAACTCGAATTTGTTATGGATTACCCAGAAACGTTTCCTCCATTAAACTATTACAGATGGCCTTAAACCTGTTTACTTTAGAAATAGAGCTTGACAACTAAGTCTTCTATTTAACCATGGTGAGTCACCTGAGACAGAGGTGAACAATCGTCATAAGATATTACGTTGTCTATGTGAGATTGTAAATCGTTATCTAGATGTCAATTCATTTGAGTGATTTATTGGAACCGGATATGTCCCTCACGTCTTAATAATCCGTTCAACATAAAAACTCCTTATTAAAATAATAACTTGTTGTTGGTACAAGAGTTACTAAGGTTTTTGATATTAATGAGTTTTTGGAATCATTGAGAACATGGTTGTTGTTCAATAATAAAATTATTCCTCAAAAATACAACTTGCCTAATAATTCTGCACTCCCTGTATAGGCCAAGGTTATTTAGTGAGTTTACTTAACTGTAGATCTATTGCTAAATGTTAGAGTGTATCTGTTGCATTATAGAATACTGCTAACAAGTGGAGACAGAGTCCACTGAGTGGTACCAATTTATCTTCTGAATCAACAGTTCGAGATAAAGATTTCATTTGTCCAAATTCCGGTAGACATTATCAAATTACCTCCTTTGCAAAGACCCATTAGGTATTGTTTAAGCTCAATTGGAGGAATTGCATTGTTTCCATTATTTATATTGTTGGAAAATACAGGGAGTGGCGAAAGTGTACAAATCACTTAATCCTTTTGTTCACCAGAACCTTCAAGTTGACTACTTATGTGAAGAATTGTATTGTTTATTATTCACAGTTGTTATTCTTTTCTCAGCAAAAAGAGTTAAAAGTAAACCTTGCTAACTCTACCTGTGTTGTGGTCTCCATTACTAAAATAGAGTTATTGGTTATAAATTCTTGCGATATGAGTGAACCCAGAGTGTCAGGGGTGGTGGAGGACCCTCTGACTGAGGACTGAGGAAATCCAAGGGGGAATTGATTCTTTCAGCCACTCTCAAGGGGGCAGCACTACATATAATATAAAATAACAAATTGTGGCTGCTCAAGCAAACCACACATAGGGAACTATGACTGCGTGTGTATGGACTGACCTCAGAATGATGTGGCACATATTTTAAAAATGTTTGACTGCCGTTGAGAATGTAAAGCAACTATGTGTATAAGGTGCCCCCTGAATCTGAAGTGCCCTGCCCCCCCCCCCAATCTGCTCCTGCACCAGCCTATACATTTGTAGCATGGAGTAAGTAAGTGACAGCAACATAGCTTGCAATTGAATCATCAGATCTCTATCAATGTAGCATGCAGAGCGTTCATCATTTACTAGGTATACTCACATAGCACATATGTTGATATAAAAAGCATCCACTTATGTTCAGAGCTGGCCACCTGGTAGGTGAAAAGGAATGGACCTCAGTTATTTAAATCTAGTGCCACAGCCTGGCCCATGCCTTTCCTTGACATGACCAGAAGATGGAAGGGCAAATACCATCACCAGGCATGCTACACAGAGTCAAGGCGGATACTTGCTGCCCATCCATACATCCAGTAAAAAATCTATTAACTATTTATCCATCTATTTTATACTATATTTTGTAAGTTTGCCCACCCACAAAGAAATGAAGGGTCTATAAATTTTATCATAGGTGTATTTTAAATGATAGAGACAGAATATCAACCAAACATCCAGAAAAAACACATGATACAAATGTTATACATTGACTTGCAGTTCAGTGAGTAAAATAAGTATTTGATTCCCAAGCAAAACATGGTTTAGTACTTGGCAGAGAGACCCTTGTTGGCAAGCACAGAGGTAAGACATTTCTTGTAGTTGGTTAGTTAGTTACCAGGTTTGAACACTTCTCAGGAGGGATTTTGGTCCACTCTTCTTTACAGATCTTAAGGTGTCTTGGTTGTCGCTTGGCAACTCGAAGTTTCAGCTCTTTCCATAAGTGTTCTATAGGATTAAGGTCTGGATACTGGCTAGGCCACTCCATGACCTTAATGTGCTTCTTCTTGAGCCACTCCTTTATTGCCTTGGCATCATTTTTAGAGTTTTTTGGGTTTTGGGTCATTGTCATGCTGGAAGACACATCCACGACCCATCTTCAGTGTTCTGGCTGAGGTGAGAAAGTACTCATCCAAGATTTTACAATACGTGGCCCCGTCCATTGGCCCTTCAATGCGACAAAGTTGACCTGTATATTTAGCAGAGAAACAGCCCCAAAGCATCATGTTTCCACCTCCATGCATGACTGTAGGGATGGTGTTCTTATGGTCATAATCAGCATTTTTCTTCCTCCAAACACGTTGAGTCGAGTTAATGCCAAAGAGCTCAATGTTTGTCTCATCTGACCACAGCACTTTCTCCCAATCCTTCTCTGAATCATTTAGATGTTCATTGGCAAACTTCAGGCGGGCTGTACATGTGCCTTCAATCTATGGCGGTGTATTGTGTTACCAATAGTTTGTTTGGTGACTGTGATCCCAATTGTCTTGAGATCATTCACAAGCTTCTCCCGTGTAGTTCTGGGCTGATCCCTCACTTTTCTCATGATCATCCTTGCCCCATGAGGTGGAATCTTGCATGGAGCTCCAGACCGAGGGCTATTAATGATTATTTTGTATTTCTTCCATTTGCGAATAGTCACTCCAACGGTTGTCTCCTTCTCACCAAGCTTCTTGCTGATGGTCTTTTAGTCCATTCCAGCCTTGTGCAGGTCTACAATATTGTCCTTGGATAGCTCTTTGGTTTTGCCCATGATGGGTTTGAATGGAAGAAAGAGATTCTGTGGACATGTGTCTTTTATACACATAACGAGTTGTCGTTAGGAGCACCTTCTTAAATTCACAGGACTAATCTGTGTGCCACATGAGCACCTACTGTAGCCAGTCTGTGGGAGCCAGAATTTTTGCTGGTTGGTAGGGGATCAAATACTTATTTTACTCACTAAACTGCAACTCAGTTTATTTGTGTCATGTGTTTTTTTCTGGATTTTTGGTTGATATTCTGTCTCTATCATTTAAAATACACCTATGATAAAAAATTATAGACCCTTCATTTCTTCTGCAGGGGATCAAATAATTATTTTCCCCACTATACTGTATATGGAGCAGCTGCTGTATCATAAACAATTGCTGTGATTTTTTTAAATACAATTTTTGTGTAGCGCTTTCTTCTGAGGGAACTGCTGATGTATAGGTCCCCTGATTCCGGATGACAATGACCATTCTGGCAATGCCACACCTAATAATGCATGTGCACATAGGTTCTTACCGGATTCCTCCTGCTGCCGAGAAACTGGTCTTTCTTACATTTATCTTTTAATAGCCTGTTCCTTTTTATTGGCTAATTGGTAAGCACTTCTGCCTAGCTGCACTAGCGTCGTCAGATTTGAATCCCATCCATGGCACTACCTGCATGGAGTTTACATATTCTCCTTGTGCCTGCGTGGGTTTCCTCCAGGTACTCCGGTTTCCTCCCACACTGCAAAGACATCTTTAAATTGGCCCGAGTATGTTTATGTATGAATGTGAATTAGGGACCTTAGATTGTAAGCTCCATGAGGGCAGGGACTGTTATGAATGTACAGTATATATGTAAAGTGCTGTGTAAATTGACAGAGCTATACAAGTATCTGTAATAAATTAAAAAAAATCTTGCTATCTTTATCTGCTTTATAGTATTTATAAACTGTGCTACTGTATAGGTCAGGGGTCTCCAAACACTATGAACAAAGAGACAATTTACTGTCCTTCAGGCTTCTGGGGGCCAGACTGTGGCCAGTAGGAGTAGAACATGCCCCATCATTGATTGATATTAGTGGGAGGAATAGTGCCACGTTATTGATATTAGTGGGAGGAATAGTGTCTCATCATTTATATTAATGGGAGGAATAGTGCCACATTATTGATATTAGAGTGATGAATAGTGTCCCATCATTGATGGGAGGAATAGATCCCTATCATTGGTAATAGTTGGAGGAATAGTGCCACATCATTGGTATTAATGGAAGGAATTAGGGGTGCACCCAATGGAAATTTTGGTGCCCGAACCGAAACCGAAAATGACAGTTTTTAAAAAATATGTATATTTTTATATATAATAGTATTATATTTCACTTTTAATTAATATCATCAGTTTACATTAATATGAATATATTGTTGGTCATTACTGGCACCTTTAGTGCAAAAAAAGCTCAAGAAAAATGCAGTCTGCAGTCTCTGACCATCTCCTGTATCATGTCTGCAATCTCTTACTTAAACTTAAACACATTGCTAATAGTATTGGCAAAATTTCCATTCAGTGCACCTCTAGCAGACAGGATACAGCAAATGGTCAGAGACTGCAGACATGATACAGGAGATGGTCAGAGACTGCAGACATAGTACAGGAGATGGTCAGAGACTGCAGATATAGTACAGGAGATGGTCAGAGACTGTAGACATAGAACAAGAGATGGTCAGAGATTGCATACATAGTACAGGAAAATGCTTGAGACTGCAGACATGACACAAGAGATCAATGCAGCCTCATCAGTGTCCATCAAATGCAACCTCACCAGTGCCCATGAGATGCAGCCTCCCCATTGCCCATGAGATGCAGACTGCCAGTCCCCATCAGATGCAGCATACCAGTGCCCATGAGATACAGCCTGCCAGTGGTCATGAGATGTAGCTCACCAGTGCCATGAGATACAGCCTGCCAGTGCCCATGAGATGCAGCCTGCCAGTGCCATGAGATGCAGCCTGCCAGTGCCATGAGATACAGCCTGCCAGTGCCCATGAGATGCAGCCCACCAGTGCCCATGAGATACAGCCTGGCAGTGCCATGAGATGCAGCCCACCAGTGCCCATGAGATGCAGCCCGCCAATGCCATGAGATGCAGCCCGCCAGTGCCATGAGATACAGCCTGCCAGTACCCATGAGATGCAGCCCACCAGTGCCATGAGATACAGCCTGCCAGTGCCCATGATATAAGGTCTGCCAGTGCCCATGATATACAGCCTGCTCATGCCCCTGAGAAACAGCCTGCCAGTGCCCATGATATACAGCCTTCTAGTGCCCATGAGATGCAGCCCACCAGGACCGACCAATCTCACACCATGCTTGTCACTAACGTAACAATGCCACTCTCAGCTGCATTCAGCACAAAGATTTTCCAGCTTGTGGGACCACAATCTAGGTGGCAGCAGTCTGAGAGCGATTGTTACCGAGCTAATTTACCCTTTCACTGCCACCACCTCTTCTTTTGACCAAGCAAGAGGGACTCGTGATTTTACCAGTTACCAATTATGATATTAGAATAATCATTTGTAACACACACGGTCACCACAGACAGGTCTATTCAGAGGCTTTATTCTGGCCAGTAGCACTCTTCAAGGAACAGGTTCATTATAACAGAAAAAACTGGACTGGATGGCCTTAGGCTATGATTAAGCACCTGTTGGTGTGAAACGCGTGAGCCGGTCATTGTGGTTCCCCTGTATGCTGTATTTTGATCAAGAATAAAGTCATTGTACAGGAGTGCTGCCATCCAGTCCTTTTTTTCTGTTACAATGCACCTGCTTGCAGGCAGTGCCGCACCCACACTCTGGGGATAGAGGTTGAAGCAGCAGGGTCTTGAGTTACCTGGAGCGATGCTTATCTTTTCAACGGGTTCATTATAGCTTGCATTAAGAGCTTTAGGGACAAGGTCAACACTTTTCAAAATATGGTTTAATAATGAAAAGGTCAAAATTGGTGCAAATAAAATATTTACAGGAAAGGGTATTTCAAAGCGATAAAGACATAATATACAGCAACAAGAGATCAGATATAATTTAAGGAAGAAAGATACTTGCAATTAATGTCCTTGATTAACAGGGTTCTGGTTGATGAGTCCAAATGGTTTTCAACACAACTGTTTTAGCATTCCCTTTTTCTCTGGGAGCAAAGGGGTGGGGCCATATGGCCCTGACCACTCACATGGGTAAGGAGGGTCTGTGGGCTGTCTGGAATGGAGGATAGCATAATACTCCCTGACATACAGTTTCTATATCAATATTCATATCTCGCAATATGTACAGGGTGCATTCCTGAAACTGAAAATGTATGGTACAGCACGAAAGTTGCATTCCAACAAGTCTAAACATTACAGGTTTCCAAGGTCTAATTTATCTAGGAGGAAGAAGTGTTATCAGTGGTTCCCCATATGATCGGACCTAGGGGTGTCTGGACTTAATTTGTTCAGTATAAAATTCCGTATTCAAATATGTACTTTTTATTATGGTGTCACGTTCCTGCCCGAATGTATGAATCATGTGTAGATTTCAAAGTTTTGCATTGGGTAGGGGTCTCTGGAAGGTCACTTTTGCTCTCAATGTCCTTTTACGACCCTTGTTAATTCTGAGCCTCCCTTGCTCTGTGGGTTTAATGGACTGCCAGCAAAACCAGACATCCTGGGGACTCATTTAGCTGAGATAAGGTTCTTTTAAAGTGACAAGTGAAAATATAGTGTGCCTCCTATATTGGTTTGAAAATGTAAAAGGTTGCTACCCCTTTAAGGTGCTGGTAGTACAAACGATGAGGTGGGATATGTAAAGGTGATGGCGCAACTAATAATAAAGTGCACTAGCAAACTACATAAAGGTGCATGAAGATTGCATAAACAATAAAGTGCATAGAGTGCAAAAAAATCACATTGAAATATATATCATCCCTGCATAAATGGACAATACATAAATGAGACATGTAAACAAAACCATGAATCATTCATGTGGTAATGTGCACAGATAAATGAATAATGTCCATAAACATAGGTCTTATCCCGTCACCAAACTTCTGGTATCAAGGTGCTCAATATGCTTTACTAGTTGTCCACCCGTGCTCAGATAGAAGATTGGCCACTCACCAGATGCTTATGACCTCTTTTTACAGGCAGGTCATACAACACATGTGGGACAAACCCCAAAGTGATTCCTGGCAGTGGTTATCTTCTAATTTAGGCTCCTATGATCGGGCTGGAGGATGTAAAATAGACTCCACAAGGGACAAAAAAGTCCCATAGTATAGTATTTTTTTTTTTTTTATTCCAAAAAAGTTTATTGAGAAATTACAAAGCATGTTACATGGAAATAAAAGAATGAACAACATGCCATACAATATTCAACAAGTAGAGTACATTCAATATAGAACGTCCAAACAGTAAGCTAGGACAACCGTAGATAAATTCTGTAAGGGAGGGGGTGGGATAGGTTGGGGGCAGGTAATGTACGAGTGGGGAAGGGGGACTTGCAATCCTCCAACAGCAACGATAGTGACTCTTTATCTATGGGAGTTTTGCGCCATCTCTATAGCATAGAGAAAGGGAGGGGGATCACTCCCACCCCCCCAACCCAGTGTGAGCCCAGGGGCAAGATAGTATAGTATTTTATTTAAAAGCAAATGATAAAAGCAATAAGAAAGATGTACTCACATTTGGAAGTGTCTGTGTCCTGGCACTAGATGTTTCCAGCATATGTGAGAGCAAAAAGATCCCTACAGTGATGGCGTGTGGCTCAAACCTCATACTCGGGTAGGGAAGGGGAAATGACCAGATGCTTGGTGCAACTCAGATGGGAGGTGTGACTTCTACGTACGTTTTGCTGAAACTAGCGTCTTCAGGAAGTCCTACTAGCTGGTACTTGAGGCAGAATCCTCTGGATCAGAGCAAAGAAATGGACCGCCTGGGCCACTCTTTGGCTCTGCAGCCAGAGATGGTGTCTCCTGCCCCCTTCCAGCACTGTGGGTGACCTTCAACAAAGGAAAAACATCATTACATTTAGTAATTACATTGTTAAAATCAACTACACATGCATTTGATATCAGCACATGCACAATTGTCTCCTCTCCTTCCTTAGCCTATACCTCAACTCCACCCTCCCCCTACCTCTGTCCATCCACATGTTTCCCAGATATTACCCCAACATCTGTAAACAGTAACTTGGTAGGTGCAGAGAGTTCTGTGCAAGCATCCTGGGTGCTCTGAGCAGAGGTATAGTAATAAACAAGGGTACCTAAATCAGCACCCAACAGAACGGCTGTGGGGATCTCGATTGAGACTCCCACCTCTCTCATTCCAATCCCAGTACCCCAATCAATAAAAACACAGGCACGGGGTACTCATGAGCAGGTCCCCCCAACTCCAGTGAGGGTAAAAAACTTCCCAGGGATTATGTCCCTTCTTTCTATCACCTCTGGTTGGACAAAAGAAACTTCAGCTCCTGTATCCCGGAAACCAGTTACAATCTGTTTGCCCACAGTGACTTGTTGCAAGTTGGCGGTGGTTACCCAAGCTTTCTTGCGGACGAACAACACGGAAGAAGAGTTGCTGGCCAGGTGATGTCATCTTCTTGTGCTCAGGGCACTGTATTCGAAGATGGCCAGGCTTGCCACAGGAGTAACACCTGCGGTTGTCAGTCAGGGAAGGCTTGGCACCAGGAACTGCAGGTTCCGACCACTGAGGAACTTGGTTGGCAGGCATAGGAGGGGTAGGCATGTGTCACTTCCCTCCTTTCCAACCATTTGGAGGAGCCTTGCGATGATACCCGAGTGTTGATAAAGGTATCTGTCAGTTCTGCTGCTGCTTTGGCTGATTCCGGCTTCCGCTCTAACACAAACTGTTGGACGTCTGTAGGAGAGATGTGCAAAAGCTGATCTCCAATCATGAGATCTTCCAGGGACTCAAAAGAATTGGCTTTCAAGCCTCAAGTCCACTGTTGGAAGGTGGTACGTAAACGGCTTACCACATCCATATATGAGTCTCCAGGCCCCTTTTGAAGAGACCTAAATTGCTTCTGGTACACTTCTGAGGTTAGCTGATATTTCTGAATGATCGCAGCCTTTATGGCTTCGTAACTGTCATCCTGCTCTGCTGACAGTTCAACATACACAATCAGGGCCTTGCCTCGGAGCCCTGGCATCAGGTACCGGGCCCATTGTGCTGGGGACAAATGGTACTGATGGCAAGTTTTGTCAAACAACAGTAGATACACGTCACTGTCTTTTTCCATGGCTGGAAATTTGGCTGCCGGGCTCCCAGGCAGAGAGGTGTCCCTGTGCTCTAGTGATCCGAGGTTCTGAGCCTGTCGTTGCTGTTGAAGTTTTGCCAACTCCTGTTCGTGTGTTTGTGCCGATGATCAGCCTCCCTCTCAGCCTGGCGTTCCTCTCTCTCAGCCACAGCCTGGCGTTCCTCTCTCTCCGCCACTGCCTGGCATTCCTCTCTCTCAGCCTGGCGTACCAGAAACTGCAGGTACATCCCAGGATCCATCTCCCTGATGCGTTGTAGCATTTCCTGCATTTGAGGAGAGTATTATACTTATGCTGTGGCCTGGAGGGGACAATCAACGGTATTCTAGTCTCAGTCTCTGTGTGCCCATTGAGTCAGAACCACTGAGCTCTGGAGTAGCGGAAACCCCTTCAGCTTCAGGTTCCCTTGAGTTCTGATCAGCACGGATATCGTGCTCCTGTAGGGCATATATCATGCCTTCACGAGTTTGGTTACTGATGTCAATTCCTCTTGATGTACACTCGACAGACAAGTCATTTTTGCTCATCGCCTTATACCCTGATAACCCAGACATTTTGCAAGCAAAAAAGATAGAACAGAAATCAGAGATAGGAAGGAGTTGTTGCTGTATGTCTCTTTTTAAAAAAACAAAAAGTATGCACCAGCTTTTAAAATGTATTTAACCGCTTAACAACCGCCCCATAGACAATTGACGTCTACAGGGCGGTTGCTTAATTCTGGGAGGACGTCTATTGACGTCCTCCCAGAATCGCGGTTCCCGTGCGCCCCCTGGGGCGCGCACACGGGAACATCCGTGACCGTCGGGTCCGGGGGACCCGACTGATCACGGATCCCGGTGAATGGCCGCTGTGCGCGGCCTTTCACCACGTGATCGCGCCGTCAAATGACGGCGCGATCACATGTAAACAAGCCGGCGGAAGCGCCGGCTTGTCTCTCCTCTCCGCACCGATCGGTGCAGTGTGAGAGGAGAGAGGGGGGAGAGAGGTGGTGCTGCAGCGCTGTGGGCGATGTGCAATGCCCACAGCGCTGCCTAGTGACATAAAACACCCCCCATTAACCACTTAC
>BLSH010302413.1:134103-163183 GCA_018402905.1 Glandirana rugosa | reverse complement strand
ATTTTGTCGGGACTGGGTAACTCCGTACCTGTGGTTACATGGTAGG
This sequence comes from Glandirana rugosa, assembly GCA_018402905.1. Classification (NCBI taxonomy): domain Eukaryota; kingdom Metazoa; phylum Chordata; class Amphibia; order Anura; family Ranidae; genus Glandirana; species Glandirana rugosa. The sequence continues at coordinate 163,137 of BLSH010302413.1, read as the reverse complement.
TCTACTTACCATCCTTGGTTTCAAAGGGTCGGGTTTTGTAGTGTGACGGAGACGACTGAACGGAAGAATATATCGTAGGACCACGGTAAAGAAGAGGTCCATTCACTGCGTGTGCGTAGGCCGTTGGGTGCACTAGATTATCTTTTGCACTAAGTAGTCTGGTCCGGTGTAAGAAGGTAACTAGGCATCAGGTCAAGACTACAAGTATCAATGTATCAATGTATCAGTCACTCCGACCTTTTTCTGTGTTCAGGTAGTTCAGGTTGGGTACACACACAAATTGGGGGATATACAACGTAATACTGACATAAAAAACACACACATGGGTTGGACTTGATGGACTTGTGTCTTTTTCCAGCCTCACTGACTATGTAACTATGTAACTATGAACATCAGAACTGGACTACGGATCAATGGAAGAATGTGGCCTGGTCTGATGAATCACGTTTTCTATTAGATCACGTGGGTTGCCGGATGCGTGTGCGTCACTTACCTGGAGAAGAAATGGCACCAGGATGCTATATAAGAAGGCAAGTCAGCAGAGGCAGTGTGATGTTTTGGGCTGGGAAACTTTGGTTCCTACCATTCATCTGGATGGTACATTGGTGTCCATGCCTCAATGGGTCAGGGCTGTTTTAGCAAAAGGGGGCCATACTCAATATTAGGTGGGTGGTCATAATGTTATGTCTGATCGGTATATATATAAAAAAAAAACAATAAAATAGATTTATAAAAAAAAAGTCTACACTGCATTTCCATCATTCCTGCACAGCAGCTGTTATTTGATAGTGGAAGTGCCTACGCTGACGGATACAATTATACAGCGGTCAGGGACCAGGAGGGACACAATCATGTCCCAGGAACAGGGACTGAATAGGCAAAGACGACATTTTCCAGGTGGCCAGTTTTATTTTCTTTAATAACAGAAATCGCTGGGTGCAGTGACTTTCTTATTGTGTTGTAATGAGCGTGTGACCCAGCAAGCTATTACACCGTATTAGAGAACATTGTAGGTAAGAGACTTAAGAAGGTCACAAAAGGGATTACATTTCCAAATTGACGTTTGCTCAGGTGGGACAGAACGCACAGTGTGCAGCAATTCAATGTGTATTGTTCATTCTCTTAGGGCGCCAAACTTCACAAGTCAGTACAGGCCACCGCGGCCCTTTATATCATAAGTATACGACAACACTGGCGCACGTAGATGATATTTATTTCAAGTGTGTTATTCTTGTTATCACTGGAACTCAAACCTTCCCAGACCTGTTTTACAAGTTCCTAAAAGTTTATGTTACATCAGCTTATGAATGATGTAATATACAAGGTACTGTGTGTTTTTTTTTTATTTCTGATTGATTGTAAAATAATTGTTTTATTTTAATTAGAAACGTTGATAGTGATAATATATTTATTATTATTTATTTCGTTTTTTTTTTTTATTTCATTGCATTTATAGTCATACTGTAACATAATTAGTACAAATCAGTGGTGGCTGGTGGTATATTTTTTGGGGGGTTGGGGGGGGGCAGCAAACAACCCACACAACGTCAACCCCCTGGTCGGTCACCAACCACCCCCTCCCCCCGGTCAGTCACCAGCTCCGTGATTACCCATCTAGGTGGCAGACAGCACTTCCTCTGGGCGACTTCTCCTCCTCCTGGTGCTTCACTGCGGCTTCCCCCTGCCTCTCCTCCCTCCTCCTCCTCGGCAACCAATGGGATCCTTCTCCTCTTAGCCAAGCAGGTGACGGGTCTCACCTGCTTCCTGATTGGCTGGGAGGAGAATTAAGAAGACAAGAGCGAATATTCTTTTGCTATTGTCACACAACTGTGTGGGCTCGGGGCGCAGTGCTCTACGCCCAGAGCCAACCCTTTTTTGAAGCCTACTAGAGCCTCTGGCTCTAATCACTAATCACTAAATCACCCCATTGGAATCCAAGCGTCTGGTGCCCCGCATGTAGATTGGGGGGCCGGATGCATGGATTAGGGAGACGGCTCCCCTGCTCCCTGCATTACGAGCCGCCACTGGTACAAATGTTAGTCTGATTGATATTTTATTAAAAGGTACACAAGGGGGAGAGAAAAAATGCTTGAGACTTTAAATGGGATGCAAGGGAAGGTTTGCGCCTCCATCCCTGTATTGATACAACAAAGGGGGGAGGATTGGGACTTTGAGTGAGGTGTGAGCGGTGTGACCAAAATGAATCCATCAGATAAAAAACGTGGGTCTGTTTATTATCCAAAATAGGCAGGACACAGTGCAATATAATACAGTATTTGCATCAAAAGTTCTAAATATACAGGCATGGTAATTAATTTATGTCAAAGCACAAATACAAGCAAACGCAGCCAGTATACCCCCCCGTGCAGAAGTGCTTGGTAGCACGGTTGGTAAGGAGTCAAAACCATCTAAAATTGATTTAAAATTAACAGTATAATATGGATGCATCAGAGTAGGCTCAACGCGTTTCGTGGACCTCCATCCACTCATCAGGAGCAATGCATCGATGTTCTAAAACAAAAAAAGGGGGGGGGAGAATGTGGATGACCAAATGGATCAAGTGAACCATTGAAAGAAAACCAAAAATGGATAGAAGAATGGCTGGCTATACCTGTAAATACTCACGTATGAACTGATAGTCAACCCCGCGCGATGATGCACGCCAAGAGCCGGCCGCACATGTCTGTCCCGGGAGCTGAGGAGAGGGCCAGAGCAAAGAGGCCAGGGCAAAGGCCGCACACCCCAGATGATAGAAAGAGTGATGTATGGAAAATCTTCAAGTGATGGTTGATGGGACTTCTACAGATTAGGAGGTAAAACAATGGTTTTAAAACCAGAATGATACATGTGTATAGATTTAGTGAAAGTAGAATGAAGCCCATAAACCTATAGCCAAAAGAGAAGGGGGTTGAAACCTGTGAAACAAAAATAGAAGGAAAAACTCTTGGTGTGCGTCATCACGTGGGGTTGACTATCAGTTCATACGTGAGTATTTACAGGTATAGCCAGCCATTTTTCTATCCATTTTCGGGTTTTTTTCAATGGTTCACTTGATCCATTTGGTCATCCACATCCCCCCCCCTTTTTGTTTTAGAACATTGATGCATTGCTCCTGATGAGTGGATGGAGGTCCACGAAACGTGTCAAGCCTACTGATGCATCCATATTGTACTGTTAATTTTAAATAAATTTTAGATGGTTTTGACTCCTTACCAACCGTGCTACCAAGCACTTCTGCACGGGGGGGGGGGGGGGGGGGATACTGGCTGCGTTTGCTTGTATTTGTGCTTTGTCTTAAATTAATTACCATGCCTGTATATTTAGAACTTTTGATGCAAATACTGTATTATAGTGCACTGTGTCCTGCCTATCTTGGATAATAAACAGACCCACGTTTTTTATCTGATGGATTCATTTTGGTCACACTGCTCACACCTCACTCAAAGTCCCAATCCTCCCCCCTTTGTGATATTTTATTAAAAGGACGGGTCACCCATTAATTATTCTTTGGTTATCGGTGGAGGCTGGAGGCATACCACCCCCCAAACATGACCTGTTCAAGTGACTGGGGCCCCTCTGCAAGCGCCCCGCAACTGTGTGCATTAAAGCTGCGGTGGTTGCGGCCCGCTACTGTGCGGATCAAGGGGTTAAAGCAGGCAGTGAAGAGGCAATACGACACCTCCTCAACGCCTGTTAAATGCTTACGAAGGCTCGGTTCACATATATGTGAATCGAATGTGGTTTTAACCGCATCCGATTCGTATAACATGTGAATCAGACTGTCTTTCAATGGAGCCGGTTCGCACATGTCCGTGGTGGCCATGGTCCGTTTTTAAAAAGGACCCTATACGATTTTGGGTCCGCTTTAGGTGCAGATTCAAGTAAATATTCACACTTGAATCGCACCTAAACTGGTGAACTCCGGACTGCAAATTGCAGCCAGACATGTGTGAACCTAGGGTAAAGAGATCCAAACGTGGATTGCTCTTAAGAGAGCACCGCTAGTGTAAATGAGCCCTAAACGTCTTATGGACTATATTATACTGCCACATGCACAGGCAGCTCCAGTTATTGTAATATAAGCACTATCTGTTATTGCTTGTTGTGTGCTTATTGCATACCCCTTAACCATCTTCTTTGGATTGTCAATTTATTCTGCATTCATTCAGTGAAGCTCCAGTTCCACATTGCTATTTGTCTGATTATTTGGCTGATACCGTTATGTTATAATGGGGTTTAATTACTTATACTGAGGAGTGAAAAATCTGGTTCAGCTGTGCGTAAAAACCAGCAAATCAGCTGCCAGTTTTTTTTGTCAAAGCTTAATTGAACAAGCTGAAGTTAGAAGCTGATTGGTTACCATGCACAGCGCCCTATTGCACTTTTACTGCAACAGGGTGGCAGCTGTGGGCAGAATCATGTATATACACGTGATTTAGCATTTCTGCCCGCAGGGGGCGTGTCCTGCCGCTGGGCCGCTTATGCTGCAATGATTCACAGCGGAAACTGATCTGCAGGTCCCGGGGACTCGATGTCCTCCGGTGCTCGATCATAGTAAAATATGGAGAATTGAGATATGCCTATGTAAACAAGGCATATCTCAGTTCTGGCAGGAAGGAAGGAACTATCCAGTCTCTCTGCAAAGCAGAGACAAGAATCAGTCTCTTCTAGTGAAAGCAACACACAGTGTACACAAAAACACTGGCTAGGCACGCAGTTAACCTTTTGATCGCCCTAAATGTTTAACCCCCTCCCAGCCGGGTTTTGGATGAGCCAGGGGATGAGCCGGGGGATGGGATATGCACAGAGTCTGTCCACAGCCTCTCGTCACACTGCAACCCCCATTTACAGCACAGTTCCCCCTTTATAACAGTGCCCTGAGGTCCCCGTCACATCACAGCCCCCTTTACATTAAAGTGCCCCTTTACAGTGCAGTCCCCTTTACATCACAGTGGTCCTTAACATTGATGTAATTGGGACTGCTCTGTAAAAGGGATTGCTCTGTAAAAGGGACACTGTCATGTAAAGGGGGGCTGTGATGTAAAGGGGGCTGCAATGTAATGTAAAGGGGCCACTGTGATGTAAAGAGGACTGTTCTGTAAAGGGGGCACTTTGATGTAAAGGGGACTGCTCTGTAAGAGGCACACTGTAATGTAAAGGGGCTATGATGAAATGGGGACTGGACTGTAAAGGGGGCACAGTGATATAAAGTGGACTGCACTGCAAAGGGACACTGTTATGATTACAGTGCCATTTTACAGTGCAGTCAGCTTTTATATTACAGTGCCCCTAGCAATCACAATCCCCTCCATCACAGTGCCCCTGCAGTCTGCACCCCCTTTCCTCTCTCTCCATTCTAATCTATGCCTCCCCTGCTTAGGACTCCTACCTCTGGCAATACAGAGGCTGTGCTCAGTCCATGAGTCCTCTCCTGGCTGCCCATTCTGATCTGCAGCTCCTTCACCCTCTGCCCTGCTGATAGGATGACATCGTCAGTCGGGTGGGCGGAGGAGCTCGGAGAGGACACACAGGCATGGCCGCACAGCAGGTGGTGAGCGGCGACCACATTCTGTGATAGCCCACTGTGTGGTCTGCTCATCAACAGCGTGGTCTGCGGCCCTGCTGTAGCTTGTCTTCATTTGAGGAGCATGTGCAATTTTAAAACGTAACATGTTAGATTTCTGTTTACTCAGCTTACTATCATCTTTTATATTTTTACCAAAAAGCTGTATATTACATTGTGTTTGTGTGCACTAAAATTCATTGAAGTGTATTTTTTCATTTTTTCATGGAAGTTTGCATTTGATAAATCACTGTGCAAATATTGTGTGATATTGCAAAAAAAATTGCAAAACCCACCGGTTTATTCTCTAGGGAGTTTCTGAAAATATGCAAAACACTTTGTGGTCTGTCACTCTTCATGCCATTTTTCTCTTCCTGGATTGCACCAATGATTACTGGCATTCCAAGCTCCTCTCTCCGATACCTCTTCAGGACATAACACAGCACTATCTGGAAGCACATGAGTCTTTCCATACACTACAATTTTTTTAATTTTTTTTTTTTTTTTTTGCCGTCTGTGTCTTTGTTGATTTCTCCAGATTTCCTATTCTACTAAGAACAGGAAAAAAAGATAAATCTCCCCCACGAGTCCCAGAAAGCAATAAAAACTTCAAAGGGGTTCTGACATATCCCTACTCTATCCAAAACTTAAAAAAAAAATCTTAGGAGATACACTTTTACAATATACTGATCCTCCATGAGAAAATATTGGTAGATATTGCACAATAAAGTAGAATGGAACCATTATTCTAAAATAAGAAGGATGAGTTTGATAACATTGTAGGGTATTTTTCTATAACCACATAATAAACTATAACGGGACTTCTCTCCGGGGACAAGATATCCCCGATTGAAGTTTATTTTTATGTGGCCGCTGCAGACTATTGGTCATATAAATGGAGATTAAAAGATATTTGTCTCAAGTTTCATCAGTCATAATAATATTCTTGTACATATAACAAGTACATAAAGTTCAATCCAGATTTATTTACAGATTTGGTATCATAACATATAAAATTGGATTTACTATCGCTACTGCCAAAAAAAAAGCAGTCATTCTTGTTTTCTGTAAATTAGAGAAGTTTCGTGTGTATAGTCGAACTAATAAATAGAATCTTTCATCAAAAATTTGCTGAAGCATCAATTATATATAGAAAGAGCGCTGGGTTATAATTTCCTCCAATTTATTGGCTTTTGTGACTACTATGACCAGGGGCATAGGTTGTTCCTTATTTTTGAACGTACAGGCAGTCCCCAGGTTACAAACAAGATAGGGACTGTAGGCTTGTTTTTGTGTTGAATTTTTATGTAAGTCGGAACAGGAACATTTTTTAAGTGTAGCTTCAGCCAAAAAAAACGATTTTTAAGCTTTTTGGATAACATGGGGAAGGGGTAAGACCCCTGTAATATTTGTCTTACTGTCTATGTTTATGTTCAGAAGATTTCACCTCACTTCCTGTCCCAATGATAATTGGATTTTGAAAATTTTGGGTTGTTTTGGAAACAAACCTTGGTGATAAAGCTTCAATGGAGAAACCTTTTCCCATAATAACTCTTACAGGAGTGAATTTTGCTTCCTAGGGGGAGATTTCCTCTCACTTCCTGTTGCCTCCCTCCATTTGTAAGTAGGAGTCATTTGTAAGTCCAATGTTTGTAACTAGGGGACCACCTGGTAATTACTTCATTGTAAATTCAATATGCTGCAAATGAGGATTCGTTTTTACACCAACATTTCTCTAAATTTTTACCCTAAGGGAACCTCTACAAAAAATGTAGATCTTGGGGAACCTTTAATAAAACCAATTCATTGGTGATCAATGGGGAAATTGCCCTTTACATTGGTGGTGGTCAGGTAAGAATACCATTAGGGGTTGATTGGGCACTTGTGCAAAGTACAGTTGCCCCAGAGCTTAGTAAATGAGGTAAAGGTTCACTTTGCAAAGAGTACCCAATCACATGCAAGGATCATTTTTTTAAAAAATAGCGTTTTTTTTTGCACATTGGATGATGGAAGTCAGCAGAGCTCTGGAGCAACTGCTCTTGCAGGGTGCAACTGCACTTTGTAAAGTGCACAGTCTATTTGCCTTTAGTAAATCAACCCCTCAGTGTTTTTCTGCTAGTTTTGCAAAGTAGAGTTGGCCCTGGAATTATGCACACCCTCAAATGGGAGGTCAATTAGATATAGCTGAAGGAACCCCTAGCAACCTTTGGGGGAACCCTAGGGTTCCAATGAAACTCTGGTTGAGAATGGCTGCTCTAGGCATTTACTTTACGCCAATGGCATTTTAATAATCCCTAAAAAAGTTTGTCAACCAGAGTTTACAACTTAAACTAACTACAAACGTTTTGTATAATTAATTTCAGATGATATTTTTTAGACAGCTTCACACTACAAACAGAACATTCCTGTTAACAAAGGCCATTGTGCAGTTAAATTCTTGCCATTGAATACCCATGTGTATTGAGTTCCAGGATCTTTATATAGTTTTATGATTTTATTGTGTGTAGTGTTGACAGTTAGACAAATAATGTATCATATAGCTATAAACAATAATGACATATAATGTTTGTTCTTTAATTGGGAATAAAATTATGCATATTTGTGGTAAAAAAAAAATATTAATTGCTATTCAGTGTTAAGTTCCACTTTAATTAAAAAGTATTGGAACATTTTATATGGGCTTAACTGTCATTCTTGCCTTGTTTACTTGAATAAAATATTTCTGGCCTAAAAAAAATATGAGACCTAAAAAATTCCCCTAATCTACATTTCTGCTCATAAACTAAGCTGCGCTAAAATTCCCGATTCATGTCTCTAGTTCTATAGCGTGCATTCTACTGCACTGTTTATTCCACTGATGGCCGGGGCCACCATCAGGGGGGTACAGGTGTAAGGGGCCTGAGCGGCTCCTCCTCACCATGCCTTGTTTGCACACACATAAACTACACTAGCAGCAGCACGTAATTAGCCCTTTTGCATTGCTCCTATTGGCCGGTACACGTTCAGGGGGCGGGGTTAATTTCTTGGTTTTGAAAGTGCCTGCTCAGGTCAGGTGCATGCAGAAAAAAGAGAGAGAACAGCGGGTAAGTGACTGTCTGTGCCCCTCATTCATATTGCTAATTGAGTATTCCTAATCCTGCTGCATATTGTGTTTCAATACACAACAATACATTGTCAATACACAATGCATTGTTGTTATGTATTGGCAAATTTGTATTGTTGTGTATTGCTGAGCTGACTGACTGTACCCCCTGTGCTTGAAATCTGGCTGCACCTGCACTGTTTCCGTTGCAATGTGGAGAGGAATGTATTCCCATCTATCTATGCCCAGCATCATCCATCCTGGATTCATCCCTCTCCACAAACAAAATATCCCCACCCCAGCCCAGGTGGGGATATATTGTGTAGAGGGTTGGATGATGCCGGGTGGAGGATGGGATATATTGTGGAGAGGGTTGGATAATGCCGGGTGGAGGAGAGGATTTATTGTGGAGATGGTTGGGCAGGGGTGGGGATATATTGTGGAGAGGGTCGGATGATGCTGGGTGGAGGATGGGATATATTGTGGAGAGGGTTGAATGATGCCAGGTGGAGGATGGGATTTATTGTGGAGAGGGTTGGATGATGCCGGGCGGAGGATGGGATTTATTGTGGAGATGGTTGGATGATGGCGGGCGGAGGTGGGGATATATTGTGGAGAGGGTTGGATGATGCCGGCGGAAGTGGGGATATATTGTGGTGAGGGTTGGATGATGCCGGGCAGAGGATGGGATTTATTGTGGAGATGGTTGGATGATGCCAGGCGGAGGATGGGATTTATTGTGGAGTTGGTTGGATGATGCCGGGTGTGGGCAGAGGATGGGGATATATTGTGGAGAGGGCCCTGGGGAATGTTGGTGGTCAGACCCCGGGGGGCCCAGGCCTGAAACTGTGTAAGGGGCCCCAAAATTTCTGATGGCTGCCCTGCCGATGGCAGTTCTCTTTGGCACAAGTTGTGCCTGCACCTTGTTGACATTTGTGGGCCCACATTTGACCCATATGGGCCCACTAGAGCTTCTTCTAGTGTGGCCCCATACAAGTCTATGGGAGCTGGATTCATAGAAGCTGCCACTGCAGATAAGGACTTCTGTTAAAGGAGAAGTATACAATGCAATAGGACAGGAATCTGTCACAAGGGTTATAGTGCTATTGCAGATTAGTTCAGGAGGAAGGTAGAGTTTTTTAAGGTAAGGTGTACTTGTATAATTGGAAGGGCGTTTCAAAATATGTTTAGGGTGTGTAAAGAGACATACTGTATACTACATACACTACATTCCCAAAAATATTGGGATGCTTACATTTACACGCACATAAACTTTAATGCCATCCCAGTCTTAGTCCGTAGGGTTCAATATTGAGTTGCCCCCCCCCCCCATAATCTCCCCTCTACCCAAATCATTCGGTGGAGGGGGGATTATGGTGTGGGGTTGTTTTTCAGGGGTTGGGCTTGGCCTCTTAGTTCCAGTGAAGGGAACTCTTAAGGTGTTAGCATACCAAGACATTTTGGACAATTTCATGCTCACAACTTTGTGGGAACAGTTTGGGGATGGCCCCTTCCTATTCCAATATGACTGTGCAGCAGTACACAAAACAAGGTCCATAAAGACATGGATGAGCGAGTTTGGGGTGAAAGAACTTGATTGGTCGGCACAGAGTCCTGACCTCAACCCGATAGAACACCTTTGGGATGAATTAGAGTGGAGACTGTGAGCCAGGCCTTCTTGTCCAACATCCGTGCCTGACCTCACAAATGCGCTTCTGGAAGAATGGTCAAACATTCCCACAGATACACTCCTAAACCTTGTGGACAGTCTTCCCAGAAGAGTTGAAGCTGTTATAGCAGCAAAAGGTGGGCCAACTCAATATTGAACTCTCCGGACTAAGACTGGGATGCGATTAAAGTTCATGTGCGTGTAAAGGCAGGCGTCCCAATACTTTTGTCAATATAGTGTATGGTGGAAGGAATTCCTATCACTCATTGTCTGACAGTACATGGTGTAAACAGCTGTAGAGAATTTTCTTCAAAAGAAACTGAATTTGTTGCCACTAGAGGATGTACACGACTGGGTATTTTAATGCAAGTAACATCAAAGTGATCATCAGCTCACCCAATCAGAAACCCCTCCAGCATTAGTGACTGGCAGTGACCTGTATATAAAGGGGAAGATGAAATGGACAAGATGATAAAAGGAATGGCCTAGGGCAGTGGTTTCCAAGCTCAGTCTTCAAGTACAGGTCATGTTTTCAGCATTTCCTTCACCTTGCACGGGTGCATTAAATCAATGTCAATGGTTTGATATTCATGACAGCTTTTTATCTAAGGGAAATTCCCAAAACATGGCGCGTTGGAGGTAGTTGAGGACTGAGCTTGTGAACCACTGGTTAAATTATAAAAACGATGCATGAACATGCATGGAAGACACTTAGGTGAATATATAAATAGGGGCATACATGCTGGCTGTGTGGTACGTCTGTATCCTTGCCAGATTTATTACTAGACAAACTTAGTATTCTGAACTGCATTCATAGGGCTTCTAATTATTACATTATATTATATATACTCTACTAGACTTGTCATCTGTTTCTGGGATCCAAAAAATGCTACACCCTCTAGAAAAGAACTGAGGGTGCCTTGAACTTGCTTAAATGTTGCTTTCTACGCATTCCTTTTACTATTACTAGCATGATCAAAGCATAGAGTAGAGGTTTAATTTAAAGAGATCGTGTCTTCAAACCATTCATTTCAACAATTTTTCTTAGATGATATGCTCATTTAAAGTGTTTTAGACATGTTGTTTAGCTGTTGTAAAAGACTCCCTTTTGTAGACACCCAAAGCCTGGAGACTGTTGCTGGCTGCCGCCATCTTGGTTGTAATGTAAGCAGACTCAGGACTGTCACTCAAATGATACTCTATAGCAGCCTCTCTCAACCATTTTGCCTAAGAGGAACCCATGAAATAATTTTTAGGTCTTGCTAAACCCCTGCAAAAACAAATTAATTGGGGGTCAGTAAGAAAAAAATCCTACGTTAGTAGCCAGTGGAAAAAATGCCCCCTTGCAGTGGTGGTCAGAATGTCACAGACAGCTAAAGATCGTTGGTGTTCTGCAGCTGGCTTGACAAGTGGTGTTGGCTCCAGAATTATGCAGGCACCATCAAATGGAAGGTCAATCAGCCAGAACTCAAGGAACCCCTAGCAACCTCTTAAGGAATCCTAGGGATTAATGGAACCCTGGTTAAGAATGGCTGCTCTAGGGATCATGGCTGGAAAGTGAGTGTGTCTGGTCGCACTTTTACAGAGCTCCGCTACCTCCAAAAAACATCTTGGATTGCTGCGTATCTGCTCCCCCGTGATCCTGTTTTTACCACTTGCTGCCACATCCTGACATTCTTGAGCTCCTAATTATGGCATTCAAAGGCAGGGCAAAGGTGCCAATAGACCCCCAGTCACAAAAACCAGTGAAAGGCCGGGAACTCAAGCTCCATCTTCATCATTGCTTGCTTCCTCTTCTCCTCGCTCAGACCAGCTGGCCATGAGGATAGAATTGGCAGCTTCTGTGCCCTTACCAGGTCTGAGCAACTCCTTGCCCTCCCCAACTTTCAATGTGGATACTGGGGCGATCACCAAGCCAATCCTGGAAGCCAAAGATGGATGCAAAATGGCATTAATAAGCCACGATCTAGATAAGATCCGGGGAAGATTGACCCCAGGGGAGGAGCATATGTCAGATGTGGAGGATACCACCACCTCACATATGGCGCAACTAGCGGATCTGCAGTAGCTGGTAAGATCGTTACAGAACCGGGCAGATGATGTAGAAAACAGACAACCTCGGAATAATGTGTGAGTGGTGGAGCTGCCTGAAAGGGTTGAGGGAGCTAGGCCAGCTATTTTTGCAGGGCAATTTTTCAAATGCCTACTGGCCTTAGATGCTCTACCCCCTACATATGTGGTGGAACGTGCCCATTGGGTCCCGACAGGCAACCATCCCCCTTGCCTCCGCCTTTTTGGCTCGGCTGTTCCTAGTGTGCTTCTTGAATTATCAGGACAGAGACATGATCCTGTTGGAAGCCCACAAACACCCTGAATTGTAAATCGAGAATGCTAAAATGATGTTGTTCCCAGACAAAGAAACATTCCTTAATGGAAGTCCAGAAGTGCATGAGAGATAAAGGTCTTTAATATAGCATGCTTTATCCCAGCAGCTCAGAGTCCAGCACCAGGGCTCTGTGAAGTTCTTTGACTCCCTGCAGGAAGCAGGTGATTGGCTGGACACTGTTCCGTAACAGAACTGTCTATACCTGTGTGATGTTTCACATGTGTCTCTCACTCTCTGTTTCTCAGGGCTATTTACTGTTATCTCAACATGGGTTGTTCCGAAGTTAAAATGGTACTGTTATAACATTGCACTACCGAGTCTGTGTGCCTACTAGTTGTTTCCGGTGTCTTCCGCTTCCCTGTGAATTTGTCTTCTTGCTCTAGAAGGGTGTGGATGCCCAGCTACATTTCCCCCCTTTCCTGCGGAATTCCTAATGGAGGGTCTAAATGTCAACATGGACAGTCGAACTATCGTGCACTATGGTTTTGTGCTCCCTTTCGTTGAATACAGTTTTGGTTAAAGGCTGCATACCAGAACTGGTTTTTTTTTTTCTGGTATAACAACAGGGATATTTACTAGTTTATTTAGTTGGTCTCCCTTCATTGGTGCCGTCAGTTTCATTTTTTCCAACATTAGTGCTGGACCTTATAAAGTTTAAAAAGTCATAAAAACATACCCTGGCGCGATTCAGGCGCAAAGCCCATTCTCAAAGGGTTATTACAGTGCACAAGTATTCCTCTGCATATATATCTTCTTGTTAATTGCTGAAAATTGTTAATTGCTAATTTTCAGCAATTAACAAGAAGATATATATGCAGAGGAATACCTGTGCACTGTAATAATCCTTTGAGAATGGGCTTTGCGCCCAAAATGTGTCAGTGTATGTTTTTATGACTTTTTATACTTTAGAAGGTCCGCATTTGTGTTTACATATGTTATCTTATTTTACCTTTATTTGTATGGATTTTAACTTTAATTAAAAGTACGGTATCACGCTATGAGCATCTTTTTCTTTATTCATGGGAAAATGATGCTGACATATATGTGACTCACATATCCCCTGCACTGATCGGGAATATCCTAGTGGGATTCGATCATATGCTGGAAAGATTGCCTTTTCCTGGGTCCCATTTGATGTGATATGCGCGACACCCATTTATTATTCTGGTGAGTTGTTAGGACAGTGGGTGGTTGGATAAGTCATCGTGGTGCCTATTCATTGTTAGTCGGACATAAATAATGTGAGATGCCTTATACTCACAGATATCTGGTGAGTTGTCAGCACATATGGTGGCTAGACTAGTCGTTTCATGATGTTCTTTCTTCAATTACTAGTGCAGTGATGGTTTTCTCACTACCCCACTTGATATAGAGTATGAGCATACTGCACTAGTATTTTCTTTATATTTTTACAAATACCATGGAGACACGGAGGGGAGACACAGCCATCACAAGGTCCGGTTCCATTCATCATAATTCATGCGTGTTTTGCTGTCCTTTTAAGTGAGGCAGCAACTGGATCTGGTGAGTTGCCACCTTGACCTTTCCATGTACATTTCAGTTTTAAGAAACATTACATACAGAATTTGGACACTTTCTCTGGAACGCACTATTATACACTGGAGAACTTTGAATTACATAGATATTGTGGCACTTTTTCAGTACCTTATGTATAGTTTGATTTCATTTTTTGAGCGCTGCACTTTTTTTCAAGATTTTTTGGTGGAGTTGGTGGATTCTCTGTTTGCGTTGCTGCTCTCTATATATAATTTTTGGCACTGATTATTCACTTTAATATTTTAGAAGAGTTTGTACGTTATTTTACATCACTGTATTCTCCCATTCCACCTTATAATGAGGACTCTTTATGTGATCTGCTTAGAGACTTGGTTTTGCCCGTACTTTCTAAGTCGGACAGGGACTTTCTAGAGGCCAAGATTACTCCCCTGGAAACTGAGGCTTCCATCAGCGATTTCCCACCGCACAAAGCACCTGGCCCTGACGGGTACCTGGCTGATCTATTTTTACAGCGGCTGTTTTTGGCTTCAGGCATTTCTTTCTGTAGCCAGTAAACTCCCCAGCATGTTATCCTATGTGTCCATGCACACGTAGGCTTTTGTCAGCGTTTTTTGACAGAAGTATTTCTGGCTAGAAAAAAAACCCCAGAACTATTGGATTTTGAGTGGAGATTTTCAGCTATAAAAATGCTCTAACTCTAAAAAAAGCTAAAAAAATGCTGAAAAACACTTTTGAGCCATAAGCTTTAGCGGGACTATAGTTTTGCCCAAAAAAAAAGTAAAAAGCGCAAACGCTAAAAAACGCTTAAAAACGCTATAGCCAAAATGCTGCAAAACTCATTCTACAGCTACAGCTCTCTACAGCTAATGCTGCTGGCGTTCTTTATAATGTCCAGTGTGCATGAGGCCTGCTGAGGTATAGGCCCCCTGACTTTTTCTTTATTTGATCACTGTCTGGACCAGCAGATCCTCCCTTCCTCAATGTTGGAAGCCCATATGATTCTTTCCAAGACCTAATTTAAGAACCTCAACAGCCTCATTGGCTCTTTCCTCTTGTCCTCCTCACCTCCCCGTATTGCTTTAAAAGTATTACAGGAGCCCTGGGGTCAGGGGGGTCTAGCATTACCTGATTGACAAAAATATTATCTTGCAGGCCGAATGGTGTTCGCATGCCGTTATCTCCTGGAGGATTATGGGAATTCAGCCACGGTGCTGGAAGCAGCGGTTTTGGGCTCCTATGAGAGCCTAGATCTGTCTCTCTTTAGAGGGACACGCTCTACCCTGCCGCTCACGGTATCCATGAAAGCTGCCATTAAGGCCTAGGAAACCTCACAAAAATGAATGCAGCCTGAGATGACTGAGTTTTAATTTTACTTGGCTTTAGTTGGTCTTTATTATTATTACCACATTTTAGCTTTGTATAAGCAATGTATAGCTATTTCTGCACCTGGGTGGCATTAATTTTTCATGGTGGTGCACAGTGATGCGTTGTTTGTCTGTGTATTTGTACTTGTGTAAAATATTTTTTTTTAAAAATAAAAAAAGAATGGCTGCTCTATGGTATTCCCCTTCACTAAATGTTTGTGTTACATGTAGGTTTTACCCCCAAGTGCAAATTTATAAATTTGCCCTCACTGGACCTCTAAAGTCACATGGCTGCCAAACCAACCATTGCATTCAGATCAGCTTGTAACGATATTTTGCATGAACTTTTTAGGCATTTAGAAACGTCAAGCCTTAGGCATCAAAATTGTGTCCAGAAGAGCAAAAACAGTTGGCAATTGTGTATCCCCTAGCTTTTTTCAGTCCAACAAATATACACGATCTTCGCCTACCTGGCTTCACTGTAGAGGCAACTACAAATGTGGGGCCTGAGATTGTCCTTCTTGTACATACATACTTCAGGGCAATTCATTTTGCTCAGTGATTGACAACAGACAGTATTCCATTGACAAATTTTTCAATTGCAATACTGTCTTTGTCATCTATGTCATTACGTGTACGCAGTGCCCCATGCAGTATGTGGGCAGAACCACGAGGAGATTGCGAGATAGATTTAGAGAGCACCTGGCAGATATCAGAACCCTAAAATCTACCAATGTCGCACGTCATTTAAACAACTTACATGGGGGGAGTACCACTTCTATGAAGGTTCAGGTCATAGAAAAAGCCAGTGTGGGCCCTCGTGGCGGAGGTCCTTTTCGGATTCTATGCAGAAGGGAGGTTTTTTGGATTTTTAAACTTCGTACCAGAATTTCGAGCGGTATGAACCATGAGTGGGATGTGTCCCATTTCTATGACAACTAGTGGGGTGCTCCCATACTCGTGGTTCTTTCCGTTCGATCCTCTTTGGAGACATATTCTGAGATAGTATAATTTCACATATGGCCTTACCCGTTTCTGCACGATCTCCTCTGTGTGTGCAGCATGTGCTTTTTACAGGGGCTTTTTTCCTTATTGGAACCTAATACACCAGACGTGGTTCTGGAGTATTCAAAGAGGTGTAGTATCTCTGGAGGGGATATTTCATTTTATTTTATTTACCAGGGTTTAGAGACTTGCATACCGATTTCACACATTGGGGAGCCCCCCTGTAGGATCCCCCATTTTTGGATAGGTTATATTCCTTTTTGGATGGGCACCCATGATCTAGATTTTTGGATTGTATTATTCCATCATCATCCAATCCATATGTTGATTTAATATGAGAATTGACAATTAATAATGATGTATGCATTATGTCTTTTTCCTTTCCCCTCTTTTTTTCTCTTTTTTCTCTTTTCTCTTCCCCTCTTCCCTCTTTGATTGTTCCATTATCCGTTTCTGGACAACTGTGTGGGACACTGGGATTGGTAACGGTTATACGAGCTTTCATATATATTTTTTACTAGTGTTTAAGAAATGTCATTTTTCCTAGAATATGCTCGTGCGGGTTTGCCCATCTCAGTGTTCACACAGCGGCCCAGATATACAGTTTTTTGGAGAGTTTTTGGACTGTTTTTTCAGTTTGAAGAATTATGTTGCAATTTTTGTCTACCGATCATATTGTCAGTAGATTGCGGTATGTATGTGTTTTTAAGTGAGTCCTCTGAGGTTTTAACTCTCCGCACTGTTTTGACAGTCCTCGGACATCTCCGGGGGCGGTCTAACCAGTGCATCAGGTAATTAACTGACGATCCATTCAAAACACCTGTGATTGAATGAAGCCTGTTTTTGGGCTCTATAAATTTGGATCATTCACAGTTAGCATGTAGGTTATGATTAAGCAGACGATTGGTCTGTGAAACGCGTTAACCCTTACCTGTTGTCGGATATGTCGGTGTCTGTCCAATTTATTTGACATGCTGTTGTTTCACTACTTTTGAATAAATCACAAGCAACTTTCATGCAGCCAGTGTGTGGTCGGCTTTCTTCATTGCATTATAGAACTAACAGCCTTAGACCATTCAAAGTTTAAATAATTGATAACAACTTTCCAAATGCAGTCATTAAGCCAGTTTTATATTACTTTACAAATTTAAGTTTCTAAACCAAAAGACCTTAATTTACACATTAGCCATCTGTGAGCAACCTTGCCAAACGTTATAACAAAGTCCAAATATACTACAGCCACTCTTCTGTCCAGTTATCTGCTTAGTGTCTCATAAAAAGAAAGCAGATTTGTTTCACATTTGTCTTTCATAAATCCATACTGGCCATTGCAAATCATAACTTGTCCTATGATACCATTTATTCTTGTAGTTATTTCTTACCAGTCCCTCTAAAATCTTTCCTAGCCTCTAAGCATAGAAGGAAATATTACACGTCTGTGGGTTTGGGCAAAAAAACTGATCATTTTTTCAGCTCATTTGGCTGTACTTCTCCTATGGATCACAGGAGTGCAGTTCGTTTTGCACTCCTGTGACCCAGTTTCAGTAGACAGCAGGCTGAAGTCTGCTCTCTGCTGATGTCACAGAAGTCAGTCCAGGCACCGCGCCATCATGACAATGGAAGTCAAGATCTGCCAGGTGCCTGGACTGACACCCGGCTTAGCCTCTCAGTGAGCTGCTGTGAGCCTGAGCCCGCTGCTCCGCCCCCTCCACAGTCCAGCACTTCAATGAGCGAGGAGGGGGCAGAGCGGAGAGCTGTGACTGACAGTCAGCAGTGCTCTGCTCGGGAAACTGTCAGAACCAAGCGATGGGCTCTCAGTGCAGAGGTGCCAGGGACAGATGCGGCATCCACCTAGATAAGTAGCTACATAAAGACAGAAAACATGGACTTTGCAGGCATGCGTTACAATAAAAACAATACTTTATTTGTTACAAAAAGGGCCCTAAGGCTTTTTACAAAATATGAATGCTCTTTAAAAACATGAATGAATCGAACAAAATGAACATGACATGTTAAATTGCACTAGTCTCCTCTAGACATCTGCCAACCCCAATTGGGTGGGATTGAAGAGAGGGAAGAGTAAACCTATACACAATAATATGATATTAACAGCCTGGGGTGAATCCCATAAAAAACAATAATAAAGCAACGGTGCAACCCTAAAGGTATACCATAAGTACACAAAAAATAGAGGGAATACAAAGGGATTCAATCCACCAGGGCATAGGAACTTAAAGAGGCTCTACTAGTTTTGCGCCGCAGATGTACGCTTCGTCTGGAGCACTCAGTAGCCATCTATTGAGATAAATATAATCATGTCAGTGCACAAGTACTTATAATGATTTCAACACTTTCTTTGTTATTCTTATATACATTTTGTAACAATTTTGTAACAATTTTGTAAGGGATATTGACAATCACTTACATGGTAAACTAGAGACAATATTAGGGACAGATGCAGCATCCACCTAGATAAGTATGAATCTGGAAAAAATCTAAACCCATACTTCGCTTTTAAATATAGACTCCATGCTGCTTTAAAAAATGGGTGCTCAACCTGTGGCCCACCAGCTGTTGCAATACTACAAGTCCCATCATGCCTCTGCCTTTGGGAGTCATGCTTGTAACCGCCAGCCTTGCAATGCCTCATGGGACTTGGTTGAGCACCCATGCTTTAACCACTTGCCGACCGCAGTCTGACGGCAACAAAGTGGCTCGTTATCGCAAACCGCCATCATACGACGGCGGCTGCCATAACTAGTGCTGTGAGCGCGCGCGCGCCACCGGAGGTGCGCACGCGTGCTCACTGTGTCTGGGGGGGGGCCAGGGAGCGGGTGCGGCGGACTCTATCGCCGCCGGCTACCCACGATGCCCCCCCCTGCAGTGGAAGAACGGAGGTCCGTGTATGTAAACACGGATCTCCGTTCTCATAGAGGGGGAAGGGCGCTGATCACAGGCTTCCTCTATATGGAAGCCGCGATCATCCCCTTTCCCCAGCCAGGGCAGCCCCCATACAGTTAGAACACGCCCAGGGAACACAGTTAACCTTTAGAGCGCCCCCTCCAGGTTAACCCCTTCACTGCCAATGGCATTTACACAGTAATCAGTGCATTTTTATAGCACTGATCGCTGTATAAATGCCACTGGTCCCAAAAAAGTGTCAAAATGGTCCGACATGTCCGCTGCAATATCGCAGTACCGCTAAAAATCGCAGATCGCCGCCATCACTACTAAAAAATAATAAAAACCCCAGAAATGAAATCTCATCATCCGTAAACGCGGCAACTTTTGCGCAAACCAATCAATAAACGCCGAATGCGATTTTTTTTTAACCAAAAATATGAGGAAGAATATAAATCGGCCAAAACCAATCGAAAAAAAAAAAATTTATATATTTTTTTTGGATTTGTATTTTAGCAAAAAGTAAGAAATTTGTTTTTTTTTGCAAAATTGTCGCTATTCTTTTGTTTATAGCGGCGATCAGAAATGACGCAGAGCTGATCAAATACCACCAAAAGAAAGCTCTATTTGTGGGAAAAAAAGGACGCAAATTTAATTTGGGTACAACGTCGCACGACTGCGCAATTGTCAGTTAAAGCGATGCAGTGCCGAATCGCAAAAAGTGCTCTGGTGCTAAAGTGTGAAATCCTTCCGGGGCTGAAGTGGTTAAATAGTGTCTAAAATTTAGGGGAAATTGGGATAACATTATTGAGCTCAACTCTTTGAAGACTCATGGGTGTAAGTCATATAGTCCCCCTTCCCATCATTTTTCAAAAATCATATTTTACATGCTTTTTTTCCTGCGATACACTATATTGCAAAAAGTATTGGGACGCCTGCCTTTACACGCACATGAACTTTAATAGCATCTCAGTCTTAGTCTGTAGGGTTCAATATTGAGTTGGCCCACCCTTTGCAGCTATAACAGCTTCAACTCTTCTGGGAAGGCTGTCCGCAAGGTTTAGGAGTGTCTATGGGAATGTATGACCATTCTTCCAGAAACCCATTTGTTAGCTCAGGCACTGATGTTGGACGAGTAGGCCCGGCTTGCAGTCTCTGCTCTAATGCATCTCAAAGGTGTTCTATCTGGTTGAGGTCAGGACTCTGTGCAGGCCAGTCAATTTCCTCCACCCAAACTCGCTCATCCACACTCTATTGCCAAAAGTATTGGGCCACCCATCCAAATAATTTGGTGGAGGGGGGATTTTGGTGTGGGGTTGTTTTTCAGGGGTTGGGCTTGGCCCCTTCGTTTCAATGAAGGGAACTCTTAAGGCGTCAGCATACCAAGACATTTTGGACAATTTCATGCTCCCAACCTGGTGGGAACTGTTTGGGGGTGGCCCCTTCCTGTTCCAACATGACTGCACACCAGTGCACAAAGCAAGGTCTATAAAGATATGGATGAGCGGGTTTGGGTAGGAGGAACTTGAATGGCCTGCACAGAATCAAGCCTAAACCTTGTGGACAGCCTTCCCAGAAGAGTTGAAGCTGTTATAGCTGTAAAGGGTGGATTAACTCAATATTGAACCTTATGGACTAAGACTGGGATGCCATTAAAGTTCATGTGTGTGTAAAAGCAGGCATCCCAATACTTTTGGCAATATATTGTATTTAGTTCTGTCTGGTGAAGTCACATTTTTCCCCTGAAACAAGGGTGGGTTGTCTTTTCCCCATTGGCTGAGCTTATGATGTGTAGAAGGGTTGAATGCAGTTGGCCAGCCTTTAGCCTGAAAGACTAGTGCCATCAAAGACACCCGTCTGATTAAGTGAAATACATTAATGTCAATGCGCATTGATGGGAATTTACTAAAAGCAAATAGCCTGTGCACTTTACAAGTGCAGTTGCACTCATTTTTGCCAATAAGCGAGTCTTGACATTTACCTGGAAAGGGTTCAGCCTGCCCCCTCCTCCTCCTCTGTTATTTGCAATGGACAGAAACTAAAAAGGACAATTTTAATTTATGTGGCATGATCTTTTAGCAATCCTTTTCTCTTTGTTTGTATATCTCTTGCTTGTGTATGACACCTTTCTTCTCCATTTTTACGGAGTACTTTATATGAAGTCTTTTTTTCTGTTCTTCATAAATGACCTGAAAAAATCCCTGAAAATGTGAGAAAGCTGCATTATGCAGTGTAGTAAAAAGTTGGAATTTTGACCATTTTTATACACAGGCCCCTATAAGTCATTAGAGGCTACAGTGATTTTCTGATTAGTGAAAACCTAGATGAGTCATTCAAAGGTATCAAAGCAACAGACCTTGGATAGAGCTGTGACAATAGCATATGTTGCTGTTCCTGGCTAAAAAAGAGGTAGATAAAATCAGATTGCCATGTAGGATCTTGCCTGCAAGCTGATTATTTCAGTTGTCTAAGGCTTCATGCACACAGGACTTTAAAAAAAGTTCAAAAAACGTCAGTAGCTTATCAGTTTTTGGGCGTTTTTGGGCTTTGAACGTTTTTATAGCTGAAAAACGTCTCTCAGAACCCTCTGGTCTTGGGTTTTTTTTACAGCTCAAAAAGGTCCCTGCTAAAAACAGTTGATAACAGCCTGTGTGTGCATGGACACCTAGGATAACATGATGGAGGGGTTATTGACTGTAGAAAAAAACATCTGCAGCTAACAGCTGCTGTAAAACAGTCAAAGAACATCCTGTGTGCACAAGGCCTAAATGTCACTCACAGGTTGATCAATCATTTGAACCCAGAACTTCATTAATAGCTGCAGGTCATTTATCTGTTGAGCTTTTGCTGGTTGTTTTCCCTTTCTACTTGTCCCTGGTCACCCCTGCCTCTGCTCCTGTGTCCTTTGCTTCTCCTGTTATTTACCATTTGCATTATATATGCCCTCAGGTTTGCCATTTTTCAATAATTAGCCAATGTATCTTTATAGGGATACTCGACTCCTAAGTCAGGTTGCCGGTAGTAGATTAGAGTATATAAGCGCCTGTAAAAATAAATAAATAAATCTATAATGATCATGTGGTCATTACTCAGCGCCAAAGGTCAGTTCTCCATAGCATACACCTGCCCTAATCAGGAATGCTTAAATAGACTGCTGGACTTTTAAGCCTTTCGGTTCAATAGAAACTATCTGACATTCAACCCATGTGTACAGCAGATCGCCCGACAGAAGCCGGATTCTGTCAAAGGCTCATGACCGAAAAAGGTCTGCCAGTTGGCTCCTGATCAGCGCTTTCAGCCAATGGCTGAGAGCACTGACCGGAGTGTCCTGATGGGGGGCTGTCCCCCTGTCAGAACATAATAGCTCAGCAGGGGAGATTGCTGTACTAATGGATTGTTAGTACAGCAGCTCCAACCTGAGCTGTCAGTTTTTTCTTGTTCAACCTACTGGGTTGAATGAAAAAAAACTAGTAGTGTGCACGATGCTTTAGTCTGTTCCTGATCAACAAATTTGTCTGTTCATGCTCTAGATTGAGATCTGACTGTTCATGACCTAAATCACTCTTGCACATTGTTTGGACTGTTTGCAGTCAGTTAGTCTTATCATTAGCTTGCTATCTCTTTTATTGTCAGTCATAGCTCTGTGTACTTGTTTGGAACCTGCACTTAAAATCATTTTGTCTACAACTGATTTTCCGTTAGCCGGCTGACTCTTCTTTTTTCTCTCTGTTTGTTATTTCTTTGTTCTGACTCTGTCTGAACTACACCCTCTACAATTTGGCTGGCCATAGACGGTGCAAATTTCTTTCCTGTAGCCATGGGTTGCAGGGAAGGAATTTGCATGATTCCCCCATCAGTGCAGACAGCACTGACATAGGAATCCCTCCTGCCAAGCTATTGTCTTCTCCCAGTGGGGAAACAGAAGCGGGCAGGGGAAGCCGTCCCTGCTGGGAGAAGACATTAATTATCGCTAGCGCTTTATTTATTGATCGAACAACTTGGTATATTCACTGCCAATCAAGCCCCGGCTAACTCACGGGGCCAGTCGCCACAGCATCCACAAGACAGGGGGCGGGTCAGGGCACGTCACTGGGACCGTAGGGTGATGTCATGCTACCGCGTTTCGTCCATCCAATCACGGACTTCCTCGGGTATTGGACGCGTCCTGTGCAAAAAGATTGAGTGCAAAATCCGCGCTTAAGGTATAAAACAACAGCCGCTGACAAAAATTGCTTGATCAAACAAATAATAAGACATAGAATATGAATTGCAGGGCTTAATAGTCCCTAAAAAAGTCTATATGCAGATCAAACGTAAATCAGTGAAGAAGAGGAAATCCCCACACCAGACTTGTGTGCATAAAGGATGAAGGCTCACACCACACCACACCACGTGCTCTTGCAAGTCTGCTTACCAGAGACAGATGAAACAACAGCATATGAGTGTAACACCAAAAAGTCTTCCAGGAACATCAGACCAGCCAAATCATCCACTGACGCTTATATGGGAACACTCTCCATAGTATGTGTGCAGGCATAGACTTTATAAGCAATAGCTGCCAATAATATCTCTTCCATCAAGCTCTCAAAACATCATGGGGTGAGAAAACAGGAAAGGAAGAACAATAGTGAAGCCCGCCAGGATAAAAAAGTATATTTATTAAATATATACTTACAAACATAAGCAGGATACAGGCAAGTAGTAAAAACCATAGCATATGTCTTGTGCTGGGAAGGACAATGTCACCTGACCGGTTTCATCCAACAGGATTTCTTCAGAGGTGTGATCAGTCCTCCAGCACTTTTTAGTTATATAGTCCCAAACTGGAAGTGAACTGTGGAACTGCGTCACCGCCAGTGCGCTCCGCACACATGAAATAAAAATATCACAGCAAGTTAATCCATTCACATAATATCAATCACGAACCGGAAACCAGTCTTGGAATGCATCGCATCACCGACGATGCGCTCCACCGACCGGAAGCGGAAGTGAAGATGCTAATGGGCCGGGCATTACATACGTTGAAGGTTATAGACCGGAAATCGGTCTTGGAACGCATTGCGTCACCGCTGATGCGATCCACTAACCGGAAGCGGAAGTGAAGACACAAACAGGCTGCATTTAAAACACTCAATAGTACACAGGCATGCAAAGCGCAATCACATCATCCATTCGGTATGTGTTTAGAGTTGAGTGAACCCGAACTGTAAAGTTCGGGTTCGTACCGAACTTTGGGGTGTCCGTGACCCAGACCCGAACCCGGACATTTGAAAAAAAGTTTGGGTTCGAGTTCTGGGTTCGGGTATTTGATCACACATGTTGAATAGCTGCAAGGCAGCCTATCAACAAGCATTTCACTGGTTTACCCTAGAAGCCATCACAGCCATGCCTACTAATGGCATGGCTGTGATTGGCCAGTGCAGCATGTGACCCAGCCTCTATATGAGGCTGGAGTCACAGTGCTGCATGTCACATGCTCTCTGGGTAGTGTAGGGAGAGGATGCTGCCGGTGGTGTGAGGGACAGATTGCAGATAGATAGATAGGAGGAGATTACTACTACTACTGCTTTTATGGACAGATTGCAGATAGATAGGTAGAGATTACTACTACTACTGCTTTTATGGACAGATTGCAGATCTCATCCTGCATTACAGAAAGATCTGACTGGAATAGGTAGAGTCTACTGCTTAGAGGGACAGATTATTGTTCTAAAATCGTCCTCTAGTTCTATAGGGTCAGGTTCCTGCTGTTGCTGTAAGGGACAGATTATTGTTCTAAAATCATTTTGCAGCCCTCTAGCACTTTCCAGGACTCTTTTACA
The DNA here is from genome assembly GCA_018402905.1 of Glandirana rugosa. Classification (NCBI taxonomy): domain Eukaryota; kingdom Metazoa; phylum Chordata; class Amphibia; order Anura; family Ranidae; genus Glandirana; species Glandirana rugosa. The sequence goes on along the minus strand of BLSH010302413.1, from coordinate 137,827 downwards.
GTCTTTTTGTGCCAAAAAGTTTGGGTCCCCATTGAATTCAATGGGGTTCGGGGTAAAGTTCGGGTAAAGTTCGGGTAAAGTTCGGTACCGAACCGGGACTTTTTTCCGATGTTGGGCCGAACCCACCAAACCCGAACATCCACAACTCTATATGTGTTAACAGTACCATTTATCACGCTCTCCCTGTATAGGTCGACACATAACCCAAAAGAGGAAACAAAAATCAAAAAGGAATAAAATTAATGTACAATCCATATAAATTAATATTGAAGTATTAAACAACAATTAAGAAAACGTTTCTCACTACTCCCCTCTAGTGGGCTAAAAATGCATTGCAAAGAAACACTTTCTGTTCATTTATCTTTCATCCATCTCAGTTAATATAGGGACAAAACATGTCCCTAAAGTGGAGGATATAACCCATATATTCTTTAACGAAGAGGACAGACCCTATATAACAAAAAATTGAAATAATGATGATAGAGGAGGCAAACAAAAAATAAAATAGAAAATAGAAAGTAAAAATAATATTAATAATAGTAAACCCCACAGGAATGAAAGAGGCTGGGACACACACCTATCCATTATTAATAAAACAGTTGATGTCCCAGTCCACATTCATTCCATGGGGCACATAACTTTTAAATCATAAATCCAACAGGTTTCCAACTTTGAGATCTCCCTCCTAACGAAGCTGCCCCTCCAGTGTGGAGTGAACCTATCAATGGCCACTATTGAGGTGCCCGCAGGATTTTTATCATGATGTTCAAGATAATGCTTCGAGACTGAATGTTTCGGAAAGCCCATTTTAATGTTGGCTACATGCTCACCCAACCTCACATTCATGACCCTAACAGTACAGCCCACATATTGTAGGCCGCAAGGGCAGGTGAGCATATAGACAACATTACGGGAAGTACAAGTGATAAAGGTTTTCACGTCATATACTCTCCCTGTGACCGTGGAACTAAACTGATTGATCCTCTTATCTTTAAGTTTGTTGAGTTGGCAAACATTACATTTGCGACAAGGAAAAAAGGCTTTCAGTTGTTGGAAAAAAGAGACTCTATGGGGTGGATCTACAACGTTAGGGGCAACTTGGAGCCTCAAAGGGGGTACCCCTCTAAAAATGACTTGAGGGCATTCAGGAAGATGGGGCCCGATCGGCTTATCATTTCGCAATAAACCCCAGTATTTCCTTATAATATTCTTAATATCATAATGCTGATGGGAAAAGGTAGTAAAGAAGGAGAATCTACAATCCTTCTGTGTTGCTTGTGGTAGGTTGATCCTCTCACGGATCATGAGAGTTCTGTCCATTTCACCTACCTCCCCAATAGTTTTATCCAACTCATCAACAGCATAGCCCTTATCCAAGAACCTCTCTTTAAGGACCTCGGCCTGTTTAAAAAAATCTTCCCTCAGAGAGCAGTTCCTCCTTAATCAAATAAACTGCCCCCTAGGGACTGCCCTCAGCCAGCTAGGGTGATGGCAACTTCCACGATCTATGTAGCCATTACGGTCTGTATTTTTGAAGAACCTGGTAGCCACCAATGCGTCACCTTTGACCTCAATGTTCAGATCCAAAAAGTGGACCCTAGTATTACTGGCCTCATATTGTAGCACAATGCCAAGAGTATTAGAGTTAAGTTCACTCATGAACAAATCCAAAGAGGATCTACTACCATCCCATAGGAGGAGGACGTCATCTATATACCTGCCCCAGAAGACCAATTCGTGCCTTCTGGCAGCATAGATGACGTCCTCCTCCCACTTGGCCATAAATACATTTGCCGTGCTGGGGGTGAATTTAGCCCCCATCGCAAGTCCTCCTCCTGTTTTGTAAAAAGAAGGAGCCACCGAACCAAAAATAGTTCCTAGGCGCGTCCTGGCTGTGACCTTGTCAACATTGTCAGATTTTAATTCTTTGCCGCAGTGGTTGCAATATTTTTGAATTGTATCTCTTTACTTCAATAAAAGTTATGTTTTAAGGGCTTTGGTTCTATTTTTAAGTGCCTTGGTGATCCTTAATCACCCTTTATATGCAGTTTAGTTTTTACACTTATGAACACCTCAATGTAGGTGTTGTCTTAGGAGTTGGTGAATAAGGCCTTTCAATAGCCACTCCCACACCTAACTTATACAGTCTGTACGGTTGTATTTTTATATAATTTCTTGAAACTTGGTATATTCAGCCTGCCCATTAAGAGCCGGCTAACACAGGGGTGATCCTACTTCAGGGGCGACTCAGCGTGACCCCGCACATCATGACTTCAGTGCGGCTTGCAAGCGACTTCTGTAATAGAAGTCAATGCAATTCCCATGAAGTTGCCCCCAAAGTAGTACAGGAACCTTTTTCTAAGTCGGAGCGTCTTGATTTGCTCCTATTAGAATGGTTCCATATGGTTTGAATCTCAGCCGGATCGAAACTGTGTATGGCCGGCCTTTGTCTTGCCCGCTTGTAGGTTCTCACACCTGTTGATACAGTGGGATTGATTTACTAAATCTGGAGAGTGAAAAATCTGGTGCATGGTAGCCAAGTAGCCAATCAGCTTCAATTAAGCTTTGACCAAAAAAAAAACTGGAAGCTGATTGGTTTCTATGCAGAGATGCTCCAGATTTTGCATTTTCTAGTTTTAGTAAACCAACCCCATTGGGTCCATCAAACGCAGTATTGTTTCTTGATCATGTTTCTTTGGTCTCATTTGCTGTTTCCATTGTAGCCAGCTGGGTATACACACTCCTGGCAACTAGTGACGTGTTTTTTCTGCTATTAAACATAAGGCAGTTGTTTCCCTAGTGTTCCAGTTTGGCTGATCTGTGACTCTAATGACAAGAGAGAGATGCATTCTGGGAGATGTAGTTTACTTGCAAGGATTTTCCCCCTGGCTGTAACTGGGAGAAACTACACCTACCAACAGGCTGTGGGGAAGAGGAGGTTTCTGGGAGAACAAGTGCCTTGTGGGAGAGACTATAAGAACAGAGGTTTTGGGCCTGGTGCCCTCTCTCTGGACCGTGGATCTGTATGTAGGGAATCGGTTGCTGAAAGCTGTAGGGTTGTGGCCTCCTTTCACAGACTCATTATTATTATTATTATTATACAGGATGTATATAGCACCAACAGTTTGCGCAGTGCTTTACAATATAAAGAGAGACATTACAGCAACAGTACAATTTAAAACAAGAGGGTTAGAGGGCCCTGCTCCTGTGAGCTTACAATCTAAGAGGGGGGGCTGGTGAAACAAAAGGTAGGGACTGTGGGGGATGAACTGATGAAGGGAGTAGAAGATTCCATTGTTAGATGGAGGCAGGATAGGCCTCCTTGAAGAGATGAGTTTTCAGGGATTGCCTAAAAGTGGACAGAGCAGGGGATAGGTGGACAGATTGGGGTAGAGAGTTCCAGAGGATGGGATCGGCTCTGGAGAAGTCCTGGAGATGAGCATGGGCAGAGGAGACAAGGGAGATAGAGAGCAGAAGATCTTGGGAGGAGCAAAGAGGACGGTTTGGGTGATATTTGGAGATAAGATTGGTAATGTAGCTTGGGGCAGAATTGTAAATGGCTTTGTATGCCATGGTTAGGGTTTTGAATTTGATTCTTTGGAAAATGGGAAGCCAGTGGAGGGATTGGCAGAGAGGAGTGGCAGACACCGAGCAAGCCACAGACGGTGAGGAGAGACGGTTAGGGAGGTGACCGAAGGGTAAAAGGTTTCTTAGTTTAAGTTTT
>BLSH010302413.1:79256-93263 GCA_018402905.1 Glandirana rugosa | reverse complement strand
AACAGTTAATACCAAGGTTATTTCTGACATTGTAAAGTCCACAGGGTAGTGAAAGAGTCAATTAGTGAAGTCGGGGCCTTCCTAAAGGGTGAAATCCTGGTCTCGTGAAAAACGCTAAGCCGTGACGCAGCGAAATTGACTGTTAACGCACCAGCACGTTGCAACATGGATTTATTTTTTTTTTTTTGGATTTGTATTGTAGCAAAAAGTAAGAAATTTGTTTTTTTTTTTTGCAAAATTGTCGCTCTTCTTTTGTTTATAACGGCGATCAGAAATGACACAGAGGTGATCAAATATCACCAAAAGAGAGCTCTATTTGTGGGACAAAAAGGACGCCAATTTTGTTTAGGTACAACGTTGCACGACCACGCAATTGTCAGTTAAAGCGACGCAGTGCCGAATCGCAAAAAGTGCTCTGGTCCTAAAGTGGGAAATCCTTCCGGGGCTGAAGTGATTAACTGAGAAAGTGATGGGACACCTGAAATGTTACAGTCTTTATTGGAACCATAATTGACAAGAAATCTATCAATGGGGGGTATGTCTTCTGGTGACAGCTTAGCTTGAAAACACTTCCTCATTTTGCAAAGATATCCACTGACTTCCTGTTCTGCAGACAGAAAGTCCGGAGGAAATCTCTCCGATGGGACACAAACAGCAAAAAAGTAAAAAAAAAATATCCAAAACAAAAAAAATATGTTGACATTCTATAACAGTCTCGTACTCGGGATACTGCGCATTGTTCTTTGTCTAAACCTGAGGCTCATTTCACTAAGCTATATGGTGTGTTATTCACCTTAACCGGTTGCAGACTCTGGGTGTACTAGACACGCCCAAAAAACATGACATCATTGTACACAGGGCATGTCTAGTGCATCCAGTCCTTCTGCCCTGCTGCCGGGATCCTTCCCTGTCACAGTACTCAGCAATTCGGCTCTGATTAATCACAGCTGCATTGCCGAGTACTCAGAGAAGGTCAGCAGCAGGAGCAGTAAAAAAAAAAAGCAGTCTGGAAATGTTTATCAACAACATTGCTCAGAGGGAATACAGAAAGTTACATAAAAACATTGTATCATTTATAACTTTCTGTGTTTTTCATCTACAGATCAAAGAGATGAACGTCGATCTGCAGATAAAGAGAGTTAAAGCATGTGCACGGAGGCCGTTTCTTCACTGTGCATGTGCCCGATGACGTGGGCACACCACAGTACACTGCATATCTCCTAAACCATGCAGGTTTTGGAGATATGCAGGGAACCTACAGGTAAGCCTTATTATAGGCTTACCTGTAGGTTAAAGTGGTTGTCAAGGGTTGACAACCACTTAAACATTGTATACACAGCGTTAAGCTTCGTCAGGCGTTTCTCTGCCTCTATTCAAAATCAATGGTATGAGAGCCCATTGATTTGAATAGAGGTCACACCAGAAGTCGGATCATGATGATCTGACATCCGGTGCGACTTGTGTGCCGAGGATCTTGAAGGGGAACCCCCTGCAAAAATGGAAAAAGAAAATTGCATAGGGTTCCCCCCCCCCCCCCAAGAGGTACCAGACCCTTTGGCCTGGTATGGATTTTAAGGGGAACCCCCACTCCAAAAAAAACGGCGTAGGGTGCCACCCAAAATCCATACCAGACCCTTATCCGAGCACGCAGCCTGGCAGGCCAGGAAAGGGTGTGGAGATGAGAGAGCGCCCCCCCTCCTGGACCATACCAGGCCGCATACCCTCAACATGGGTGGTGGGTGCTTTGCGGCAGGGGGCCCTGCGTCCCCCACCCCAAAGCACCTTGCCCCCATGTTGATGAGGACAAGGGCCTCTTCCTGACAACCCTGGCCATTGGTTGTTGGGGTCTGCGGGCAGGGGCCCCTCCTTCCCCTAAGCACCCCCCCATGTTGAGGGAATGCGGCCTGCGGCTCATCCCAGCCTGCCAGGCTGCGTGCTCGTATAAATGTCTGGTATGGATTTTGGGGGGGACCCTACGCCATTTTTTCAGCATAGAGGTTTCCCTTAGAATCCATACCAGACCAAAGGGTCTGATACCTCTTGGGGGGGAACCCTACCCATTTTTTTTTTTAATTTATGCGGGGGTTTCCCTTCAAGATCCTTGGCACACAAGTCGCACCGCAAGTCGGATCACCATGATCCGACTTCTGGTGCGACTTCAATTCAAATCAATGGGCTCCCATAGGGAACCATTGATTTTGAATAAAGGCAGAGAAACACTGCTGAAAGCTAGCGCTGAAAAACGTGCATTGACGCCAATGCAAAGCGCTGATAAAATCAAGTTTTTAACGCCACTTTTTTCCTGGCATCGGTAATAACTTTACAGCTCATTTTTTAAAACGCCTGTGTGAATGTAGCCTTATTGTTTTTGTTTGCTTTGTTCATTTATATTTTTACACCTTTTACATATATTTACACGTATCACACTGAAAAAGGCCAAAATTTAAAAACCTACTTTCCTTTATTTGTAAATCACTTTGCAATGCTCAGCGCGACCCCGCACAGCGCGACTTCAGTGCGGCTTGCAAACGACTTCTGTAATAGAAGTCAATGCACGTTGCCTGAAGTCTCCCCCAAAGTAGTACAGGAACCTTTTTTTAAATTGGAACAACTTGAGTCACTCCTATTAGAACGGTTCCATTTTAATGCATGGAGTGCGACTTGTTAGGCGACTCAAGTTGCCTGACAAGTCGCCTCTGTGTAAAAAAAATACAATGTCATTTGTTTGGTTGTATTATGTTTAACTGTCTAAGGATTGCGAAAAAAAATTATTGTTGAAGGACAATATTCCCAAAAAGAAAGCCTTGTTTGTCCTTAAAGAAACAATTAAAGTATTACGTTGTTATGACAAAATGATCGCAGAATAAACAGGCTCATAGCAGAAATGTGACAATTGCTCTGGTCCGTAAGGGGTAAACAGGTGTGAGAGTGAAATGGTTAATAGCCGTTATTTTCACACACATGGCATTTATTTTCAGCTTTTATTGTTTCTCATTATTGAGCCTAAACTTTTTTTCTGTTGATGTCTGATATACAAACAACAGAAAATCTTCTTCTTCTTCTCTTTTTCAATTGGTTTTTGTTTTGTCTCGCTTCTCATAATTGCATTCCGCACTGATCTCAACCAAGAATTACGTTTTATTAAAAAGAACTCCTTGTATAGTCCTCACATTCAGCCTGTTAATGTCTCTGGCTAATTATACGCAGTTTACGAGAAAAGCAAGAAAAGATTCAGTTCAGACCAATAATGTATCAGAAGAGCCATCTCAGAGCATGTCTCATAAACTATAGTTGCGGATTATTTACTATAGCCTATGGCATACATTGTTTATGGGATGCTCTTCATCAAAAAGCAATCCATGTTAAAGTGAAATTGTCAGCCATGTCTTAAAGCAAATACAGCAAAGTGCCTGGTATTGTCTGTATTAGCCAGAAAATGTTCCTCTTTTTTTCCTTTTTGGATGTTTTTTTTTTTTTACAGTATTTTTGACGTTTCTGACCTCTCGATTAAGACCTATAATAATTCCCCTTGTCCAATGAGAGCACTTCTGTCCAAATGCCACAGGGAGGCAGCTATCGAATTGGATGCAGGCCTGCAGGCAAGTTTGGTGGCCATCTTGAGTCAGACTGTCTATTTTAGACCCTGGCTCCTGGGCAGTGGGGGCTGGTGTTTTTTTTTGGGGGGGGGCGGCAGCGGCACCTCTCCCCCACTGCTTTACCGCTGCACTTACCCCATCTAGGCGTGTCTTGTGCAGTGGCTCCATGTCCTCCAAGGCGGCTTCTATCATGCCTCCTAGGCGTCTAATAGGATCGCCTGTGCTTTCAGCCCATCAGGTGACGGGTACCAAAACTGTTACCTAATTGGCCGGGAGGAGGTTCTGAGTGGGCCGAGGAGGAGGTTCTGAGTGGGCCGTGAGCGTTCTGTCTGTGCTGACAGCCCACTCTATTCTGAAGCCTCGTGCTCTAATAGTGTTCTTCAAAAAAACACTCCCGCCCACCGCCACAATTGTAATTCTTGCATCCCGGCATCCTGAAAAGGGGCCGGGTGCATGTATAGGAGAGGCGGTAGAAGGGATAGGAGAGTGGGTGGAAGGGATAGGGGAGGCGGTGCTCCTCCGCCCATAATGGACGGGCCACCCCTGCTCCTGGGTTTGGTGCACATTTTGGCGAGAGTAGAGACAGGTCTTCCATCTGTCAGGCACAGTGCTTAGAGTCAGGGAAAGCTACTGGAGGAGTAGGGAAAGTGCAGGGATGCACCATCTTCCTGGAAGCCTACCCAATTGGGTACAGCCTGGCCAGGTTGCATTCCGCACCTCAAGCCAGACGCTGTCGGCACCTTTACAATACACTCCTGTTATTGCACTTAGGCTCTGTGTGTTTTCTGCCTGCTGAACCTACCCACATGCAAATAGCATAGAGGGTCCTCCATCCATAATTGTTTATGACATACATGTCTTGGATACTCCAACACTAAGGCACGACTGCCATAATTCCTGACTATGTTCCTGTCTGCCTCAGAGATTTGGATGCTCCCTCCTATCTTTTTCTATAACACATAATGAATTTTAAAAAATTGCAGCAGGGAAAGTAGGAGCTCCTCTTAAAGGCCACGGCAGTGGTGTAGACTCTTGAACACAACCACAGAGATCTCCCCAATAAAGTTTACAAGAAACAGAAGAAAATTGATCTTTCCAGCATCCACTGAAAACTGAAATACCAAGTTGAATTGACTGTTCCACCAGGGCATAACCCCACATTATAGATGGAACCACCAGAACCCTCCAGGGCATACCCACCCAAAGCATACCCCAACATGCAGCCATCAGACATCCATTAAGACAGAACCCTCTATGTACAGACAACAGTCCCCCACAAGGACAGACCCTCCACCTGCCCAAACATACCCCCTACATACAGCCATCAGATCTTCTATAGGAAAGACCCCTACATGTTGAGACACCAGATGCCCACCAAGGCAGACCCACCCCGCTCAAAAATTCCTCCTAAATACAACCACTGAACCTCCTACAGGGCAGACCCCTTCATATACAATCACAAGATACCCACCAGAGCAGACTGTAGACCCTTAGACACTGGACCCTTAGACATTGGTGAACAGTTGGACATGCAGACAGGAAATGTTTTGAGCATCTTAAAGGGAAGAGGGAGTAGGAAAACTGCAAATGCAGTCAGTGCTGCTTAATCTTATCTAAGGGAAGGTTGGGTTTGGCTATGGCTACCACAGATATGAGATCGCTGATCAATCTGGATGTAACCAACCTGATTGGGCAATTGTCATCTCATGTTGTCATGTCCTGTTTAATGCAATACTCAGCTGGGATTGCTATATAGGCTTTTTTTCCTTATAGTGTTGCTTCCACTTTGTAATATTCATTGCACTGCTCCTGTTGAGTTATCAGACTTTACTTTGAAAGACTATAAAAAAGCAGTTTCAATCCAGTGACTTTTGATATAGCATTATTACGGATCTGCAAGTGATAAGACTACATCTGAATATTTGTCTTGTAGTCTGTTACTTGAAATTCAAGTGGTGAAATTACACAGGCCAGGATATACGCTCACTTTCTGCCTGGTGATAGTGGTCGGTTTATTTGGCAGCTCTTTTTTTAGCTTCAAAATAATCTGGATGGAATACACAATGCAAAGGGGAAATGAAGACGACAGCAGTGAAACACTTTTCATTTCCATATTATTTTGGTGGAGATTGGTGAACCAAATTCTGCACTGAGTTTATGCACCTTTCTTGGAGTTCTGAAATCTGCCAAACCGTCTGCATTATGATGAATACAGCAGGAGGGTGATTTAGGTTAGCAATGTCCACAATGTCCAGCAAATAGGCAGGACTGTATTGATATATATATATATATATATATATATATATATATATATATACAGTATCTCACAAAAGTGAGTACACCCCTCACATTTTTGTAAATATTTTATTATATCTTTTCAGGTGACAACACTGAAGAAATAACACTTTGCTACAATGTAAAGTAGTGAGTGTACAACTTGTATAACAGTGTAAATTTGATGTCCCCTCAAAATAACTCAACACAGCCATTAATGTCTAAACCGCTGGCAACAAAACTGAGTACACCCCTAAGTGAAAATGTCCAAATTGGGCCCAAAGTGTCAATATTTTATGTGGCCACCATTTTTTTCCAGCACTGCCTTAATGCTCTTGGGCATGGAGTTCACCAGAGCTTCACAGGTCGTCACTGAAGTCCTCTTCCACTCCTCCATGACGACATCACAGAGCTGGTGGATGTTAGAGACCTTGTGCTCCTACACCTTCTGTTTGAGGATGCCCCACAGATGCTCAATAGGGTTTAGGTCTGGAGACATGCTTGGCCAGTCCATCACCTTTTAACCTCAGCTTCTTTAGCAAGGCAGTGGTCGTCCTTGGGGGTGTGTTTGGGGTCGTTATTATGTTGGAATACTGCCCTGCGGCCCAGGGCATAATCTTGATTATTTACAGATTAATCGTGCAGCATATATATATATATATATATATATATATATATATATATATACACACAGTATACACACTCAAATGCTATGCTTGGTGAATGGAAAGGTTCCTGGACACACAAGCATTCTGCATTTTATCAAGGATAGGTCCGGCCAGCGGAGGTTAGAAAGAAAGCAAGGGCTCAATATTAATATCAAGAAGCATTTCAGTTTGTTTCCTTTTGCAGTTCTACAGTGTGCTGAAAGACAGCAGCTTGCAATGAGGGACATATTGCTCTGGGAATCCTTTATCATGTAACACAGCCATAGATATGCAGGACAAGAGTAACAACTGTCAGGACACGAAATGAACAAGTCTGAGCTTTTCCAAGTGACGTCCTTTGATTTCTACTGATTAGCCAGCACCACAACTACTAACTGTGTTGCATTAAGGCAGACCATTTACTTCAAATGGACTGCCAATGTAATCCCAATTCAGGAAAAAATGCACATGGCCCTTTTTTACAGCACAGTGCCCTCATTGCATTATGTGGTACACTGCAGTACAGGGGTGTTGCACGCTACTGGAACAATTCATTGGGATGACAATACAAATGAATGGTGCTTCAATGGGCATGGTGTGCATGCTACTCTGAATGCATTTTGCACGCATTTTACTGTGTGTTATGACAACGCAAGAGTGTGAATCTGGCCAATGTATTTAAATGAGCTAAGCTCATCATACTTTAATAAAATGCCACAGGAGTGACAGGGCACTACTTTATAGAGGAACTCCTGAGTATAGAGAGACAATAAACAAACATTCCAACTAATTAAAGCAAGATATGAACGAAAAACTAGATGCGAGAAATGCAGGTGGCAAATAAAATAAGGCTTTGAGAAAACCAGCTCAGGGAAGACATCCAGTCCTTTCTTTTAAATTATTTAAGAATGAAAATGATTATCGGGATTACTTATATATAAACCCTTTTATTATCAAAAATATATGACAACCGGGTCTCATTAAATGCAGCTTTGTCTGTGTGTGGCTGACATTATAAAGGGTTTGATTTATAGGTTTGATTCATAATAAATTTTAGGTGAATGTATTTCCTGAATTTATTTTCTCGTTGTGAAATAAAAAATGATATGTATAAAGCAGGGACGTGCAGTCAGGGAGGCAGGCGAGGCTGAGCCTCACCTGCCATGAACATAAAAGTCCTACCCCACCACTGGTAAAAATTTGGGGCTCCTATAATCTTTGGTTCTGGAGATACTTGCACAGCCTGTCAGAAGCTACATACAGAGCGGCCAATTTAAACACAAGCAGACACACTGGGTTCATTTACTAAAACTGGAGAGTGCAAAATCTGGTGCAGCTGGGCATGGAAGCCAATCAACTTCTAACTTCAGCTTCTTCAAATACACTTTGACAATAAAACCTGTTTGCAGCAGACTGAGAGAATGAGTTCACAGTGCCTCTCCTCACTTCTTGTCAGAGGCACTGAGCTTAATGCACAGCTTGGAGCCTTATCCAATGGAAAAGCACCATCGGCCCAAGCTGTCCAATAAAAATGCTGCAGTGGAGGCACGCCTCACTGTAGTGTCCTAGAAGGAGGCATGTGTCTTAAAGACAAATGCTTCCTTCCAGCCCAGTCCTCTTAACCACAAGATAAAAACAGGTTTATGTGTATAAGATTTACCCACAATCCCATGTTTTTCTCACACAGTTAAGAGGAAGAAGGAGAATCTGCTGCTGCTGAAAAGGTACACGCTAAATCATATATTATATGTTATAAGATAATCATGTATTGTTTATCTATTTACTGTGAAATTACCAAACTTCAGTAATTTGTCCATTAAGCCACCTGCTTGAGTACAGTTTTTGAAAATATATTAAATTACCTGAAAAATAATATATAATAATTTGTATATCACTTACCCCTTGCCACCCAGGCCAACTCTGACACTTCTCTCCTACATGTAAAAATCATAATTTTTTGCTAGAAAATTACTCAGAACCCCCAAACATTATATATATTGTTTTAGCAGACACTAGCAGACACCCTAGGGAATAAAATGGTGGGCGTTTTTTTTTGGAAAGAAACTGTTTCAAAAAAGAAAAATAGAAAAAAAAAACCAGTAAAGTTAGCCCGTTTTTTTTATAATGTGAAAGATGAGGTTATGCCGAGTAAATAGATACCTAACATGTCACGCTTTAAAATTGCACACAAACTTCAGTACTTAAGAATCTCCATAGACAGCGCTTTAAAAAATTTTAGAGGTTACATGTTTAGAGTTACAGAGGAGGTCTAGTGCTATAATTATTGCTTTCACTTTAACGTTTGCAGCGTATGTAACCTGCGTGTATCTGGCTCTGATACTAGCCAGTGCCTCACCAGCCACTCACCTCACCGCACATCCCTGGTATAAAGGGTAATTTGGCAGACAAGTAGAAAGACAGGAAGACAGAGAGTGATGTAAAAAATAGAATAGATAGATAGACGAATAGATAGATAGATAGATACAGTAGATACTTTCATGTATTAATTAGGTCTTGTATTAAACTGCATGAGGTTTTAATTTTTTGTAATATGCTGACATCTAGTGGGGGTTTTAGGCCACTGCAACTTGTTTACTAATATAATTTCGGTATCTTCATCCTTCCCTACCCTCCTGCTCCATTCACACCTGAGCATATTGATTTACTGGCATTTTTAAAGCTTTATTGCAGCTTTTTACAAGCTTTTTTAAAGCATTTTAGAAGCGTATTCAAAGCCTTTTACAGCTTCAAGCGTTTTTGTTAGTCCAATATAAAGCACTAGGGGGAGGAGAGGAAGAGGAAATTAGGGGCGGAGAGCTGCTATTAGAGCAGAAAACGTTTGTGAAACACTGAAATCAGGAGTTTCTATTGAAGTATATGTGGCCAAAAATGCTGCCACAAAAAGAAGTTTGTGTACTATTTTGAGCTTTAGGCGATAGCATACCTCCCAACAGTCCCGGATTGGGTGGGACTTTCCCGCATTTATACATCTGTCCCGCAGTCCCACCCTACAGGGGCTTGGTCCCGCATTACTCCATATGTTAATTATATAGCAACTTTCCGCGCAAGTGTGAACATGGAACAACAGGCAGGGATTGGCCAGTAAACTCCCTGGGTGTGCACTGTGAAGCTCCAATGAGTGAGTGCAGCTGTCAAATTCAGCCTGTGATGTCAGGGATGGGCAGGACTGCTACCCAGACCCGCCCCTATGACAAGCAACTAGCCTATAGGGAAAGAGCCAGCATTCATACATTGCTTGGCGGGGGAAAAGATACAGAGGTTTAGGATTGTTTATTCCCATACTGTACCTGGGGATTTTCAGCCTTGTGGAAGCCCTGCATTCACAGCATGGCTTCTGCAAAAGTGAAACATCTCTCCCCCACAGCAGCTCCTATAGCAGCCTCACTGCTCTGCACTCAGACCCCAAATAAGTGCTGGTCTTGCCAAGTGCAGCATGTTCAAGGGGAGAAGAGAGTGAGCTGCACCATTATCCTTATCTACTTCCTGGTGGGGGGAGGGGAGAATTGGGAGCTGAGAAGAGTGTGCACTTGGTGCACTGAATAGCAAAGCAAATCTGTGACAAAGCCAGCTACAGAAAGGTATTTTTACATAGGTAACTCTGTGGAAGATGAAAGAGCAATGGGGAAGGGGAGAGCAGAGGAGAGGTGAGTGTGTGTATTTGTATGTGTGTGTGCTGGTATTTGTATGTGTGTGCTTTTATTTGTATGTGTGTGCTTTTATTTGTATGTGTGTATGCTTGTGTGTGTGTGTGTGTATTGGTATGTGTGTGCATTTGTATGTGTGCGTATTTGTATGTGTGCGTGCTTGTGCTTGTGTGTGTGTTTGTATGTGTGTGTGTATTTGTATGAGCCACCCCCATCAACCCCCCCCCCCCCACGCAGCCATTACCCTTTGCACCACCACCCCTTCCCTTTAGAATGTAAGCTGTATGAGCAGGGCCCTCCTGTCCCTTTTGTATTGAACTGTATTGTAATTGTGATGTCCACCCTCTACATTGTAAAGCGCTGCGTAAACTGTTGGCGTTATATAAATCGTGTATAATAATAATACAACATAATATGTGCATGTGTGTGCATTTGTATGTGTGTGCTTGTGTATGTGTGCATTTGTGTGTGTGCTAGTGTATTTGTATGTGTGTGTGCTTGTGTGTGTATTTGTATGCGTGTGTGCTTGTGTGTATTTGTATGTGTGCGTGCTTGTGTATGTGTGTGCATTTGTATGTGCGTGCGCTTTTGTATGTGTGTGTGCATTTGTATGTGTGTGTGTGTGTGCGTGCATATGTGCATGTATGTATGTGTGTGTGCATATGTGCATGTGTGTGTGTGCATTTGTATGTGTGTGCTTGTATGTGTGTGTGTGTGTGTGTGTGTGTGTGTGTGTGTGAATAGATGAATGAACTCTATATCTAGTGCTTTCTTGAACCTTGCACCCTGTGCATAACTTACTCCAAAATCCACCTTCCTGTGCATAACGCACTCCAGAACCCTGCACCCTGTGAATATTAGACACCCCAACTCTGCACTCTGTATGTAACGCATTCCTGAACCCTGCATTCTTTACGTAACGCATTCCTGAACCCTGCACTCTTTACGTAACGCATTCCTGAACCCTGCACTCTTTACGTAACGCATTCCTGAACCCTGCACTCTTTACGTAACGCATTCCTGAACTCTTCCACACTTTGTGTAACACACACTTTTATAGTTTATGCAAAACTAATTGTAATGGTAATTATGCTGGGGTTTGTAAGTGTTCGTGACACTCTTGCTTGTGGCGCAGCAATCAAAGCATATTTTATATGTACAAGGAAACCTGGGTTTTATGTAACCAAGCCAATTAAGCCCCTCCCACTGCTGGGATTGACCACACCCACTTTTGCCGTGGTGCGCGTAGCATGCCGCTGGTCTCTTCCCCACTTAAGTGTCCCTCATTCTGAAGTTCAAAAGTTGGGAGGTATGCGATAGAATGCTCATATGTGAACAGGAGACATTGAAATGAATGGGATTTGGCTTGCTGAGCATTTTAGAGCTACAAGCACAAAATCGCTCAAGTGTGAACGGGGCCTAATGCTAACTAGTTTAGTCTTAGCTAGACCCTCCCCACTTCTTCCATGTTCTTTCAGGCAATGTTAGCTATTCGCAAAGACAGGCGCCTAGGAAAGTCATTAGGGTTGATTTACTAAAACTGGAGAGTGCAAAATCTGGTGCAGCTCTGCATGGAAACCAATCAGGTTCCATACTTTTTTGCCAAAGCTTAATTGAACAAGCTGAAGTCAGAAGCTGATTGACTACCATGCACAGCTGTCTTTTTACACTTCTAAAGATTGGAAAAACAACTTTTGCACTGCAATTAGCTGACGTAAAATTTAGTTGGATTCAGATTCTGTGTCTCATTGAAGAGGTAAGTTGCCTGTGGAAGTGAGAGAGAGAGAGTGGAAGAGAGAGAGAGAGACAATACTGTACAAAAGCCATTCATTTTACAGTCACCAACATGTGTCATCTTTACTGCTCAGAACAAAGCATAGCTTGACTTGGCATCAGCGGCGGCCAGTCAATTTGGGGCGCTTGGGCGCCGCCTCCCAGCTGGGCTGATTAGAAGAAAAAAAAAGTCCCCTAAAAGGAGGCGCCGGTACATTGACTTGATTTTTTTATTTTTTCGGCTCCTTGGCAGCCAAGTAGTGAGCCTATTGGTTGGGTATTAAAGACTATGGATGTGCGCTGACCAGGCGCACATCCATAGTATGATTGGCTCCAGTGAGCGGTGGCTCACTGCAATTGGAGCATTGATGCGGTGGGCGGCGGGTCACTGTGGCGGAGGACGTGCTGGCCGCATGATTTTGCGTAGGCACAGCAGCACTCCGCCACTGCCAGCCAGGCTCAGCCGTCGTGAGACTCGCGACTGTCCGAGTGTCCGTGACTGAGTGACTCCTGTCCCAACTCCCGCTGCCGTGTATCCACCGCTGTCCTGGTGCTGTATGGTGACTCCTCTGTATACTCCTATCTGGTGACTCCTCTGTATACTCCTATCTGGTGAGTCCTCTGTATACTGCTATATGGTGACTCCTCTGTATACTCCTATCTGGTGACTCCTCTGTATACTGCTATCTGGTGACGCCTCTGTATACTGCTATCTGGTGACTCCTCTGTATAATCCTATCTGGTGAGTCCTCTGTATAATCCTATCTGGTGAGTCCTCTGTATACTGCTATATGGTGACTCCTCTGTATACTCCTATCTGGTGACTCCTCTGTATACTGCTATCTGGTGGCTCTGTATACTGCTATCTGGTTACTCTGTATACTGCTATCTGGGGCTCTGTATACCTCTATCTGGTGACTCTGTATACCCCTATCTGGTAGCTCTGTATACGCCTATCTTGTGACGCTCTATACCCCTATCTGATGATGCTGTATACCCTCTCTGTGATGCTGTATACCCTCTTTGTGATGCTGTATACCCTATCTGGTGATGCTGGGCTGTATACTCCTGACACAATGGGTGGAATCCATAAGGGATGGGGTTTATGAGACGTGGGAGGGGTCAAAAAGGAAGGGCGGGGTCTTGCGCCCCCCCATCCTAAAATTTCACCAGCCGCCACTGCTTGGCATCCTTGCACACATTCATTTATCACATCACTTTGATTTTGTTACCAGGTACCGTACAGCTCTTTTAGCTGGGCTCTCTTTCTTCATTGGAGCACCTGCAAACAGGGGCCAGAATAGTCCTTGGATACTTTTCCTTTTCTTACATACAAATGTCCTACTGGGATGTCTCCTCAACACCTCCTTACAAAGACTTCCAAACCATAAAAACGAGTTCCACGACTTACTGCTGAATTGTAGGTTTTATTCTCAAGAAGGCATTAAAAAGTAGAATTACAACCTAACATATTTCATACATGTTTCCCCTGTAAACAGGGGCCAAAAGAGTTTGTGGCTGGTTTTCCTCACTTTATATATATATATATATACCATATAGAATTGTCCTACTGAGAGGTCTCCATAACACTTACTAAAACAGACTTTCAAAGCAAAAAACATGCTTGAGGTGCTCACTGCTCAATTGTAGCTTTTATTCCCAAACAGCAGAAATACAACAATCAAGGACCCTATTAACCACCTCGTGCCGCCGCCATAGCTGAATGACGGCTACAGCGCGGCGCTAAAATGCTCTATAGACGTCCTCCCATTTGGCTCGAGGTGGACATGCCCGCGGGTTGGGCGGACCCGATGTCCGCCGGAGACCCGCGATCTCCTTCCAGAGAGCCGGAACGGGGAACCGCCGATGTAAACACGGCGGTTCCCCATTCTGTGAGGGGGGGGCATGACAGATCTACTGATCCCTGTCACTGGGATCAGTTAGATCTGTCATGCCCCTGCCAACCCCGCCCCCCCACAGTTAGAACACACCCAGGGAACATAGTTAACCCCTTCACTGCCCCCTGCAGGTTAACCCCTTCACTGCGCCGCC
>BLSH010302413.1:41300-51506 GCA_018402905.1 Glandirana rugosa | reverse complement strand
CATACACCTGGTCGAAACTACGATAGACCTACATAGACCCTGGGAAAGCAAAACAGGGGGCCAAGAAAGAAAATTGGGTACCAGTTACTGTAGAAGATTTACTGAACAACACACAATGAGGTGAGTTTAAAGGGTCCCAGATACATCCAGATAGCATCAAAGCTGGTCCACATACATCTTTTCTGTTTCTTAGGATCCGTGCATCCTACCCAAGAGAGTCTACCAGGCCCTTGCTAAGAAACTAGCTTTCTTCCTGGCTTCTTCCAGCATGGTCACCTTCTGGCTCTGAATCTTGGTGAAGCTTTTCCTGTAGGCAGGCAGAACAGCCTTCTTGATCACTTCAGGCCTAGTTCGATAACCAGCACATGTTAGGCCCCACACAGTCCATCAGCACCTCCCCAGGCCTCAGCCTAGGGGCACAGAGAGATCACCAGGCCTGTCCTAAATAGTTATATTGTCCCCCATCATGCACCAGTGGCCATGAACCTCCTATGGAGTTGGCTAAAGGAAATATAAATATTCATAACTCAGTCTTGTTATAAATCTCATACTATTGCCAATAGTACCAGTGACATCTACTGACAACAGTGAGAAATCACAACCCAACTGAGCTAACTACCATTCTGCCAAAAATGAAATTTAGCAAAACCCCTTGTTTAAGTCAGGGTGCTACACTGATTATATATGTGTATTTGTAAGTGGCTTTTAGCATTTAAAAGTAACACAGAAAATATCATTAAAGGATATTAATCTTTTTTATAAAATGAAATGCTACAAAACCACAGAGAATTACATCTTGATCACCATATCAGGTGCTCACTTGAATAATGTCAATCAACTTTAGAACATGTATCTATTGCTTATTGGCATTCCTTACATTCAGGAGTCTCCTTATTCCAAAAGATAGGGGTCCAAATTGGAACACACCTGGTGCCCCCCCCCCTCCTTCCCATGTATAGGGGAACTCAATTACATGGCTGGTCTGGGGTCTCTAGCACACATAGAAAAGTCTATTCTCACAAGTATGTAGGCATGATCCTCAAGGCCAACCAACCAAAAACCTTCTTCCTGACTGGAGGATGCTTTCCTCCAATAACAGAACAAGACCCTGTTACTATCCTATGGAGGAATGGGGCCAAGCTCTTGTTACATCTAACTTGAGGTCACATGAACCATAACTATAGCATTGTAAGACCTGCTGCTTCCAGCCCAGAGGTAAGTATCTCATGTTATTAGTGCTCCTATCACACTTCACTAATTTATTCTTTGTCAGTTAAAGCCAACCTTATTTTACGGCTAGGGTCTCCTTAAACGCAACACTAAAACATCTTGGTCGCAAAGACGTAAAGGACCTTGATCATACGTGGGTTAAAACTAATCAGAATTTTCTTCTCTGGAGCCAACTTTTTTAAGTTATTCCTCCTCCTCTTGTTTCATGCTGCATATGCTTTACTTGCATATTTTAGGTTCATTTAAGCAAAACACACAAACTAAATGTAATTACAGCTTTTCCCCTCAGTACGTAACCTCCGAAATAGCATTGGGGGGGGAGTGAAGGTGAAAAGCTTCCTTCTGAAAAGTTTCTTGCTATATATTTCACTGGTTTATCTGTAATGGCTTTTTATGCTAAATTGTTGGTTATGTTTGGCTGGTTATTTTAATTGGGTGTCTGCTCAGTTTCCTAGCACTACATCCCATGGAGGAAACAGGGGCCTGGAGGGTACTACAGGTCTGTGAAAGGAGATTAGACAAAGCCTCATTTCCAGAGTAAAATGCTAAACTGAGGTTGTTTGTAGTGTGAATAATTTTGCATGCTGTTATAGTTATATCTGTACAATACAATACAATAAGAATGGCTACACAACACCTGTATTTCACTATCAGTGCTCGAAAGGAGAACATATAAGTGGTCGAGGTGGCCAGCCATATGTGATTTAGAGGTGGAGGTTTTAGGAAGAAATAACAGATCAGCTATTAATTTAGTTATGTATTTGTTAATAATGGATAGTCCACACAAAACTGGTCTTTCAGTGTTTAGCAGATGCTGGAGAGTGTAACCTTCTTTATCCTTATATCTGTTGGGGACACTGTTATTGAAAGCTCTGTGCTAAGTTCCTTGGTCTGCACATCCAATATGACCCTTATGACAGGCTTCCACTCTATACATTGGAATTATATTTTGTATTATGGCGAATGTAACAGGAGCAATCAGAATACACACAGCAATAGAAGTAGCATGGGAAATATACAGCAGCGGTAGAATAATATATTATCTATATAAGGGCAGTGGGGAGGCTACTTTCTCCTGCCAGAGAGCAATAATAGCAGTTGTTGAGTGTTACGTATAAAATGGCAGTATGGAGGCCTTAACCTTCAGTCTGATACAGGTAGAGACAGCAGTAGAATGTTATATATACAGGTGGCATGGGGACCTCCTACTCTTGTCTGGTACAAAGAGAGGCAGTAGTAGGAGTAGAGGATAAATTGCACATATAGAAGGGCAAGATGGAGGCCTTAGCCTTCCGTTTGGTACACATAGAAGCAGTAGATATACACTCACTCTTGCATGACCCCGCTGATTATGTGTCTAAGGTCCTTTCTTGTATGTGCACCCACAGCCAGGCACACAGTCGCAGCCACTTCTTTGGCTCAATAAACCGTTTAGGGGAATGCTTTTCTGATACTTTATTGCAGGACTTGAATTTGGATAGGAGTAATGTAACTGTGGGATACTCCATTAACTTTAAGCAACAACTTGAGGACTCTAATCTTCCTCCTAAGAATCTGAGCACAGTCCTTGCTTGCAGCAAATATTGGGCTGAGCTATATCAGGACACCATAGACAATGTCCCCTTTGAGTAATGCTGACTGTAGCACAAGAGGGATAGCAGTAGCAGTATTAAGGATCTCTCACTCCAGTCTGTACTCACTAATGTACTTGAAAAACTAGATGCCTCCTTTTAATATCTTCAAGACACCTATCATCTGATACCAGACCAGATACCCAAGATGACAGTCCCTCAGTCAGCTCCAGCGAGATTCAGTAGAATATGCTCCCTATATAGCTTAGCTGAGACCTTGATGATTAGCAGACACATGGCAAGCCTGCCTAGAAGGGCAGCAGCCCTTCAGGCTGGGCTCTCCTCCACTAGGACAAGAACCCCTCTGCTCTAAGTCTTAGAGTATTTATGTTCCCACCAAGCCATCATCTGGGTACCTCTCCCCAGGGATTGGTAAGGGCTGCATAAATATTCAGCTACCGATTTGATTCTTCCCAGCTCACTATCTCCAAAACCTTTCCACGTAGACAAAGAAAAAAAAGGTCAACCGTGCAGTCAGTGAAACACAGAACAGACCAAAACAATCACATGAAGCTCAACTAATTACAGTGAGCCAGTAACTAAATTTACCTAACCTAGCACCTATCTAAGAGGGCGTTACACACTCACTGGGATGGCCCTCCAATTGCTCTCAAAATAGCCTCAGTTTTTCATGGCATGGATTCCATGAAGAATTCCTTTGAGATTTTGGTTCATATTAACATGATTGAATCAAGCAGTTTCTGAAGATTTGTAAGATGCATATTTATGCTGTCAATCTCCAATTCTATTACATCACAAACGTGTTCTATTGGATTCAGATCCAGTTACTAGGAAGGCCTCATGGTCAGGTTCATGAAGCCAGCTTGAGATAAATTTTGCTTAATGTTTGCAATGATTCTGTTTTTGTGAACCTGTGCCCACTTCATCCTCAGCTTTCTGTTTTTGGCTGATAGGAGTGAAATCGTATGTGATCATTTACTGTTGATAACCACCTTCCTCAAGGTTTGCCAAGTTGTATATTCTTCACAGATACTTTTTTAACTCTCCACAGTTGTAAAGAGTGGTTACCTGAGTCAACGTAACCATTCTGTCAGCGTAAACAAGTTTTGCTATTCTACCTTGATCTCTCTCATTAACAAGACATTTCTGTCCATAGAACTGATGCTCACTGGATGGTTTGATTCTGATTAAACTCTAGAGAGTTCTGTGTGTGGAAATCCCAGGAGATCAGCACAGAAATACTTAAACGGGCTTGCCCGGGACCAACCCAGGTAGCAAGCATAACTTGCCACACATTGGTGGCAGTGTTGAATTGTAAGTCTGTTAACTTGCTGCACATTTTCACTGGCAAGTTGTACACGTGCAGAGCACTTGAAGCACAAGTTCTAGTTGACATTTTTCCAATTTGCAGCATATTTGCATGGGAAGTATCTAACAAGAGCAAAGTTGCAGTGGTGAGTCTACAGCAAGAGCTGTGCAAGTCTACTGCATGGAAATTCAGCCACAGTGACCCCTGTGGTGGGATGACTATTGCACAACATAACTAAGCCAGAACTTGCAGCAGACTTGCAGAATGTTTGCAAAGAAACTTGATATGGAGTCATGCAATGCGGACTTGCTGCCATTGTGCAACAAACTTGTGAAGCCTTGCAAGTCTAGCAATAGCTTAGCAAGTAATTTTCAAATTTGCAGCACAGTTGCTTGCTACCGGGAACATTCATGCCACGGTCAAAATTACTGAGGTCATAATCTTCCCCCATTCTAGTTTTTGATGTGGACTTAAATGCTTGTAAGCAGAGCCCTGATTTGCCACCAGCAACAATCATGCTGACCAAGGGCATCTCCGACAATCCTCCTGCAACAGAAATGAGATGGGGCTCCGCGCCCCTTTAGTTTGGAGGAACTCCAAAATCTTCATATGCTCCGAGCCTGAGGCCCACCTTACAGAATAAACAAATGTCCACAGGATCAGGCGTTTTAACTTTTTACTGTAGCTGGAACAGAGTGTACAATTCTTTCAAACACAAGTTCACCACTGCCTCTTTGCACCCCACATCAACCTGACATCAACAACACTGTGCAGTTCACTTTAACTTAACATGGGGATGCTGACACCAACACTTCCAGTTCCTCACTGTAAGTCCCTTTAGATGGGTTCTTCAATGGAGCCTATGATGGGCCTACCCCAATGCATTACTTCCTTGGACCACTACCTTACATAATAGTGCTCTGTAGGCAATCTGTGCCCCAAGCTCTTCTGGATCTAGATATCTAGATTATAAGGGACTAAGCTAGCCAAACCCACAGCAGGATTTAGGGGTTTTCCCAAAAAGGGGTACTAACTGTCGATTACAGACGTATCTAACCCCCCCCCCCGCTGACTCCCACTATAATTAGACACAGCAGGATTTTGTCATCAGCAAAAGCATTTACACATCTTCATACAGGGATAACTATTAACATTAATGGATTCTACACATGTCAGAGTACATAAGCATTTTAGACAGTGTGGTCACACGGTAGCCCAATTAAGATTATGGTGATTGACCACATACCACGACTGAAAAGCGGGGGAAATAGGCAGTTAAAGTTACAACAGAGGGAAGTAAATTGGATTTCACAACTTGATACTATTTATCCCAGAGGTTTGAATAAAGATTATGATTTGCATCTTTTTTTGTAAATATTTTCTTTATGTTAAATAGTTTTTTTTTTGTTTTTGGTTTTTTGTTTTTTTCAGATGTTTATATGGATAACCAGAAACACTGTTCAATTGTGTATCCCCTGAACATTAGCTGTAATTGTTCAGCCCCGTACTCACGATCAGAAAATCGCATGGAAAATACCACTGTCAAAGCGATCGTACGATAATTGAATCATTAGTACAGAGCTTTCGAGAGCCGATTATGGCAAATAATCCGAAGTTTTCCGTCCGGACAAGATCGGACATTCAGGAAAAATTTTCTCGCATGGTGCCCGATCATACGATTTTCGTTTCATCAGTACAGCTGTCGTTTGAAAATGCAATACAAAAACACTACAAAACATCACATCGCTTCCGCTTTATTTATTCTGTCCTACGAGAATTTTCGTGACTAAAGTAATCCCTTCCGATTTGATCTGAGATTAGCATGCGAGAAAAAAACAGACGATCATTCACCCGATAATGATAATGTGTACCGGGCATTCATTTCTATCTTGCTTTGAGCGAAGATTATACAGGTGATGCTAATTTCCAGTTGATGATAGAAGTAGCAATATAATGAATGTGATCAGAATCTGATTTTCATGCTTGCTATACCTGATGAAGGATCTTGATCGATCCGAAACGTTGTGATTTTATATGTCTCTTTGATGAGTTTTTTTTACTCTCTTAATACATTTACAAGGTGCTGCAGATTGAACTTTTTTTGTTTTTTTTCTATATACTGGAGTCTGGGTGATCGCCACTACCTGCTCTGCATCTAAAGAATCAAGTTACATGCTGGGTGTGTGCAGTCCTGACCTTTCTGTGTATCTGTATATATAGATATGTTTTTTTTTAAGAATGAAACCGATACTGAAAATAATTGTCTTTTTCAGCTAAGGATAGACAACATTTCTAATGTACAGTATCTCACAAAAGGATGCCCCACAGATGCTCAATAGGGTTTAGGTCTGGAGACATGCTTGGCCAGTCCATCACCTTTACCCTCAGCTTCTTTGGCAGTGGTCGTCTTGGAGGTGTGTTTGGGGTCGTTATCATGTTGGAATATTGCCCTGCAGCCCAGTCTCCGAAGGGAGGGGATTACGCTTTGATTCAGTATGTCACAGCACATGTTGGCATTCATGGTTCCCTCAATGAACTGTAGTTCCCCAGTGCCAGCAGCACTCATGCAGCCCCAGACCATGACACTCCCACCACCATGCTTGACTGTAGACAAGACACATTTGTCTTTGTACTCCTCACCTGTTTGCCGCCACACACGCTTGACACCATCTGAACCAAATAAGTTTATCTTGATCTCATCAAACCACAGGGCATGGTTCCAGTAATCCATGTCCTTAGTCTGCTTGTCTTCAGCAAACTGCAGGCTTTCTTGTGCATCATCTTTGGAAGAGACTTCCTTCTGAGACAACAGCTATGCAGACCAATTTGATGCAGTGTGCGGCATACGGTCTGAGCACTGACAGGCTGACCCCCACCCCTTCAACCTCTGCAGCAGTGCTGGCAGCACTCATACATCTATTTCCCAAAGGCAACCTCTTGATATGACGCTGAGCACATGCGCTCAACTGCTTTGGTTGACCATGGCGAGGCCTGTTCTTAGTGGAACCAGTCCTGTTAAACCGCTGTATGGTATTTGTGCTGCAACTCAGTTTCAGAGTCTTGGCAATCTTCTTATAGTCTAGGCCATCTTTATGTAGATCAACAATCCTTTTTTTAGATCCTCAGAGAGTTCTTTGCCATTAGGTTCCATGTTGAACTTCCAGTGACCAGTATGAGAGAGTGAGAGCCATAACACCAAATTTAACACACCTGAGACCTTGTAACACTGAGTCACATGACACCGGGGAGGGAAAATAGCTATATGGGCCTAATTTGGACATTTTCCCTTAGGTGTGTACTCACTTTTGTTGCCAGCAGTTTAGACATTAATGGCTGTGTGTTGAGTTATTTTGAGGGGACAGTAAATGTATATTGTTATACAAGCTGTACACTCACTACTTTACATTTTAGCAAAGTGTCATTTCTTCAGTGCTGTCACATGAAAAGATAGAATAAAATATTTACAAAAATGTGAGGAGTGTACTCATTTTTGTGAGATACTGTATATACAGATAGTTAAGTTGCGCAGATATTGCTTTAATAGTAGGTTATACTATATGTGTTGCCAAATTTCTATATGTACCGTGTCTTCCTCGGCTGAGGAGAGACAGTACTCTAATCTTATACAGTCAAGCTCAATTTCTATTAATGCTGTATAGTTAAAGCGGAGTTCCACCCTTTCCGAATGTTTATTAAAAGTCAGCAGCTACAAAAAGTGTAGCTGCTGACTTTTAATAAATAGACACTCACCTGTCTCCCGGTCCAGCAATGGGGCTGCACGGAGCCTTGCTCCTCCCCCCCTCCCCTCCGCGGCCTGGCATCGCTACTGTGGGCACCCGGCCACGGCTTCACGGCCAGGCGCACACTGCGCATGCGCGAGCGGCGCTGCACTTTGTGATTGGTCCCAAAGCCTTCTAGGACCTGTCCTGTGTCCCAGAAGACTTCGGGAGGCAGGGGGAAGGAGACCTTCCACTTCCGATCGCCTAAGGCGACCAGACCAGAAGTACCCAAAAAAATTGGGTATCCCCACCCCCCTCCTCCCCAGAAGCTCAGTTTTAGTATCCAGAGCTAGGGAGGAGGACTTAAAGCGGAAGTTCCACTTTTGGGTGGAACTCCGCTTTAATTACTATGGTGTGTTCCTATATATTGCATCTTCCTCGGCTGAGGAGAGACAGTATCTTCAATTTGCATAATAATGCTAATTTTCTACTACTTAGAGTATAGTATTAGCTAGATAGATAGGTAAGGATAAAACCTCATTTGCCAATTGCATTTTTCATCTGCCTTTGTGTGGAATGTCACACATAATTGTAAATAAAGTATCATTTTCACCTGTTTTCGTGTGGAATGCCACACGTATTTGTAATTCAAAGTTTATCCTTCCCTGTTATCCTTCCCTATCTACTTTTTTCCAGGACATCCGCTCTCAGGCTTGAGAGCATATGCTTTTTTTGCAGACTCCGGGGACGTAGTCTCCTTGGCAGGGGGAGAATGTAGCACCCTTGTCCTAAACAGTGTTGCTAATATATTTAGCTGTGCTGGGTGATAGCTAGCCTGGCTAATTTGAAGTCTTTTTGATCAAATGTTTTTTCTCCTAAGCCTGTTTCAGCTGTGGTTCCTCCCTTTTGCCAACAGGTGGCACTGTTAACTTTTGGCATTAGTATGAT
This sequence comes from Glandirana rugosa, assembly GCA_018402905.1. Lineage (NCBI taxonomy): Eukaryota > Metazoa > Chordata > Amphibia > Anura > Ranidae > Glandirana > Glandirana rugosa. The sequence continues at coordinate 42,708 of BLSH010302413.1, read as the reverse complement.
GAGCTACAGTAAATTCAGGTTATGAATATGCATACTTTCCAATCAGACTAGCTGCTATGAATGCTGGGAGAAGGTATTTATTTGGAGAAGGTCAGGTGATCTTGGTCATTTTTCCACCCAGACTGTGCATGAGGAACAGCTCCTACTGGGTAGGCCTAAAGACTGAAGCCTAACCATTTGCTTAAGGTTCTGCGAGGGAGAACCTGCTCACTACCTGGAGGCATGAAGGAAAGGATGGAGACCTGAGAGAAGTACCAGAGGTGACTCTTGCATGGACCGGAGACCCATGGAGAGCCTGAGAACGCGTCAAAATGGAATCATCCGAGGAAATTCCTGCAATGCTGCGAATCAAGTTGGTTGCTATAGGAGACAGCCTATGCTCTAAAAGTACAGATCGCTGATTCCAGCTTAAAGGCTCCCTCTCTGTACTGCTGTCTACCGTTTCACACATTTTTGTCTACGGAGTCTGCCGGTCTTCTAGTTGCTGCTGTTTTTGACTAAGATTGTCCTGTGCCCTGCCCCTCTCTCCCATATTTTTCCTGTTGTGAGAAATAATCTTCTCTTTGATCAAGCATAAAAGTGACTGGCGCCCATCTTTCTACCTTGTACACCACCCACTATGCCCTGTAACCTGCACCCTATAGAGAAATGTTGGCCCTACCTGTCTCGGGGGGTCACCACCAGGCCCCTGGAAATTGGGGGGGGGGCCGCTACAGATGGATGTTGGAAATAGAGATTCACTGCATCCCTGTAGACATATGGCCAGTATGTCTAGTAAACCTTAGGTGGGTGCTGTTGGTGACTCTAATCTTTCTTCCGCACAGACATTGGAAAAGCAGTGATCCAATGACGTAATCTAAATTTGATTTCTGGAGTGTTCTGTACAAAATGTTCTGTTGCTGTGGTTACTAGACAGCAACATTTTCATTTTTTGTCAGTTTTAGAAAATCATTGATGGCTACATATGAGCATGCAAAGGTAATTTTTAATGACATTAACCACTTGACAACTGGGCACTTAAACCCCCTTAACAACCAGACCAATTTTCAGCTTTCAGTGCTCTCACACTTTGAATGACAATTACTCAGTCATGCAACACTGCACCCATATGAAATTTGCGTCCTTTTTTTCACACAAATAGAGCTTTCTTTTGGTGGTATTTAATCATCTCTGGGTTTTTTATTTTTTGCGCTATAATTAAAAAAAGACCGAAAATTTTGTAAAAAAATGAATTTTTCTTCGTTTCTGTTATAAAATTTTGCAAATTAGTAATTTTTCTTCATAAATTTTGGCCAAAATTTATACTGCTACCTATCTTTGGTAAAAAAAAAAAAATTAGTGTATATTATTTGGTCTTTGTGAAAGTTATAGAGTCTGCAAGCTATGGTGCCAATCACTGAAAATTGAT
>BLSH010302413.1:14764-36065 GCA_018402905.1 Glandirana rugosa | reverse complement strand
CCACGGTTGAGACTCGAAAGTAGTTCCCTTGCCCTCCCTCTGTTACACTTCCTTGACCTCCGTAACAGTTGGTGGGTTAGATGATAGCGGACATGAACAAGACCGGAGTGGTAAGCAACTCGCCGTAAGCTCGGATTGTATATTGCAACTTCCAAGACAGCCGATGAGCGTGGACTCCTTCCACAAAGTGAGCACGCACATCGACCGTGTCTAGCTGGTGCAGGAGAGGAAGATTGTCCCCGAAGTGGTTGTGGTCGTCGTGGTGCTGGTGCAGGGAATAAACAGCGAGAGGAGTAACCCAGGCGTTTACATGATACATCGTGATAAATTCATAAATAATTATGTTTTTTTTCTCTTATTTAAGAAGAAGAAGAAGATGTCCTCGTCGTCCTTGGAGAGGGTTCTAAAGGGAGAGGTTCCTGCTGGTCCTGTAAGGGACAGATAATTGTTCTATAATCATCTCCTAGTTCTATAGGGAGAGGTTCCTGCTGCTCCTGTAGAAGAAGAAGAAGAATTTATTCTCTTTTTTTTGTATTAATAAATACTTAAATAGTGCTACATAGTACATTTGCGGACCCAATGAGGAGAGCGACAAATAAGGGACGTGGTCGTGGTGCTGCTGGTGTTGGTGAAGCCCCTGTTAGAAGGAGAGGACGTGGTCGATCTGTGCCAGCTACACGCACGAGTGAAACACCTTCCTCAGGTGCGAGTAGCCGACAGAACCTTCAACGTTATATGTTAGGCTCGAATGCCGCTCAACGAATGGTGAGGCCAGAACAAGTACAGGCGATAGTAGATTGGGTGGTTGACAATGCCTCCAGTTCCTTCACATTGTCTCCCTCCCGTTCCCTTGATGAAAGCTCAGAGTTGGCACCCGAACCCCATGGCCATCTGTCTTTCACCTCAGCCCCTTGTAAATTAGCCAAGCTGTCTGAGCCTCAAGTCATGCAAGAGACTCTTATGCTATTTGATGACTCTCCTGGTGTGCTTTCCATGGACAATCCACATAGCCCTGCCCCAGAAGTTGAAGACATTGAGTGCACCGATGCCCAACCACTTCTGTTGCAGGATGAGGACATGGAAACACCAGCGCAGCATGTCTCTGATGATGACGAAACACAGGTGCCAACTGCTGCAGCTTTCCTCAGTGTGTAGACTGACAAGGAGGGCAGTGGTGAAGGGTGGGTGGAAGATGATGTGGAGGAGGATGATGAGGTCCTAGACCCCACATGGATTGAGGGTCATGCGAGTGACGTGTGTAGTTTGGAGGAAGAGGTGGTGGTCGCACAGAGGCACCAGCACAGCAAAAGAGGAAGCAGGTTGCAAAAGCAGAGCGAGCGTCCCCTAGACAGTAGGCCTGCTACTACCCACCGCACCTAGGGACCTAGCACACCAAAGGCAGCTCAAAGGCGTTCCCTAGCGTGGCAGTTCTTCAGACAGTGTGCTGACGACAAGACATGAGTGGTTTGCAAGCTGTGCAATGATAGCCTGAGCCGAGGCATAAATGTTCTAAACCTGAGCACAACCTGCATGATCAGGCATCTAAATTCAAGGCACAAGCTGCATTGGAATAATTACCTCAAAATCCAAGAAAGGTCTCGGCCTCCTCCTGCGGCCTCTTCCTCCACCTCTACAGTGACAGTGTCACCTGCCACCCAGCAAACAGAGCATGTGACAGCACCGCCACCATCCCCAAGCATTTACAAAGGGTCCCATGGAAGCTTACAGCTCTCCATCTCCCAAACACTGGAGAGAAAGAGGAAGTCCCCCCTACCCACCCGCGATCCCTGGCCCTGAATGCCAGCATTTCCAAATTCCTGGCCTTTGAAATGCTGTCATTACGTCTGGTGGACATGGACAGTTTTTAAAACCTGATGGCGGTGGCTGTCCCACAGTATGTGGTTCCCAGCCGCCACTACTTTTCCAGGCAAGCCATCCCTTCCCTGCACAAACAAGTCGGGGACAAGATCAAGTGTGCACTGCGCAACGCCATCTGTTGCAAGGTCCACATAACCACTGATACATGGACCAGTAAGCACGGGCAGGGACGCTATATCTCGCTAACTGCACACTGGGCAAATGTAGTGGCGGGTGGGCCTGAGGCGGCTAGCCATTTGGCGCATGTCCTTCCGCCACCCAGGATTGCAGGGCATTTGTCTTTGCCTCCTGTTGCCTCCTCCTCCTACTGCGCTTCCTCATCCTCTACCACCTCCTCGTAACACCTTCACCACCAACTTCAGCACATCCAGGGGGAAACGACAGCAGGCTGTTTTAAAACTGATATGTTTGGGGGATAAACCCCACACTGCGCAGGAGCTGTGGACCGGCATTGAACAACAGACCGATGAGTGGTTGTTGCCACTGAGCCTCAAGCCCGGCCTGGGTGTGTGCGACAATGGCCGAAATCTCGTAGCGGCTCTGGGCAGAGACGGTTTGACGCACATCCCTTGCCTGGCGCATGTGCTGAATTTGGTGGTACAGAAATTCCAAAAAACTACCCGGATATGTCAGAGCTGCTGCATAAAGTGCGGGCCGTCTGTGCGCACTTTCGGTGTTCTCACCCTGCTGCTGCTCGCCTGTCTGCGCTGCAGCGGAACTTAGGCCTTCCTGCTCACCGCCTCCTATGCGATGTGCCCACAAGGTGGAACTCCACCTTGCACATGCTGGAGAGACTGTGTGAGCAGCAGCAGGCAATAGTGGAGTTTCAGCTGCAGCACGCACGGGTCAGTCGCTCTGTAGAACAGCACCACTTCACCACCAATGAGTGGGCCTCCATGCGAGACCAGTGTAGCGTATTGCGGTGTTTTGAGTACTCCACCAACTTGGCCAGTGCCGATGACGCTGTTCTCAGCGTTACTATCCCACTTCTATGTCTCCTTGAAAAAAACTTCGGGCCATGATGGAAGAGGATGTGGCACAGGAGGATGAGGCGGAGGAGGAGGAAGAGGGGTCATTTCCACAGTTATCAGGCCAGTCATTCACAAGTGGCTCAGAGGGTGGGTTCCTACACCAGCATAGGCCAGGTCAAAAATATTCAAGCCAGGGTCCAGTTCTGGAGGATGAGGAGGACGAGGAAGATCATCATGAGGAGGAGGAGGAACCGCAGCAGGGTGGCACCCAACGCAGCTCGTAGGCATCACTGGAGCGTGGCTGGGGGGATACGGAGGACAGAGATGATACACCTCCCACAGAGGACAGCTTGTCTTTGCCTCTGGGCAGCCTGGCACACATGGCCGACTACATGCTGCAGTGCCTGCGCAACGACAGCCGAGTTGCCCACATTGTAACTTCTTCTGATTACTGGGTGGCCACCCTGGTGGATCCCCGTTACAAGGACAACGGGCCGTCCTTAATTCCCTCACTGGAGCGTGAGAGGAAGATGCGTGACTACAAGCGCACACTGGTAAAGTCGCTGCTGAGGGCATTCCCAAATGACACCGGGGGCTCAGTGGAAGCACAAGGCGAAGGCAGAGGAGGAGGAGGAAGAGGCCTCCAATGCAGCTGTGCCACCGCCAGCACCTCAGAAGGCAGGGTTAGCATGGCCAAAATGTGGCAAAGCTTTGTCAGCAGCCCGCCACAACAAACAGCACCACTAGCTGATAGGCAAGGTCTCAGCAGGAGGCAGCATTTCAGCAACATGGTGGAACAGTATGTGTGCATACGCCTACACGTACTGACTGATGGGTCTGCCCCATTCAACTTCTGGGCACATGGCCTGAGCTTGCCCTTTATGCCTTGGAGGTGTTGGCCTGCCCTGCAGCCAGTGTATTGTCTGAACGTGTGTTTAGCATGGCAGGGGGCGTTATCACAGACAAGCACAGCCACCTGTCCACAGCCAACGTGGACAAGCTAACCTTTATTAAAATGAACCAGGCATGGATCCCACAAGACTTGTCTGTACCTTGTGCAGAATAGACATTTAGACCAGCCTCACACAGCCATTGGTATACTTGTTTTTTTGAATATGCCTCAATATTTTGGGGGCTACTCCAATCAGAAAAAAAAAAAACAAACAAACAACAAAAAGTGTTGGCTACCTCCTCCTCCTCCACTACCGCCACTTCCACCTACACTGCCACGGTCACGGCCTAGTCAACCTCTAGGCTCCTACTCCACATCCACCCCCACTTCCCATTTTTATTTTTATTATTTGATTTTAAGTTATTTTCCCTATCCCCATTTTTTTGTAGGGCACTTGTCCTACTCTTACCCCCGTTTTACTTCCTTTTTCAGCCCTCTAGCACTTGCCAGGACTTTTTTACAGCCATTTTTGTGCCTAAAAGTTCGGGTCCCCATTGACTTCAATGGGGTCCGGGGTCAAGTTCGGGTAACATTCGGTACCGAACCCGAACTTTTTCGTGAAGTTCGGCCGGACCCGCCGAGCCCGAACATCCAGGTGTTCGCTCAACTCTAGTTGTCACTGGAACAAAGATAAGGAACAGGAATGCAAAGTAAACCTTCCAATGGAGACACTTGGTCTAGTGACATTTAATTACCATACTTTAGAGCAGATGTCCTCATACTCCAGCTCAATGACCCCTTCATGAAGTTTCAGATTGTTTTTTTTCGACCCTCAGATATTTATTATATGAAAAATGTATATACTTCCTGCAATGGGGAGGGTGGAAGGTCACAGACACAAAAACCAAAGCATGCAGGTAAACAAAGGCAGCAACAACACCTGATAGAGACAACTCAAGAGCGTTCTTGCTAGTAATTATCCATCAATCGGGTAACACGTCTCACCACTAGTGTCAGGGTCCAGATCTGAGCCTGCAACCTCTGTGGTGTTTGGCTGTAGTTCTTCTTGCTGTGCTAACTGAGATATTGGACAGCTCCCTCTCTGATCTCTTAGGATAATCTTACCTTGTCTCTTGTTTCTGGTGAACTTCAAACTCTTTGCTTCTCCTAATTTAAGCCATGGCTCTACACTTCCCTTTTTCCAGCCGATATCTTGCTTCTTTGCATACCCGCAGCTATCCTTTTCTTCACTACAGATCATTGGCTTGCTCCTCATCTATGCTTACGCTTGATCCCAACTTTTAACCACTTGCTACCGAACTTTGGCTTGTTTATTGACTATGCTACTGCTTGATCCCTACCTGTTATATCTGCTACTGGACCTCAGTTTGTTAATCCCTTGGTGGGGTAATCCGGAGGACCGTGACCTGGTACTAACACGCGGACATTTTATATAATAATACATTAAGTACATTAATAGGGTCCACAGTTAAAAATGATCGAAGGAGAAACTGTCTGGATTCTCAAACACCGCAGATGATACATCAGTGCAGAAATAGAAAAATTCTGAAAAAAGATTTATGGTGAGATCCGGATAAATGACCTCACAGCGAAAGGCCCGTCATTTCAAAAAGGAAACACCCACTACGGTATCGGAATGAGACCCCCCATGTGTGGATCCCAAGAGAAAACAATCAGACTGGGTATATACATATACATCACAGGCTGCAGCCAACCAAGGGCATGTAGAGCAAGTCCAAAGCGAAGGAGGTGCGTCAATCCAATGTCAGTAGATGAACAGACAAGGCTAAGTTCACTAATGATCCATGTAAGATGACAAAGGTTTGCGCAAAAGTTTCCGCATTTATAAACCATGAGAATTCATTTCTGACAATTTTTTTTTTTTTTTTAATAGTAGTGGCGGCGATCTGCGATTTTTATCGGTACTGTGATATTGGGGCGGACATGTCGGACATTTTTGACACTTTTTTGGGACCAATGACATTTATACAGCGATCAGAAATTTAAATATCCACTGATTACTGTATAAATGTCATTGACAGGGAAGGGGTTAACTTGCAGGGGGCAGTGAAGGGGTTAACTGTGTTCCCTAGGCGTGTTCTAATTGTGAGGGGGCTGGGCTGCCAGGGGCACCAGAGATCTAACTGATCCAGAGTACAGGGATCAGTAGATCTCCGACATGCCACTTACCACTTATCCCCGTCCTGGCTCTGTAACAGGGCATCGTAAATCGCCAGGGGATATTGAGTCTGCCCGACCCACGGCCCCGCTCAGGGAGCGTGGGGCGGGCATGAGCGCGCGCCGCCGGCTGCCCGTGCTCGCCTCCTAGCCCCCATGTACTAAAGTGACGACTATAAGCGGCGATAGGCGGGACAGAGCCACGCTGTGGCCGATTTTAGTCGTGTGGTGGCCGAAAAGTGGTTAAAAAAACAGGATCAATACAAGCATTCTGGATCCTGGATCCTCACATCAGAATATAAGATTTAACAAACTAAAGAGAGCTGAGTTGGGAATGTAGCTCATACAGCTAGAATGTTGTTTTTTCATGCAAGGTTTCCATTAAGTCAATAGAAAATGAACACATAAGTATAACCATTATTATTTTTCCATGTGTAAGTGAACACCACTTCATCCAGGTCCCCACCAACATAAAGGGGCTCTTTCCCCTGGGGATATTCTGTATGTATTGTTGACTTTCTGTTTTCAACATCATTACTGGAGCTCCGAAAAGCTGGAACTTGTTTGATCTTATCTCTTGATGATCGGAAATGAAAGCCGCCAACCCACAGAACACACCGCAGAGAAAAGGGTTACTGGAACCCATGTCTGTAAGAGTCGAGCCACGTTCCAACAGAAGAACACAAATCACTGTTTTGCTTGTTTGTTTGACTTGCTATTCTCTTTTATTTTTCCTCTGTACAGCCAGATATAACCAAGCTGGGGCAGCTCTTGCCATGAAGCAACATCAAAATGTCCATGCAATAATTCCATAGATGCCAAAATGGCTGGGCAGAGTACTGGGGATTAAGAGCCACTGTCCCTCCAACCCTGAGCAGTTTTCAATGATAGATAATTAAAAGGAAATGCAAATATACTTTGCCAATATGACTGTGTCCTCTTTATTTCCTCTCTGGTAGATTTTGGCACTTGTTTTCTTTTCTTTGCAAAATAAAAGCTAATTATCTGTATTGAAATTTTTAATGATTTCTCTCTTCCATCTTTTTTCTTCTCTAGTATAACTTTCCTAGACTTTTAGGGATGTATTAAAAAATTCTCAGCATTTGCATAGCCATTGTGAATAATCCCTGTAACAGTGGCGGCCCGGGCATTAAGGACACACGGGTACCGCCCCCCCCCCCCCATCCCTGCCGCCTTCCCCTATCCATGCGCCCGGCCCCTTACAGGACGCCAGGTGCATGGATTCCTATGGTAGGGGGTGGGCGGGGGTGTTTTTTTTTTTTTTTTTTGAGGCTCTAATAGGCTTCAAAAAAGGGTGGGCTCAGGGTGCAGAGAGTGCACCCCAATCCCACACAATTGTGTGACCATAGCAAATTCATTTTCGCTATTTTCACACTACAGTGTCTTCTCACAAATCAGGAGGCAGGTCAGTGAGACAAAAAACAGAGAATTCCAAGCTCAACTTACCGACCAGTCTGTCACCAAACAAATTCACCTGTCTAACAGTAGCGTTTAAAAGGCAGGGGATTGGTTACACACATTTGCAAGTGTATGCGTAAGCTGCAGGCCCCAACAAGGCTCCCTGTGTACTGCAGACCTTGTGACCTGGTGGCTCCTCCAGTCACCTGTCCTCCATCTATCCATTAAATTGTATGTGCTTCCACTGTGAAACCTCTTATACAGAGTTAGGTCTGCAGTACACAGGGAGCCTTGTCGGGGCCTGCAGCTTACACATACACTTGCAAATGTGTGTAACCAATCCCCTGCCTTTTAAACGCTACTGTTAGACAGGTGAATTCATTTGGTGACAGACTGGTCGGTAAGTTGAGCTTGGAATTCTCTGTTTTTTGTCTGTAATTGCCTTTCCATAGCTCCTTGCTGCAGTGGCCAGTTATAGGTGGTGGACAGTGACCTTATTTTGGCAGGTCAGTGAGACCTGTTTCCCGATTGGCCAAAGCGCCAGGCGATCCTATTGGGTGCCTGGCACTTTGGAAGAGGAGACATGCTGGAGCTGGAGCTGCCGCTGCCTGCACGCCCACGCTCAAGAGGAGGAGGGGAGACGAGAGCACACCACAGCAGCACAGCACTCCTGAACAAGTAAGTGTCTGACCTCCCACGGGGGGGTGCTGTCAGTCCCACGCTGCGGGGAGGGGGTGCACGATGTTAGTCCCGCGCTGCGGGGGGAGGGGTTTTGTGCTCGGTGTCAGTCCCACGGCCAGGGGGTGGGTGCTGTCAGTGCCGCCCCCCCAAAGGAGAAACACACCAGCCGCTACTGCCCTGTAACATGTGTAGCACTCTCCTAGTTAGGTTGCTATAGTTCAGGGGTGCCCAACCAGGGGCCACATGTGGACTGCAGAGCCCTCTGATGTGACCCGCGACCTCCGGCTCTGGGAAGACGGGTCAGCAAGCCCATATCGTGGGTTGCCGACCCTCTATTCTAGAGTGTCAGTGTTGTGAATGAAGCCGGTGGTCAGTGGGGGCTGGTGGATTTTTTGGGGGCTGAGTCGGTCGGTTGGTCGGTCGGCCCCGCACTTACCCCATCTATGGAGCAGGCAGCGCTTCCCTCACTGAAGCGGGTGGTGGCTTTACCTCTTCTCCTGCGTCTCATTGCGGCGGCCACGTGTCTCCTCCCTCCTCTTCCTAGGCCAATAGGATCGCTTCTCCTTTCGGCCAAACAGGAAACAATATTCATTCGCTATTGTCACACAACTGGGTGGGCTCGGGGTGCAGTGCTCTTCCTGTATAGCGCCGCCTCCTGTCACAGGCGGAGTGATACCAAGTGCACTCCGCCTGGGAAAGCAACAGCCGGCGATACCTGAATGGAAGACTGTTATTAAAGGTACGTTTATTACTAACATCAGATTGTATATATGGGCATATCTCTTCTGAAGTAGTTACTGGGCTGCTTTCAAACTGTTCTGCAGATGCAGCACAGTGCACCTGTGGGTTACCTGCACTGAGCCATAGACTTCAGTTATTACCTGCTGGTAATAACCCCCAGGAGAGCCACAGGTGCACTGCGCTGAACCCGCGATGTGGATAAACTGCACTGCATCAGTGTGAAAGCAGCCTTAGTCAGTCTGACCCAATTGGATGCTCCAATTCACCTCTATGGAGCGGCAGATGTAAATGAACTTGTGACTGTTCATTTACACCCGCTTACCAGTGGCGGCTGGTGGTTTTTTGTTTGGGGGAGCGACAAACAACCACCCCCCATGGCACCTCAAACACCGCCATTTCACCCCGCCCCCCCCGCCGGCACTTACCCCATCTAGGTGGCGGACATTGGCGGGGATCGGCATTGGCGGGCATCCAAGGAGCGGCAGGGATCGGGGCACCAAGCAGCAGCGTGGATCGGGCATTCAAGGAGCGGCGGGGATCAGGGCACCAGGCAGCGGTGGGGATCGGGCATCCAGGCATCGGGTGACGGGTATCAGACCCGCTTTTCGATTAGCTGGGAGGAGGATCAGTGTTGCAACAGTGAATGTTCATTCTCTGTTCATTCTCTGTTGCAACATACATGGGTAGGCTCCGGACGTAATGCTCTATGTCCGAACCCAACCTATTTTGAAGCCTATTAGAGCCTTTGGCTCTAATCAGTGCTTTAAACCCCCCCCCCCCCATTCCCATCATAGGAATTTATGCGCCCGGTGTCCTGAAAGGGGCTGGGTGCATGGATAGGGAGGGCAGAGGGGCATGGATGGGGGGCGGCGCTCGTGCGCCCACAATGGACGGGCCGTTCTTGCCGATTACCTTAAAAAAATGCTAAAAGAAAAACAGTAGGGTATCTGTCCCCTTCCATCTGGGCGGATCAGATTGGAGGGCCCATTGGAGTAGAGTGGGCTGTGTCCATGTCCACTTTGCATATGCAGAGTGGACACGGACCTGACATCTGGCCGCTCCACTCATTGTGGCCCGTGACCGGTTACCAAGTCGCTTAAGTGCCCCTCGCTCTTGAAAAGGTTGTGCACCCATGCTATACTTCATTTCATTATTGGCTTCCCTGTAGCAGGGGAGCAGTACTCAATTACTTTGGCTTTTGTGGGTGCTGCTGATGCAAGTTCAACTACTTCCCCCTGCCTTCCAATGAGTTCTGGAATATAGTGGGTGGGAGAGGGCAGACCCTGGCCTGAATATACATACAGCCTATGCCAATCCCTGATCAGGAGAGTAATGAGCAGAGATTCTGTCACAGTCCCCGTGCTGTGAATCATGGGAAACAGTGGTGGCTGGTGCAATTTTAGGATGGGGGAGCGCCAAGTATCACCAGATAGGGTATACAGCATCATCAGATAGGAGTTTACAGAGTGACCAGATAGGAGTATAGAGAGCCACCAGATAGGGGTATACAGAGACACCAGATAGGAGTATACAGAGCCACCATATAGGAGCATAAAGAGTCACCAGATAGGGGTATACAGAGCCACTATATAGGAGTATAAAGAGCCACCAGATAGCAGTATACAGAGCCACCATATAGGGGTATACAGAGCCACCAGATAGGAGTATACAGAGCCACCAGATAGCAGTATACAGAGCCATCAGATAGGAGTATACAGAGGCACCATATAGGAGTAAACCGAGCCACCAGATAGCAGTATACAGAGCCACCAGATAGGGGTATACAGAGCCACCAGATAGCAGTATACAGAGCCACCAGATAGGGGTATACAGAGCCACCAGATAGCAGTATACAGAGCCACCAGATAGGGGTATACAGAGCCACCAGATAGGAATATAAAGAACCATCAGATAGGGGTATACAGAGCCACCAGATAGGGGTATACTGCACTACCTACCCCCCCCCCCCACCACAGGCTTCGCGGGCGGCACTGACAGCACACACCGGCACTTACTGTGTGTGGAGTGGAGAGGATCATCCTGTCTCCTCCATGGCAGCGAGCGGTGTGTGGACAGAGGTGTCCGCTCCTATGTTTCTCCTTCCTTGCCAAAGCACCTAGGCATCCAATAGGATCGCCTGGCGCTTTGCCCATTCAGGAAACAGGTCTCACCGACCTGCCTCCTGATTGGTGGGGAGGCACTGCAATGTGAAAATAGCGAAAATTCATTCGCTATGGTCACACAATTGGGTGGGATTGGGGCGCTCTCTCTGCGCCCCGAGCCCACCCTTTTTTGAAGCCTATTAGAGCCTTGGGCTCTAAGCAGGTGCTTAAAAAAAAAAACACTCCCTCCCGCCCCCGCCATAGGAATCCATGTGTCCGGCGTCCTGAAAGAGCCCGGGCACATGGATAGGAGAATGGAGGCAAGGATGGGGGGCGGCGCCCGTGGCGCCCTTAATGCACGGGCCGTCCCTGATGGGAAATGCATTTTGGAGACAAGCCACAACTCCATGCATAGGGGTGCCAGATGTGCCTGGGTACACCATAATCACCCCCTGCAGCGCAGATTTCCCCTGCTGATATTTCACCAAGGATCCTCTAACGGGGCTCCTAAAAAATTTGTAAAAAATTATTTAAAAAAAATAAAAATAAAAAACTACTGACACTGTCCACTGCCCTACTGATGCCAACCTCAGCCCTACTCCATTTTACAATGTTTTTTATATTTATTTATGGTAGTGCGTGCATGTGTGTGTGTATATATATATATATATATATACATATATACATATTTATATACACACACGCATATGTGTTTGACCTTTGGGTGCACACCCTAATGCAATATTGCGCCGCTATTCGGGTGGCAGCAGGGCACTTTTAAACCCCCCCCCCACAAGGAGTTAAACAGGGGTTAAAAGTGCCGGCGCTCTGCGCTCCCAGAGCAGTGTACAGCCGCTTCGGGAGCGCTGCCCATTCAATCCAATGGCAGGGGCGGTGCAGGGGGCGGTGTATACACCGCTCCCTACATTCCTGAAAAATCATGCTTGCAGGAGTTTAATTTTACTCCCGCAAGTGCACCGCCCTGAGCCACCCCAGTGTGAAAGGACACACTGGGTTGAATGGGGAGATGCTTTACAGGCGCTATTTTTAGCGCAATAGCGCCTGTAAAGCGCCCCAATGTGAAAGGGGTCTAAGTGCTTGTGAGTGCATTATTTATTTTTACATACGTACTACACTGTACGGCTGTGTGGCACCCCTCTCTCTTGACAGCTTTTAGGTTCCCAGCCCAGGAGAAGAGGCAGTGCAGCAATGTTAGCTATTATTTATTTAGATCATGTCCACACCTCCGGGTTAATATAAGGCTCTATTCACAGATCTAGATCTCATGTGGTATTTAGGTGTTTTCCCAAATACCGCATGCGATCCTGAAAATTAGACATGTGTCGGACAAATATTTTCGTTATTCGGAGATTCAGATATATCCGAATACCTGAATTACAAAATAAATTAAAATTACCGAATGCTCCGAATAGCTAAACAAAATTTATCCAAACTTCAGAAATTCGGATTAAAATTCAGATCAAATTTTACATTGAACTCCAGTCGAATCCTCACTGTACACATATTGCTGAAATCAAAGACCGTGTGTGTTATTAGAGTACCATTTTGAAAAATGCTGTTTTTGTTAAGCTTTGTTAAGTTTTTTTTAAAAAAGGTGAGTTAAAAAGTCATTGTAATTATTTGATGAAGATTTTTCTTTTGTTTGTTTACTTTGCCACATTCGAATCGAAAAAATAAAATCTAAAGTTTTCAATTTGACTGATTCAAAATTTATCGATTTGAAAGTTTTGAAATGAAAAAAAATCAGTAAAATCGCAGAAAATTCAAAAAAGACATAAAACGAATTCTGAATACGAATCCCGAATATGAATTGAATGAATCAACTAAACAATTTTTTTTTGTCATGCACATGTCTACTAAAAATGTCAATTCACTACTGCTTTATGTGGTGTTTACCACATAACGCAAACACGCTCAGTAAATACCGCATAAGGCAGGAGTGTGTTAAGTACCGTAGTTGTCCCGGAATGCAATATTTAAGGAACCGGCAGCCGCCACTATCCTTAACAAGCAGTAAACAACCTGGTTGTTAAGGAGTGGTCGGACGCTGTGTCCTTAACAACCAATGGGTCATCAGTTGTCAGCGGGTTTTAGTGAATGCCCAAAAACTTTTTGAAAAACGCTGTAGGGCATCCTATCGCATGCCTGGATGCTGTAAGATACTGCTTTGTGAATGGAGCCCATGCAAAAATTTGGGCTAGTATAACACTATTTACTAAGATCTGTGGTTTTGATCCATGGGATTCATGTTAGGCTTCATCTCTCACATGCCCTCAAATCGCAGAGCAGTCGGAGTGATTCAGCTGCTCTGCTTTTCCGGCTGGCTAAGGGACAGTGTGGTGCATCATTCAGTGCAGCACACCATCCCTTAGGGTTGCCACTTGTCCAGGATTCACCCAGACAGTCCAGGTTTTGAATTATGTGTCCGGGTTTCAGTCTGCCTGAAACCTGGACACATTATTCAGACCAGGCTGTGGCTCCCCAATTAACTGAGATAGCCACACACAAATCTGTCGCTGTCCGGGAGCTGCGGGCGGCTGTCAGATGGCAGGTTCGGCATCAATGGGAGGCTGCGCGTTGATGTCAGCAAGAGCATTTTGACCACACCCACTGTTTGCCACTGCACACTATGAGCACCGCGTTACTACTTTCCTTGGGGCACCCAAAGGTGTCCCAGGTCTTTTATAATCCTATAGTGCAGTGATGGCGAACCTTGGCACCCCAGATGTTTTGGAACTACATGTCCCATGATGCTCATACATAAGCTCAGTTACTTGGGGAGCCACAGCCTGGTCTGAATAATGTGTCCCAGACACATAATTCTTTTATAATCCTATAATGCAGTGATGGCGAACTTTGGCACTCCGGATGTTTTGGAACTATGGGAAATGTAGTTCCAAAACATCTGGGGTGCCAAGGTTCGCCATCACTGCTATAGTGTATACTATGAAAAAAAAATTGTCCTGTGCCACTAAAGTGTACGGGTTTGGCTTGAAGAAAGGGTGGCAACCCTAGCTGCACTGCCTGTCATTGCAGTGCGATCCGGCCTGGTGCACTGCAGCGCTAGGCTGTGCTGCAGTGTGAACAGGGGCACATAGGAAACAATTGGTTCTTGTCTGTCCTTGCGGTGACAAACGTTTTACCATGCAGTAAAATGTCTGCCGCCACATGTGGCGTGAATCAAGACTGGTGCAAAAATTTTTGACACCCTAGGCGAAACCTCATTTTTCTGCCCCTGGCTCCGCCCCTGACTCCACCCCTTTGCCCTGCCCATGTGACAGGAGTCGGCGCTATCCAACGACTCTGCCAGGCGCAAACCCTGCCTCCAGGCCCCAGCTGTCACCAACCAGACACCGACCACAGAGCGCCCACTACTCCGATCGGCTTTATAGCACCAGGTGACGCTGCCGCTGTACAGGACAGGCCAGCCAGGAGGGAGAGCAGCCTCTACAAGACAGAGCTGGTTGGGATGATCACCAGAGAGTCTCTGAGAGGGACAGACAGGTCGGTCACTGATGACCATAGAAGAGCGCAGCAGCAGGGGATGGTTGCTTCCGTTCTGTCAGGGGACTCAGGACATGTCATCCAGGCTCCAGTGCTGCGCTGCGCCTCTAATTACACTATCGGAGCGGCTGCCTGAGACTGACTTAGAGCATGCAGACGCGGAGGAAAACCAACGGCCGGGCACCTCTAGGAGGCAGTGCACCCTAGGCGGCTGCCTAGTTTGCCTAGTGGTAGCACCGGCCCTGGTGTGAATTGGCCATAAGGATAATGTGTAGCTGTCCAGCACTCCTTTGATAAACACACACTCTTTTCTGATTCAATTCAAGCTTATTTGGGACACCCCTGAGCAGGAAGGCCACCTATAGCAATCTTCTCTGTTATTTTAATTAACCACTTGAGCTCTTTGGACATACTACATAGTCCAAAGAGTGAAGGGTTAGTCACAAGCTGGTGGCTGCAGTAGCAGCCATCAGCCTGCGCCCCTTTTGTTTAGCCGCCTCCGAGCTTGAAAGTGAAAGTTGATATGGCGATTGTATAACCACCAATCACTTTCATAGTGTGGGCACTGTGGTGTCCAACTCCCCGCATGGTTCCCGAGCTATCATGGTCTTACCATGAGCCTTGGACCACACCATTTTGCATAAGGAGGGAGAGTGGGAGGAGACCAATGCACATCTATGACTTGATCTCTGTAAACAAAGGAACCGGAAGGGACAACATTTTTTTCACTTCCGGTTTCAGATCTCCCATTTCCTGGATGGGTAGCATCCAGTGGCGGGCTGGTGCTCTATTTTTTGGGGGGAGGCAAACAACCCACCCAACGGTCAAACTGACCCCCCACCAATCCCCCCCCCCCTAGGTTTGGTTGAATGTCGAACAGCCCATCGCTCGCCCGTCTGTCCATCAGCCCCACACTTACTCCATGCAGGCTGCGGGCAGCTTCAGCGGCTTCCCCGTGCATCTCCTCCTCAGCATCTCCCCCCTGCTCCCGACCATTGTGGTTGCTAACCGAGCAGCTGCAAATACTGTAGCTGCTGACTTTTAATATAAGGACACTTACCTGTCCAGGGATCCCACGATGTTGGCCCCCTGAAGCTGATTCATCCATCAGCTCGGGAGCAGGCGCCGCCATTGGAACTAAGGGAAATCGGCAGTGAAGCCTTCAGGCATCACAGATGGTTTCCTACTGCGCATGCACGAGTTGCACTGCGCTTTCTGAATGGCCCCGTTGTCTTCTGGGACACACAGGTCCCAGAAGGCACCGAGGGGAAAGGAGGAGGGTCCGGTGCAGATGGGGAAATGACATACCTCGCCGCGGTAGAGTTAGGACAGAAGTACACCTTTGTACTCCAGAAAAGATACGAAACATTTATAAAAAAATATATATATTTCCAAAAACCAGGGTGGATGGGGTGGTCTTTTGTTTAACCACTTAAACCCCAGAAGGATTTACGCCCCTCCTGACCAGAGCACTTTTTGAGATTCGGCACTGCGTCGCTTTAACTGACAATTGTGCGGTTGTGTGATGTTGTACCCAAACAAAATTGTCATCCATTTTTTCCAACAAATAGAGCTTTCTTTTGGTGGCATTTGATCCCCTCTGTGATCAACTGCTGGCCAATGGCATTCAGTTCGTAACAAGCAGTACAAACCTAATTAGAGGGGTGGGAGCTGCGTCTGTCAGTGAACTCAGAGAAAAGGATTTTACGGTAAGTTATAATAAAATCCATTTTTCTCTTACGCTCACTGACAGACGCAGCTATTCATAACACGTGGGGATGTCCCAAAGCTGTGTCAAACTAGAGGGGTGGGAAAAAACGACAACAACTGTACCCAACAGAACCCTCTCGGAAGGCACCAGACGCACCTACACTGCCGCCTGTAAAAATTTGCGGCCAAAAGCAGCATCCGCAGATGCCGAAACATCAACTTTGTAAAACTTAGTAAACGTGTGCACTGAGGCCCGGGGGCGGCCGAAACTGGGGAGCCACATGCCGTACCCCTTGTACAAATGTACGAATCAGTGAATGGGAAGCCAAAGGACGCTGAAAAAGGACTGCCAAGGCCGAAATCTGACCCTTGAGTGTACTCAAGGCCAGGCTTTTGTCAAGGCCCTGCTGCAGAAAAGTTAGCACCCTGGACACTATATAAGAGCGGGGGTTCCAACCCCCGCCTCACACCACGTAACATAGGCCTTCCAGGTCCTGTGATAAATCTTGCGCGAAGTGCACTTACGCGCCTTAAGCATAGTAGGGATCACTGAGTCAGCGACTCCCAGATCCCTCAGCACCTGGGACTCAATAGCCAAGCCATCAAAGCCAGGGAGGGTAAAGCAGGGTGCAAGATGGGACCTTGAGACAGCAGGTCTTCACAAAGCGGAAGTCGCCAAGGGGCGTACGCCACCATCCGAACCAGATCGGTGTACCAAGTGCGCCGAGGCCAATCGGGAGCCACCAGGATCGCCGGAATTCCTTCCGCCTCTATCCTGCGCAGAACCCATGGCAACAGCTTCAGAGGAAGGAAGACATATAGCAGCCGATACCGACCCCAAGGAGCCACCAGCGCATCCGTGGCAGCCGCCAACGGATCTCTTGTTCTGCACACAAAGGTCTTCACCTTGTGATTGAACCTGGACGCCATGAGGTCCACCTCTGGTGTGCCCCACTTGCGGCAAATCTGGCGAAACACTTCCGGATGCAGGGACCATTCCCCTTGGTCCAAAGTTTGGCGGCTGAGAATGTCCGCCTGCCAGTTTACCACTCCCGGAATGTAAATGGCGGAGATCGCTGGAACATGACGTTCCGCCCAGCGGAGAATCAGAGCAGCCTCCGCAGCCGCTGCGGAACTTGATGGTTCACGTATGCCACGGACGTGGCATTGTCCGACTGAACCCGGACAG
This sequence comes from Glandirana rugosa, assembly GCA_018402905.1. Lineage (NCBI taxonomy): Eukaryota > Metazoa > Chordata > Amphibia > Anura > Ranidae > Glandirana > Glandirana rugosa. Next base: position 18,758 of record BLSH010302413.1, on the reverse strand, counting down.
GGAGACCCCGCAGCCTTATCGACCAACGGGAGAAGCAGAGCCTGATCGCTCTCAGTTCCAACACATTTATCGGAAGTCGAGCTTCCTGAGCCGACCACCAGCCCTGGGCAGACAACCGACCCAGCACCCCTCCCCAGCCCGACAGGCTGGCATCCGTCGTTACTATCGACCAGTTGAGGGGAAGAAAGGATTTCCCTAGCGTTAGAGCTGGGGCCCGAAGCCACCAAGTCAATGAACCCCGGGTCTGATGATCCAAGCAGATCAGTTTGTCCAGGGATAGAGGAGATTTGTCCCATTGCGACAGAATCACCTTCTGTAGGAGCCGAGTGTGGCTCTGGGTGTACGGTATTGCCTCGAAGGAAGATACCATGAGCCCCAACACCCTCATGCAGAACCGTAGGGACGACCTCCGGCATGACAGCAGGGCCCGTACCGCTGCCCATAACCCCAACAACTTGTCTGGAGGCAAGAACACCTTCGCCTGCACGGTGTCCAGAATCAGACCCAGGTACTCCAGGCGACAGGAAGGGGACAGCGAGGACTTCTGCAGGTTGATGAGCCAACCGAAGTCCCTCAAAGCGGACACCGTGATTCTCACGTCCTCCTCCAGGGACACAGCTGACTCCACTCTCAAGAGTAGGTCGTCGAGGTACGCCACCACCGCGATACCTCGCTGTCCCATCAGTGCAAGGACAGAGCCAACACCTTGGTGAACACTCTGGGAGTAGAGGCCAGCCCGAAAGGAAGGGCCACAAACTGGTAGTGCAGGTCCCCCACTGCGAAACGCAGAAAGCGCTGATGGCTGAGACAGATGGGAACATGCAGGTAGGCGTCCTTGATATCCAAGGACGCCAAGAACTCTCCCTGACCCAAGGCGGCCACGACCGAGCGAATGGACTCCATCTTGAACTTTTTTGCCTGCACAAAACAGTTCAGAGCCTTTAGGTCCAGCACCGGTCTGACACCGCCCTTTTTGGGCACAACAAAGAGGTTCGAGTAAAAACCGCAGAACCTCTCCTCCAGAGGAACCGGCACGATCACCCCCTGATCCGCAAGAGACTGGATCGCGCCCAAAAGCTCCTCCCGACGCCTCTGAGGGAGTCTCAAGTTTGACGGAAAAAACCTGTCTGGGGGTAGAGAGCTGGACACCACTTGTAGTACCCACCGATCGGAGACACGAGCGGACCAAGTGACCGCAAACTCCAGCAACCGGCTCCCCACCCAAGAGATGGGCAGGGGCAACCCGTCATGCGGTAGAGGACTCATCCTTTGCCTTGCCGGGCTTATGCTGCCAAGTCCTTTTACCGGATCCAGCCGAGTATTTACCGGCTTGGAGCCCGTCCCTGCCGTGCCGGAAGCACGAAAAAACTTCTTCTGCCCGGAAGAAACAGGGCCCTGTCGGCGCTTGGGCTCTGGGAGAAAAGGGCTCTTCCCCCCTGTGAAACTCTTAATGATTTCATCCAGCTGCGGTCCAAACAAACGACCCCCCTTCAAGGGGAGATCTGTGAGTCCCTTTTTAGACGCCTGGTCGCCCGACCAGGAACGCAGCCACAACACCCGCCCGATGACCTCCGCAAAAGCGGAAATTTTGGACAGCATGGGCATGATATCCAACAGGGAGTCACACAAGTAGTGTAACCCCTCCACCAGGTGATGACCATTTTGCAATTCACCCTGCGCACAACTGCAACGCAGATTAGCGCGCACGGAGGTGGCGCACTCAAAAAGAGATTGAGCTGCCATAGCAGACGCCAGAGTCGGCCGCATGGCAGAACCTGCCACCAGAAAAATTGCTTTAGACACCGACTCCGTATGGCCATCAGCCGCGTCCCTAAAGGAAGGCAAGCCCTCCAACGGAAGCGTCGTAGCCTTGTTCAGGCGGGTCACCGGCGGGTCCACCGAAGGGGAAGCCCAGCGCTTAGTGAAAACCTCCTCAAAGGGATAGTGCACCGCAAAGCGTTTTGGCAGGGTGAAGGAATTTTTTGGAGATAACCATTCCTTAAAAACTGCCCGCTCAAAAAACTGATCATAAGGAAAAGCCTTATGAGACCTATTAGGCTTCATAGACCCACACACATAAGTGGATGTCTGCAACTCCCCTGACTGATCAAGTCGCAGGGCCTGGCGAATGTTCGTGATCAGCGGAGCCACAATCGCCTTGTCACGCGCCACTGAGGCCCCCTGATCCTCCTCAGTATCTGAGAGGACCAACTCGCCCTCCGACAACTCCACAGGGGTCCCTGTGACCACTGAGGCCACCTCATGATCCGAATACTCCCCCGAGGATACACAGGGGAGTGGGTGCTTCTTGGGGGGCTCCGGAGCCGTGGAAGGAATTCTGCAAACACCGCCCGTAATTGGTCCAAGGAGACCATGGGTTCCGGTGCCAAACGCTGCTCCACTGGCACCTCCACGGAGGGCCCTGCAGGGACCATAGCCACAGCGTCGCCTCCCTCAGCCAACATGCTGTTTGGGAAGCCCCTCCCTCCCGATACCACCACCTCCGCCCGCAATCAGCCAGTAAAGACCAGGGGGATTAAGCCCACCACCACCAGCACCCCAGGAAGGCCAGCTATACCTGCTGCTTCTTCAGTAATGCCTGCCCAGCCAGGACCTGTACCGCACATGTGTCAGCCGCGCTGTTCCAGAGAAAGAGGAAGTAAAATCGTTTGCAGCATGTTTTTACAGAGGTCGCAGTACCACCAATGACCACCGGGGGCCGCCCAAAAGCAGTAAGAACCGCATGGGCTACGATAAAATGGCCGCTGCTTCTGTAAAAAAAGCACCCATCCACCACAAAATGGTGTCGGAACGGCGGCGTGCAAACCATTGTTCGCCACCCATTGGCAAACGAACGGTACAGTCGGCATACTTCCTGGAAGGCGCGGCGCCGCGCAAAGCGGTGGGTGGGTGGGTGCAGCGCAACACCGCCCGGCATACCCCTACTCAGGAAGGCTACCCACCAAAAGCCCGGATGCCGCTCACTGCGCCCCTGGGGCGGGGGAGGGGGTCCACTCACCACTCCGACGGGCGATGCGGTTAGCCACCCGTAGCAGACTGTTCCCCCCACACGGAGAAGGATTGCTGCTGGCAAGGCCACTGGAGAGGCATGCGCCAAACTCTGGGCACAAGTGGGGTTAACCACTGGCCGCCCGCACGGAACGGGCCCTGCGCGGCATGACCCTGCTTAGGCCAGGGTAGCTCGCCAGGTGGTGGCCGGGCTGGGGAAAGTTTTGGATTCGTGATATCCACTCTATGCCACCAGCCGGCTTCTTGATAGCAGTCTTCATAGGAAAAACTTCAGCACAAAAATGCAGGTCCCAGAGGGAACCCAGTCCACTCCTTTGCACTAGGCAAACAAAACTGAATGCCATTGGCCAGCAGGTGGTTTTATGCTCAGGTGAGGACAGCATAAGATGAAGACCCTCTTCTGTTCTTTTCCTAGCTATGTGCTGCTTGCAGACAGTTTGACAAATGATCTTTAATGCATCTCTGCCACCTAGTGGGCAAATATCATAATGGTCTATTAGAGTACTACACCAACATTAAGCCTCGCTTTATTAAATGTGTGGTTTTTACAATGTATTTAGTTATGATTTTTTTTTTTTCTCAAATTGCAATCAACAAGGACTTGGCAACCCTAATGCCATCTTTCTGCCCAAACCACAGACAGTGTTGCAGTATATAAAATCAATACAACATGCCAGTGGTTTATAATAATTTAAAGCGTATCTATACATAAGAACAAAAACGTGACACATTTCAGCTTACCAATCCTTAATGCAGAGGTTGCATTTGTTTTTCTTTTTTTAGTTATTTTGTTTTTCTTCATTTTTGCCTAATGCAGCAGTTACATAGTTACACAGTTACATAGTTTGAGTGGTTGATTAAAGACACAAGTCCATCCAGTTCATCCAATACAAGGGGGAAAGATAATATAATATTGATTTTTTTCTTTTTGTTTACGTTGGAGACGTAATTCCTAACCATTCGA
>BLSH010302407.1:169413-191440 GCA_018402905.1 Glandirana rugosa | reverse complement strand
GCAGCAGAGAGGTCTAAGAGTATGAGTATGGAGTACTGGCCATTGGTTTTAGCAGTATGTAGGTCGTTGGTGAGTTTGAGTAGGGCAGTTTCAGTTGAAGGCGGAAGCCAGATTGTAGGGGATCAAGAAGGCTGTTGTCAGTGAGGTAGCAACTCAAACAGTTGTAGACGAGGCGTTCAAGAAGCTTGGAGGCAAACGGGAGTAGGGAAATGGGTCTTAAGTTATTCATACAGGTGGGGTCCAGTGAGGGTTTTTTAAGTATGGGGGTAAACAGCGCATGTTTGAGTGGAGAGGGAAAGGTGCCGGAAGAGAGGGAGAGGTTGAAGATGTGGGTTAGAGAGTTTAGGACAGAGCAGGAGGGTGGTCGTAGAAGTTGCGAGGGGACAGGATCCAGGGGGCAGGTGGTGGGGTTGGCTGTGGAAAGGAGTTGGAGAACTTCCTCAGAGCTAACAGGTTTGAAGGAGGAAAGTGTTGAGTGGGTTATTGGACTTAGTGTGTTGGTTGGTGGGGGAAGCTGGACACAGTCTATCTCGTCACGAATTGTGTCAATTTTGTTTTTGAAGTGTTTGGCAATCTCCTGGGAAGTGAGCAAGTTAGTGGGTGGAGGCAGAGTAAGGAATTAAGGGTAGAGAAGAGTTGGCGAGGCTTGGATGAGAGGGATTTGATGAGAGTGGTGTAGTAGATTTGTTTAGCGGAATGGAGGCGGGAGTTGTATTTGAGGAGGGCAGATTTGTAGAGGGTGAAGTCTTGTAGGGTTTTCGTTTTACGCCACACTCGCTCAAGAGTGCTGCTACGTTTCTTGAGACTTCTGGTGTCTTCTGTTTGCCAGGGTTGTAGCAGACGAGGCCTGGTTCTGCATGTGGAGACAGGGGCAAGTGTGTCCAGGGAGGATGACAATATGTGGTTGTAAACAGAAGTGGCAATGTCTGGGCAGGAGAGGGGACTGATTTCATCATAAATGCAGTCAGTAGCAGAATGAAAAAGGGGAGGGTTGAGTTGGCAAAGGTTCCTGCGGGTAACTATTTGCGGGTTGGCGTCATGGGAGGTAGGAGACAGGGAAAATGTGAAACTGATGAGGTTGTGATCAGAGAGAGGAAAAGGGGTGCTAGAAAAGTTGCAGGGAGTGCAGATGTGGGAGAATACAAGGTCAAGAGTGTTGCCATTGGAGTGAGTGGTGGTTTGTGTCCATTGTGTTAGGTTGAAGGAGGAGGTTAAATTGAGTAGTTGGGAAGTGGCTGAGGTGTTAGCATTGACTGGAATGTTAAAGTCTCCAAGGATGATGGCAGGTACTTCAGAGGAGAGGAAGTAGGGTAGCCATGCAGAGAAGTCGTCAAGGAAGCGTGACACAGGGCCAGGGGTTCGGTAAATGACTGCAACCCTCAAACAAAATGGAGAAAATAGGCGAATGCAGTGCACCTCAAAAGAACAGAGGGAAAGAGAAGGGGGTGTAGGAAGAACCTGGAAGGTGCTTTTTGGGGAGAGGAGAAGTCCAACTCCGCCTCCTTTTCGACCACTGGACCTGGGTGAGTGAGTCCAGAGGAGGCCACCATGGCAGAGGGCCGCTGGAGAGGCAGTGTCGGATTCCCGGAGCCAGGTTTCGGTAATAGCAAGTAAATTGAGGAAGTTGGAAAGGAAAAGGTCATTGATGGAGGCAAGTTTGTTGGAGACAGAGCGGGCATTCCAGAGGGCACACATAAGGGGGGGGATGACTCTTGGAATCAGGGGAACTGAGGTAAGACAGCGGGAGTTATGGCTATTGTAATTGAAGCTAGACTGCCGCTTCTGGGGGTAGGTGTTGGCTAGAGAAGGGCCAGGGTTGAGGGCAATATCCCCAGACATAAGGAGTAGTAGGAGGGTGAGGGCAGTAAGGTGGGAGTGTGACCTAAGCGAGGGCTGACGCTGCAGTGAAGTGGAGGTGGTGGTATTGTGCTGGCTCAAAATGAGTCGGAGGTGATAGGTGCAATAGTATTGGGAGGGCAAGAGTGAGGGGGATATGTATAGGCTGTGTGGCGGCGAAGGGGGGGTTAAGAAGTGTGAGTTTGAGGAGAGAGGGTGTAACTGCAAAGAAGAAAAGTATGAGCATGTTGGAGGGTAGAGAGAGGGGAAAAAGTGAAGTAGAAAATAAAAGTGGAAATTTACAGACTTGGTAAAAGATAGCTAATGTTTGTACTTGCCTTTAAAGTAGTGCCTTATTTAAAGTGCCGTTTTAAAAGTGCCCACACTTAAACACGCAGTGGCACTTTAACCAAGCAGTGCCCAGCCTATCCCCTCACATAATAACGCGCTCCCCCTAGTGGTACTCTGCAGTACCAGCTCATCTAACAGAGGAGGAGACTCCCTGGCATACAACAGATGTAAGAAGGTAAGCAAGTTTTTAACCCCTGGTGGAGAGCTATAGAGGGGGATCAGTGCTTGTAATTGCTCTCCCCCGCCTCACAAATCACCCCAACTGTCCATCAGTTTACCCCTGCTCTCTGGGACCTCCCTGTGGGCTCTCCAGGCCTCCCCTTGCCCCCCACAGCGCAGGATGGAGCGAACACAGCTTTTTTATTTCCTAATTTTATAATAATTTAGAGAAGATTGAATGACTTTAACATATCGTTGGATTGGTTATTTGGTCGTCCTATTTGGAGATCCGTGGTTTGGGGTCCACTCGTCCATGTGGCTCTTTGTCCTTCATGGCCTCTTATATGCTTACATATGATGTTTACATCTTCTACGGTATATGTTTTCATGTTAGTAGACAATTATAACTACCAAAGCTGCTCTTCCTGAAGAAGTAGGCTCTGTCCAGCGAAACGCGTCTAAGAAACTACCAAGATGCTACAACTGCCACTTTCCATTCTGAAACCATAATATTGAGGGAATGGCTATACTGGGCTATTGTGATAACCTGAATCATCCTGTAACTGTCTATACCAAGTTTTTAAACTGTATTGTGTTTTCTATATTTGCAATTTAGTCCCTTCTGTGGGATATTTTTATTGGATATTATAATAAAATGTGACTACTTTTACTTAAAAATACTTGTCGGTGTGGTCCTGTTACATTTCTGTATAACCGTTTCTTTAGGCCTCATGCACACAGGACGTTTTAAAAACATCAGCACTACAGCAGTGCTAAAAACGTCAGTTTAGCCGCGTTTTTACATTAGCGTTATTGCTCGTTTTTGCGCATTTTCCCATGTTAGTGTTTTTGGACGTTTTTTTCATTGAAAACACTCCCTATAATGTAAAAACGCCTAAAGACATCAAACGCCGCTAAATGTGGCTTGACGTGTTTAGCCGCGTTTACACACGTTTAGCCGCTTTTTTCCATTTTCACAGCTTGTTTTTACTGCTCCTGGAAGCACCGGCTGTCGTTTTTTTCTACTGCCTCTAAACGCCTCTGACAGTGTATGTGTGCATGGACACATAGGCTAACATGGAGGGGCTTTTAGAGGCAGTTAAAAAAAACATCAAATGCCCCTAACAGCAGCTGTAAAAACGTCCTGTGTGCATGAGCCCTTAGAGGTTTCTTTTTATGTGAACAGATGGGGATGGGGATTCCATTTGTTTTTTCCGATCAGCCTGATGGCTGATTAAAAAAAAAACAAACACTCATCTATGGCCAACCTTAGGGACTTTAGCAGCCCATAGATTATGCAATTTTCTTTCCTTCCACAATGAGTGGAAAGAAAATTGCTTGATTTCCCCATCAATACAAAGTGGGATCCCTCCCATGGCGCTATTGTGTTCTCCCAGTGGGGAGCTTTCCCTGCCGGCAAAGCAGAATGATCACTGCTGGGGGCTATAGCCGCTGGCAGTGATCGCATGAAAAACATCCCACAGGCTGGTTGTACTGAAGTTGATCAATTTCAGTACATCCAGCCTGCCCCTGAACAGATTGAATCTCAGGCCTGTCCTTGCTGAACCAGCCGAGGTTCAATCCTGTGGCCGACTATAGATTGTAAGATCTGAGAGGGCTGATATGAATGTGCGATATAAGGTCTCATATGACGCTAAAAGAAACATAAGAACATCGGCAGCTTTTTTGAGTGTTTTTGTGCTTTTTTGAGTGGTATTGCACTAGCATTTTTGAGCGTTTTTACGGGTAAGCTGTTTTTTTTCCAATCAATCAAAATCGTTGGTGAGCCGTGTTTTTGCACGTTTTTGAGTGTTTTTACAACTGAAAAACGTCTCTCAGAACCCACCATTCTTGGGTTTTTTTTACAGCTTAAAAAGCCTCAGCCAAAAACAGGTTCAAGTCTGTCTGAAAAACTGACAGGCGGACCTGAATGGACGCTCCATGCAGCCCTATGGAGCGACGGATGTCAGCGGAGACATGTGGATTGAGCAAAAAACGGACCTCATACACGGAAAGCCCATGTGAAAGGGGCCCATGTGTGCATGAACACAAAGGATAACATGGAGACATAGGATAGCATGGAGACATAGGATAACATGGACACATAGGATAACATGGAGACATAGGATAACATGGACACATAGGATAGCATGGAGACATAGGATAACATGAAGACATAGGATAACATGGACACATAGGATAACATGAAGACATAGGATAACATGGAGACATAGGATAACATGGAGACATAGGATAACATGGACACATAGGATAACATGAACACATAGGATAACATGAAGACATAGGATAACATGGAGACATAGGATAACATGGGCACATAGGATAACATGGAGACATAGGATAACATGGACACATAGGATAACATGGAGACATAGGATAACATGGACACATAGGATAACATGAACACATAGGATAACATGGAGACATAGGATAACATGGACACATAGGATAACATGGGGACATAGGGTAACATGGAGACATAGGATACCATGGGCACATAGGATAACATGAAGACATAGGATAACATGGAGACATAGGATAACATGGACACATAGGACAACATGAAGACATAGGATAACATGGGCACATAGGATAACATGAAGACATAGGATAACATGGAGACATAGGATAACATGGACACATAGGATAACATGAAGACATAGGATAACATGGACACATAGGATAACATGAAGACATAGGATAACATGGACACAAAGGATAACATGGAGACATAGGAGAATATGGAGACATAGGATAACATGGACACATAGGATAACATGGAGACATAGGATAACATGAACACATAGGATAACATGGAGACATAGGATAACATGGACACATAGGATAACATGAAGACATAGGATAACATGGACACATAGGATAACATGAACACAAAGGATAACATGAAGACATAGGATAACATGGAGACATAGGATAACATGGACACATAGGATAACATGAACACAAAGGATAACATGAAGACATAGGATAACATGGAGACATAGGATAACATGGGCACATAGGATAACATGGAGACATAGGATAACATGGACACATAGGATAACATGGAGACATAGGATAACATGGAGACATAGGATAACATGAACACATAGGATAACATGGAGACATAGGATACCATGGAGACATAGGATAACATGAACACATAGGATAACATGAACACATAGGATAACATGGAGACATAGGATAACATGAACACATAGGATAACATGAACACATAGGATAACATGGAGACATAGGATATCATGGAGACATAGGATAACATGAACACATAGGATAACATGAACACATAGGATAACATGAACACATAGGATAACATGGGGACATAGGATAACATGGACACATAGGATAACATGGACACATAGGATAACATGGAGACATAGGATAACATGGAGACATAGGATAACATGGAGACATAGGATAACATGGACACATAGGATAACATGAACACAAAGGATAACATGAAGACATAGGATAACATGGAGACATAGGATAACATGGACACATAGGATAACATGGAGACATAGGATAACATGGAGACATAGGATAGCATGAACACATAGGAGAACATGGACACAGGATAACATGGAGACATAGGATAACATGGACACATATGATAACATGGAGACATAGGATAACATGGACACATAGGATAACATGGAGACATAGGATAACATGAACACATAGGATAACATGGGGACATAGGATAACATGGAGACATAGGATAACATGGACACATAGGATAACATGGAGACATAGGATAACATGGAGACATAGGATAGCATGAACACATAGGAGAACATGGACACAGGATAACATGGAGACATAGGATAACATGGACACATAGGATAACATGGAGACATAGGATAACATGGACACATAGGATAACATGGAGACATAGGGTAACATGGACACATAGGATAACATGGAGACATAGGATAACATGGACACATAGGATAATATGAACACATAGGATAACATGAACACCTAGGATAACATGGACACATAGGAGAACATGGACACATAGGATAACATGGACACATAGGATAACATGGAGACATAGGATAACATGGACACATAGGATAACATGGACACATAGGAGAACATGGAGACATAGGATAACATGGACACATAGGATAACATGGACACATAGGATAACATGGAGACATAGGATAACATGGACACATAGGATAACATGATGGGGAGTTTATTGACTGTAGGAAAAAAACGTCTGAAGCTAAAAACAGCCTCTGTAAAAACGTCCTGTGTGCATGAGGCCTTAATGTGTAAATTGCCTGCATTATAGAAATACCTGTGATAAATAAAATACATCTATGTTTCAATAAAATCCCATAAATTGAAAAGTTCTCTTTATAGGATATTTAGTGAAAGCAATAAAGAGTAGCAATCCTATGTAGGGACAAACCTGCAACAAAACATATATATAGAGTTAGGGCCGTACTTTACAGAGGAGCCTTGGGGGGACGCTGTGGCTCCACATAGATTTGCAAATGATTGCAACAAAAGCATCTGTTTTTACCTGAATTATTAAACAGGACAATTTGTTTCTTTTGCTGGCTAGCTGGTAAGTCAGCTGGGAAATTGTTTGCCTGTATTGTGTAATCTCCGTCCATGTGCAACCATAAAAAGACAGAAAGGGCGCAGAGACCTGGTGCTATATCCTAAAACCATGGCTTATAATATAAGAAGTGGTAAGTATTATACGCACAATATATTATAAGTGTTACTTGTGCAAAGTGTGAAAAAACAAATCCAAATTAAAATGTGTATACAGTGCGTATCCGGAAAGTATTCGCAGTGCTTCACTTTTTCCACACTTTATGTTACAGCCTTATTCCAAAATGGATTACATTTATTATTTTCCTCATAATCCCAAAAACAACACCCCATAATGACAATGTGAATAAAAAAAGGAAAAAATCCCATGTATATAAGTATCACAACCTTTGCCATGACACTCAAAATTGAGCTCAAGGGGCATACTTTTTCCACTGATCATCCTGGAGATGTTTCTACAACTTGATTGGAGTCCCCCTGTGGTAAATTCAGATGATTGGACATGATTTGGAAAGGCACACACCTGTCTATATAAGGTCCCACACTTAACAGTGCATGTCAGAGCACAAACCAAGCCATGAAGTCCAAGGTATTGTCTGTGGACCTGGGAGACAAGATTGTATGGAGGCACAAATCTGGGGAAGGGTACAGAAACATTTCTGCAGCATTGAAGGTCCCAATGAGCATAGTGGCCAGCATCATCCATAAATAGAAGAAGTTTGGAACCACCAGGACTCTTCCTAGAGCGGGCCGCCCGGCCAAACTGAGCGATCGGGGGAGAAGGGCCTTAGTCAGAGAGGTGACCAAGAACCTGATGTCATGAACCTGTCTGTTTGCTTACCTCTCTGGTTGTGTCAGCCTAGAGGCTGTGCAGCACATCATCACCTGTGTGCTAAGTAATCTTCCTTCAGTAGAACTCCACCCCAGTCTCCAATTAAGGAACACTATTTAAGACCATGTGCTGCAAGCCTCGTTGCCGACCCATATTGTGTGTTAGGCCTTGTGTGTTTACTTCTGCTGTGCTCTTCATTCGTTTCAGTGTACCGATCTTGGCTTGTTCTTGACCTTCCTTGTCTGCTAGTGACCCCGATCTCGGCTTGTTCTTTGACCTTCCCTGTGTTCCTGTCACCCGACCTTGACGTGCCTCCTGTCTGTTTCTAGCCTGACACTTGGCTCTCCCACTGACCTTCTCTTGCTATCTTGAACTGCTGCTTCCTCTCTATACACCTGTAGCCTGCAGTAAGCAGGAGCTGGGGGACCCCGGGGGCCGCGACCTGGATCCAGTTGCAGTCAAGTCCATCCTCACCATCAGAGGCTCTGGTGAACACCTGCTGGCTCTTAGACTCCGTGCCCTGGGGAAACCTATGCTCTAGTTCCCTGTGCAATCTCTGTCAGGATCCCAGCAGTCTCGCTTCCCTCAAACATCCAGATCTCTAGTCTCAGCAGTCAGCTAAGGGTTCACAACCTTAGTGATGTGCCCCGAACCCAGCGGTGTGCACCTGTCACCTGACCTGACACCTGATGGTCACTCTGACAGAGCTCCAGTGTTTCTCTGTGGAGAGTGAAGAACCTTCCAGAAGAACAAGCATCTCTGCAGCACTCCATCAATCAGGCCTGTATGGTAGAGTGGCCAGACGGAAGCCGCTCCTCAGTAAAAGGCACATGACAGCCCATCTGGAGTTTGGACTCTCAGACCATGAGAAACAAAATTCTCTGGTCAGATGAAACAATAATTTAACTCTTTGGCCTGAATGGTAAGCGTCATGTCTGTTGGAAACCAGGCACCGATCATCACCTGGCCAATACCATTCCTACAGTAAAGCATGGTGGTGGCAGCATCATGGTGTGGTGGTGTTTTTCAGTGGCAGGAACTGGGAGACTAATCAGGATAGCAGGAAAGATTAATGCAGTAATGTACAGAGACATCCTTGATGAATACTTGCTCCAAAGCGCACTGGACCTCAGACTGGAGCGAAGGTTCATCTTTCAACAGGACAATGACCCTAAGCACACAGCCAAGATAACAAAGGAGTGGCTATGGGACAACTCTGTGAATGTCCTAGAGTGACCCAGCCAGAGCCCAGACCTGAACCCGATTGAACATCTCTGGAGAGATCTGAAAATGGCTGAGCACCGATGCTCCCCATCCATCCTGATGGAGCTTGAGAGGTCCTGCAAAGAAGAATGGGAGAAACTGCCCAAAAATAGGTGTGCCAAGCTTGTAGCATCATAGCATAAAGACTTGAGGCTGTAATTGGTGCCAAAGGTGCTTCATTAAAGTATTGAGCAAAGGCTGTGAATACTTACGTACATGGGAGGAGCCTGTGATCCTTATGTACATGGGAGGAGTCTGTGATACTTATGTACATGGGATGAGTCTGTGATCCTTATGTACATGGGAGGAGTCTGTGATCCTTATGTACATGGGAGGAGCCTGTGATCCTTATGTACATGGGAGGAGCCTGTGATACTTATGTACATGGGAGGAGTCTGTGATACTTATGTACATGGGAGGAGCATGTGATCCTTATGTACATGGGAGGAGTCTGATACTTATATACATGAGAGAAGTCTGTGATACTTATGTACATGGGAGGAGTCTGTGATACGTACATGGGAGGAGTCTGTGATACTTATGTACATGGGAGGAGTCTGTGATACTTATGTACATGGGAGGAGTCTGTGATCCTTATGTACATGGGAGGAGCCTGTGATCCTTATGTACATGGGAGGAGTCTGTGATACTTATGTACATGAGAGGAGTCTGTGATACTTACGTACATGGGAGGAGTCTGTGATACTTATGTACATGGGAGGAGTCTGTGATACTTACATACATGGGAGGAGCCTGTGATACTTATGTACATGGGAGGAGTCTGTGATACTTACGTACATGGGAGGAGTCTGTGATACTTATGTACATGGGAGGAGTCTGTGATACTTACGTACATGGGAGGAGCCTGTGATACTTATGTACATGGGATTTAGGGGGGTTGCCAGGGAGTGGCTATCAAGGCAGCAGCCCCAAATGTCCTGTCCATAGGGGTCCCTAATACCGTGTGAGTGGCTTTACAAAGCCGCGAGTGGGTGGCTTTACAGAGCCGCAAGTGGGCGGCTTCACAGAGCCGCGAGCGGGTGGCTTTACAGAGCCGCGGGCGGCCAGCACAAGAGAGCCACGGACGAGCGGGGTGGGCGAGCAGAGATGACATCATTTCTCTCTGCCCACGCCGCATCACTGCTCTTCCGCAAACACAGCCTGGCCTCTGCAATGTTGGTGGTGTGGAGCAGAGAGATGACATCATCTCTCACTGCCCCCCCACAACACTTCTCTCCTGTAATGTAAGGAGGGACACTGCGCTGGGGACGCCTGTGTAAGGAGTAACACTCCGCTGGGGGACACCTGTGATGTAAGGAGGCACCTGTGATGTAAGCAGGCACTCCGCTGGGGGAACCTGTGATGTAAGGAGGCACTCCGCTGGGGGCACTTGTGATGTAAGGAGGCACTCCGCTGGGGGGCACCTGTGATGTAAGACAGCACTCTGCTGGGGAGCACCTAATGGAAGGAGGCACTCCGCTGGGGACACCTGTGATGTAAGGAGGAATTCCGCTGGGGGCACCTGTGATGTAAGGAGGGACTCCGCTGGGGGCACCTGTGATGTAAGGAGGGACACTCCGCTGGGGGCACCTGTGATGTAAGGAGGAACTCTGCTGGGGGCACCGGTGATGTAAGGAGGGACTCCGCTGGGGGCACCTGTGATGTAAGGAGGAACTCTGCTGGGGGCACCGGTGATGTAAGGAGGGACTCCGCTGGGGGCACCTGTGATGTAAGGAGGAACTCTGCTGGGGGCACCTGCAATGCAAGGAGGGACTCCGCTGGGTTCACCTGTGATGTAAGGAGGGACACCGCTGGGGGGCACCTAATGGAAGGAGGCACTCCGCTGGGGGCACCTGTGATGTAAGGAGGAACTCCGCTGGGGGCACCGGTGATGTAAGGAGGGACTCCGCTGGGGGCACCTGTGACGTAAGGAGGAACTCTGCTGGGGGCACCTGTGATGGAAGGAGGGACTCCACTGGGGACACCTGATGGCATCTGGTAGCAGGCAACAGTGGCAAGTGACGCACTCGGGGCTCCCACTGATTCTGCATTATGGTGATTTGAATGATTTCATTTTAAACTACAATGTAATAATAGAAATAATGCGCTTCAATCATTCTGACACCATAACAACCATGGTGCCGGGATGATTGAAGCGCCAACACCAGGTGAACGGAGTATCTTTATCTGCTGATTGTTAGACTCTCTGGAATACAGATTGTATTGTGGTGTAGGATCTGGGCCTGCTGTCCTTCCATCTTTCTTTCCATCCCTATCTCTTTCTTCCTTCCTCCATCCCTCGTTCATCTCAGACCCGAGCCGCATTTCTTTGGGCTAGAGCTCCTGGTCTTTTTCCCACCTAGCAATGCCCCTGATGGGATTTTTTTCTTTTTAATAAATTTGCAAAGATTTCAAACTTCTCTCACATTGTCATTATGAATACTTTCCAGATGAACTGTATATAGGTAAATGATGTATGCAATATATATATATATACACACTCACTGCCCACTTTATTAGGTACGCCTTAGTAGCGGGTTGGACCTCCTTTTGCCTTCATTCTTGGTGGCAGAGATACAACGAGGTGTTGGAAACGTTACTCAGAGATTTCCCTCCATAGTGACAATGATGACATCACACAGTGACAATGATGACATCACACAGTGACAATGATGACATCACACAGTGGCTGCAGATTTGTGGGCTGCACATCCATGATGCCAATCTCCCGTTCCACCGCATCCCAAAGGGTCTCTATTGGATGAGATGTGGGGAGTGCGGAGGCCATTGGGGTGCAGGGACCTCATTGTCCAGTGGTGAGATGATTGGAGCTCTGTGACATGGTGCATTATCCTGCTGGAAGGAGCCATCAGAAGATGGGGGCACTGCAGTCATAAAGGGGTGGACATGGTCAGCAACAATACTCAGGTAGGCCGTGGCCCCTAAACCTAAGTGTGCCCATCCCCAACGCCATTACACCTCCACCATCAGCCTGAACCGGTGATACAAGGCAGGATGGATCCATGCTCCAAATTCTGACCCCACCATCTGAATGTCGCAGCTGAAATCCAGACTCATCAGACCAGGCAACGTTTTTCCAGTCTTCTGTTGTCCAATGTTGGTGATCCTGTGCCAATTGTAGCCTCAGTTTCCTGTTCTAACCTGAAAGGATTGGCACCCAGTGTGTTTTTTGCTGCTGTAGCCCATCTGCTTCAAGGTTGGATGTGTTGTGCGGTCAGAGATGGTATTCTGCATAGCTTGGATGTAACGAGGGGTTATTTGAGTTACTGTTGCCTTTCTATCCATCTGGAACCAGTCTGCCCATTCTCCTCCGACGTCAACAAGGCCTTTTCCTCCACCATTCTCTGTAAACCCGAGAGATGGTTGTGTGTGAGAATCCCAGAAATACTCAGACCGGCCCGTCTGCCACCAACAACCATGCCACGTTCAAAGTCACTTAAATCCCCTTTCTTCCTCATTCTGATGCTCGGTTGGAACTTCAGCAAGTCGTCTTCACCACGACTAGATACCTAAATGCATTGAGTAGCTGCCATGTGATTGGCTGATTAGCAATTTGTGTTACCAAGCAACAGGTGTACCTAATAAAGCAGCCGGTGAGGTATATATAGGATGAATATATATGGGAATCCATAGTGATATATTTATATATTATGTCTTTAGGGTAGGTGAGCAGACACTGCTTCTCCAGTTGGTTGCAGGGCTTGGGGGATGGTAAGTTGGCTGTTTCTGTCTGAGGATAGAATAACCAACCAGCCCACCACAACTTCATTAAGCTGGCCATAGACGGTCCAGTAGGAACCAGCCAAGATTCAAACCATGTATGGGCAGGCTGATCGATTAACCAACTTGGGTACAACCAGTCCACTGGATTTTACATGCAAATATCGCTAGGGGCGGTTATAGCTGCTAGCAATAATCACTGTCTTCCCCCAACCCCTCCCCCCTCTGGCAGAACACAATGGCTCAGCGGGGGGATTCCCCTGACTGCAATGTCTAAACTCATTTCTTTCCTGCAACCAATTGGCACCGTCTACGGCCGGCCTTTGTATTGGTTGGGCTTAATAGCAAAGTAGGACTTGAGTTCCATCCAATCCCTTTCTTGAGAAATATTTGATTGTGCAGTTTGGACCAATCAGAGATTCCTCAGTGATAGGGAATGGGGGGGGAAAGTAGTATAAGAACAGTCAGATTGGACATTGATGGAGAGACGGCAGATGTGATTGGGAAGACGAGGCTGGAGTAGTGGACCTGGAGCTTACACAATTATAGATCAGATCTGAAAGGGGGGTCCTCCCAGAGACCCCCCCCCCCCTTGCCTCATCCCCTGGGATCGGTAATATTTGATATTCTTCTAACTCATTATTCAGCCTGCCGGAGGATGAACTCATGGTGCCGGGTTTTCCTTCTGCGGTGGATTGTTGGTGTCGGCTGTCATGGTGACTCTGTGTGATTTCTATGCCGTGTACCGTGTTCTGTAGTGTAAGCGGGAGATTTCTCCATACTTCTCTTATTCTATGCTGGCACCTTCCATGCTTCAGAACTATTGATTGATGATTGGTGTGATTTATGATTAGTGTGATTGAGGATTGGTGTTACTGATAACTGGCGTGCTGATTGGTGTGATCATTGATGTGATTGGCGTGATTAATGATTGGGCATGAACATTGATGTGATTGATGATTGGCATGACTGATGATTGGTGTGATGATTGGCGTGATTGATGATTGGTGCGATGATCGATATGATTGGTGTGATGACTAGTGTGATTGCTGATTGGCATGACTGATGATTAGTGTGATTGGCGTGATTGCTGTGATGATTGGCGTGATTGCTGATTGGTGTGATTGATGATTAGTGTGATGATTGACGATTGGTGTGATTGATGATTGGGCGTGATTGATTATTGGTGTGATGATCGATATGATGATTGGTGTGATGACTAGTGTGATTGCTGATTGGCATGACTGATGATTGGAGTGATTGATGATTGGGTGTGATTGCTATGACTGATGATTGGTGTGATTGCTGATTGGCATGACTGATGATTAGTTTGATGATTGGTAGTGTGATGATTGGTCCGGATTGATAATTGGCATGCTGATTGGTGTGATTGATGATTGGCATGATGATTGGTATGACTGATGATTACTGTGATGACTGACGTGATTGATGATTGGAAGTGATTGATGATGGATATGATCAGTGTGATTAATGATTGGTGCGATTAATGAATAGTGTGACTGATGATTGGTGTGACGATTGGTGTGATTGCTGATTGGCGTGATTTATGATTGACTATATTGCTGTTTGGCATGACTGATGATTGGCGTGATTGATTGGTATGATGATCGGTGTGATTAATGAAAGATTGATGTGATTGATGATTGGTATGATGATTGATATGATGATCAGTGTGATTAATGATTGGTGTGATTGATGACTGATGTGATTCATGAATGATGTGATTAACGACTGGTGTGATTGATGATTGGTGTGATGATTGATGAATGGTGTGATTTCTGATTGGCGATATTGCTGATTGGAATGACTGATAATAAGTGTGATGATTGGCATGATGGCTGATTGGTGCGATTAATGATTGGCATGATTGCTGATTGGTGTGATTAATGATTGCCGTGATTAATGATTGGTGTGATGATTGATGAATGGTGTGATTTCTGATTGGCGATATTGCTGATTGGAATGACTGATAATAAGTGTGATGATTGCCATGATTGCTGATTGGTGTGATTAATGATTGCCGTGATTAATGATTGGTGTGATTGCTGATATGTGTGATTAATGATTGGTGCGATTGCTGATTGGTGCGATTAATGATTGGTGTGATTGCTGATATGTGTGATTAATGATTGGTGTGATTAATGATTGGTGTGATTAATGATTGGTGTGATTAATGAATGGTGTGATTAATGATTGGTGTGATTAATGAATGGTGTGATTAATGATTGGTGTGATTAATGATTGGTGCGATTGCTGATTGGTGCGATTAATGATTGGTGTGATTAATGATTGGTGCGATTGCTGATTGGTGCGATTAATGATTGGTGTGATTAATGATTGGTGCGATTGCTGATTGGTGCGATTAATGATTGGTGCGATTGCTGATTGGTGCGATTAATGATTGGTGTGATTGCTGATATGTGTGATTAATGATTGGTGTGATTAATGATTGGTGTGATTAATGATTGGTGTGATTAATGAATGGTGTGATTAATGATTGGTGTGATTAATGAATGGTGTGATTAATGATTGGTGTGATTAATGATTGGTGCGATTGCTGATTGGTGCGATTAATGATTGGTGTGATTGCTGATATGTGTGATTAATGATTGGTGCGATTAATGATTGGTGCGATTAATGATTGCCGTGATTAATGATTGGTGTGATGATTGATGAATGGTGTGATTTCTGATTGGCGATATTGCTGATTGGAATGACTGATAATAAGTGTGATGATTGGCATGATTGCTGATTGGTGTGATTAATGATTGCCGTGATTAATGATTGGTGTGATTGCTGATATGTGTGATTAATGATTGGTGTGATTGCTGATATGTGTGATTAATGATTGGTGTGATTGCTGATATGTTTGATTAATGATTGGTGCGATTGCTGATTGGTGTGATTAATGATTGGTGTGATTAATGATTCATGTGATTGCTGATTGGTGTGATTAATGAATGGTGTGATTAATGATTGGTGTGATTGCTGATATGTGTGATTAATGATTGGTGTGATTGCTGATTGGTGCGATTAATGATTGGTGTGATTGCTGATTGGTGTGATTAATGATTGGTGTGATTGCTGATTGGTGTGATTGATTGGTGTGATTGCTGATTGGTGCGATTAATGATTGGTGTGATTAATGATTGGTGTGATTGCTGATATGTGTGATTAATGATTGGTGCGATTAATGATTGGTGTGATTAATGATTGGTGTGATTAATGATTGGTGTGATTAATGATTGGTGTGATTGCTGATTGGTGCGATTAATGATTGGTGTGATTAATGATTGGTGTGATTAATGATTGGTGTGATTGCTGATATGTGTGATTAATGAATGGTGTGATTAATGATTGGTGTGATTAATGATTGGTGTGATTGCTGATTGGTGTGATTAATGATTGGTGTGATTAATGATTGGTGTGATTGCTGATTGGTGTGATTAATGATTGGTGTGATTAATGATTGGTGTGATTGCTGATATGTGTGATTAATGATTGGTGTGATTAATGATTGGTGCGATTGCTGATATGTGTGATTAATGATTGGTGTGATTAATGATTGGTGTGATTAATGATTGGTGTGATTGCTGATTGGTGTGATTAATGATTGGTGTGATTAATGATTGGTGTGATTGCTGATTGGTGTGATTGCTGATTGGTGCGATTAATGATTGGTGTGATTAATGATTGGTGTGATTGCTGATATGTGTGATTAATGATTGGTGCGATTAATGATTGGTGTGATTAATGATTGGTGTGATTAATGATTGGTGTGATTGCTGATATGTGTGATTAATGATTGGTGTGATTAATGATTGGTGTGATTAATGATTGGTGCGATTAATGATTGGTGTGATTAATGATTGGTGCGATTGCTGATTGGTGTGATTGCTGATTGGTGCGATTAATGATTGGTGTGATTGCTGATATGTGTGATTAATGATTGGTGCGATTAATGATTGGTGTGATTGCTGATATGTGTGATTAATGATTGGTGTGATTAATGATTGGTGTGATTGCTGATTGGTGTGATTAATGATTGGTGTGATTGCTGATTGGTGTGATTAATGATTGGTGTGATTGCTGATATGTGTGATTAATGATTGGTGTGATTAATGATTGGTGCGATTAATGATTGGTGCGATTAATGATTGGTGTGATTAATGATTGGTGCGATTGCTGATTGGTGTGATTGCTGATATGTGTGATTAATGATTGGTGTGATTGCTGATATGTGTGATTAATGATTGGTGCAATTAATGATTGGTGTGATTAATGATTGGTGTGATTGCTGATATGTGTGATTAATGATTGGTGTGATTGCTGATTGGTGTGATTAATGATTGGTGTGATTGCTGATATGTGTGATTAATGATTGGTGTGATTAATGATTGGTGCGATTGCTGATATGTGTGATTAATGATTGGTGTGATTGCTGTGATTAATGATTGGTGTGATTAATGATTGGTGCGATTGCTGATATGTGTGATTAATGATTGGTGTGATTGCTGAGATTAATGATTGGTGTGACTGATGATTAGTGTGATGATTGGCATGATTGCTGATTGGTGTGATTGATGATTGGTATGATGATTGGTGTGATTAATGATTATTGGTGTAATTTATGATTGGTGTTATTGATTGTAGGTGTGATTGCTGATTGGCATGGCTGATGATTAGTGTGATGATTGAAGAGATGATTGGTATGATGATTAATGTGACTGATTGATGTGATTGCTGAAATTGATGATTGGCATGACTGATGATTGGTGTGATTGATGTGACTGATTGGTGTGATGGATGATTTGAATGACTGATGATTAGTGTGATAATTGATGTGATTGATGATTGGTGTGATTAATGATTGATTATTGGTGTGATTATTGTGACTGACTGCTGATGTGAATTTTTCTTGTCAGAGACTGAGCTGTCCATTCTGGATCCAATGTAATCCTTTTCACCTACAGTTAACTGTTTAATTGCCTACTCACCTCTAAAAGAACATTGAGAAGTGGGCGGGGATTAATAATATTGATATTCTGTGATATTTTGATGAGGGGGGAGGAAGGAACCAAGGGAGATGTAATGCTGTACCACCNCCCCCCCCCCCCCCCCCATCTGTTCAACTCGTCCCCCACCAAAGCCCCTTCTCTGTGGAACTCCAGCCAGAGGTTGTACGTCGTCTGGTACAGTGCCGGACCAACAGTCATGTGTTGAAAGCCAATCTACAGCCTGGAGCAAGGTAATACTACTCTTTATTCCTCTACTTCTAGATGTTACCAGCATTCAGCCCTTCCATGGTGGGGGGTAATTTTTTACAGAACCCAGAGTACAACTTCTGTATTGTAGGAGACAGAAATGTGACCTTTATTGGAGGGATGGTTACCCCCACCTATGGCAATCACTGTTAGCGCTCTGCTGTGACATTGGTCTATTACTGGAGAGTGCAGCTCACATCCACATGGAGTTTGCATGCAGAATGTTCCTCCATAATGATGTGTTCTCTCAATGGCTCATTCATCATTTCTGGGACTGTCTCCACTCAGCTCCAGAGTCATGCCAAAGTGGGGGGTAGGGATGGCAGCCCCAGAGTCACGCCAGAGTGGGGATGGCTGCACTAGAGTCATGCCAGGGTGGGAGGGGGGGGGGGTGACAGCTCCAGAGTCACGCCGGGTTTGGGGGGGGAGGTGGGCAGATGGCAGCCTTGGTGCCTGTACCTGGCAATGGCCTGTGAGAGTCGCTTTGCTCGGAGTCTGCTCCGGCTGGTTTATTGGCAGAGCCGTCTCTGAGATTTGCGGCATGCACAGCGGTTCATTGTCGCACTACATTATAAAATGAAATATATTTATAGATTTCAGGGGGTCCCGAGTTCTGGTAGACTCTGGGATCAGATGGAGTTTCTTTCACAACAAACAATTGTCAGGAGATTCTGGAAGAGAATGACAGTGAGGAGAACATCCAGGGACAGACTGCAGCGGTTTCCAGAGATGACTCTCACTCGAGGTAGTAAAACATTTCCAGCAAGTAGCACAGAACACGGATTTAATCCATCGAAAGACAAGAAATCTGAATCAGAAATACCAAAATAACGGTATTTCATGAACGTCACACAAGATTGACAGAGGAGTCACAGAGTCTGTCGTTGGTGGTGAGCGGGGTTCCCCTTTAGTGTGGTAGGAATCTGAGTTCTTCCTTAGGCCCTCCCCAGGCCGCTCTGCTCCAGCGCTGACACCACAGACATGTACTTGAAGTTGTTGGGGGTGTGATTGAAGCTTTCCACCAGATGAAACCACTCCCCCCCATAGAAAAGCTGCACCTGATTGGCCAGACATTGCGCCTCCGAAACACTCTGCAGGAAACAAACAGAAATCAGATCAGGAATAAAGAGGAGGAGCCAAACATTTTCCCCTCCCTCAGTATACAGACCACAGAGGTGACCCCAATGTATGATGGGAGGAGTCTGTGACTCCGGGTCATTGGCCCACCAGCTGGAAAAAACGTCCAATAAGCTCATTAGTGATCAGTGATCTCTGGTCAGATAGGAGGGGCGGAGCCTGACAACCCTCATGAACTGAGAATATTTAACCACTTCCAGACCAAGCCTCTTTTTTGAGAGTCAGTGTTTACAAGTTAAAATCAGGTTTGTTTTTTTTTGCTAGAAAATTACTTAAAACCCCCAAACATTACATATATATTTTTTTCTAACACCCTAGAGAACAAAATGGCGGTTGTTGCAATACTTTTTGTCGCACTGTATTTGCGAAGCGGTCTTACAAGCGCCTTCTTTTTTTTTAAAAGAAAACTTCACTTTTTTGAGTTAAAAATAAGACAACAGTAAAGTTAGCCCAATTTTTTTCCATATTATGAAAGATAATGTTACACAGAGTAAATTGCTATCCAACACGTTATGCTTCAAAATTGCGTCCGCTCGTGGAATGGCGACAAACTTTGTCACTTCAAAATCTCCATCTCGATGTTTAAAAGTTTCTACAGGTTACCAGTTTTACGTTATAGAGGAGTTCTAGTGCTAAAATTATTGCTCTCGCTCTAACAATCGTGGCGATACCTCACATGTGTAGCTTGAACACCGTTTTCATATGTGGGCGCAACTTGCGTATGCGTTCGCTTCTGCGTGCAAACTCAGCGGAACAGGGCGCTTCCAATTTTTTTTTCTTATTTATTTTACTTTTAATTTTTATTTTTACACCGTTCTTTAAAAAAAAAAAAAAATGTGATCACTTTTATTACTATTACAAAGAATGTAAACATTCCTTGTAATAGAAAAAAGCATGACAGGTCCTCTTAAATATGAGATCTGGCGTCAAAAAGACCTCACATCTCATGATTACACTTGAATGTAAAAAAAAAAAAAAAAAAATTGTCTCCTTTAAGAGCTTTGGGCAGAAGTGACGTTTGCAATGTTATGGAGCCAGCTGGGGGCCACCTTACTCTCATCCAGTGCAGGAGGGGAACAGATTGGATCATCTCCGCTGCTACTGGTATGTCCAGTAAGCAGTGGAGATGACCGTAGGGTGGTGGGGGGCCTCCCTTGCCCCCGAGATAAAAGTGATCTTGTGGCGAATCCGCCGCATAGACCACTTTTATCTGAAAGCCGGCCGCCCACCATTTTTAAATATACCGGGATTATGGTAGCTATCTGCTACCATAGCAACGGTATTCCATTGCAAATTACCACCGTACGACGGCGGGCGGTCCGGAAGTGGTTTAAGACCCGGTGTAGATTCACTGAAACCTTAAATCCCTAAACCGTGAAAAGCGTATGGGTATATAGTGTATATACGGAAGGTGTATGGGTATATAGAGTATATATGGAAGGTGTATGGGTATACAGTGTATATACGGAAGGTGTATGGGTATATAGAGTATATATGGAAGGTATATGGGTATATATGGAAGGTGTACGGGTATATAGAGTATATATGGAAGGTGTACGGGTATATAGAGTATATATGGAAGGTGTACGGGTATATAGAGTATATATGGAAGGTGTACGGGTATATAGAGTATTCATGGCAGGTGTACGGATATATAGAGTATTCATGGCAGGTGTACAGGTATATAGAGTATATATGGAAGGTGTATGGGTATATAGAGTATATATGGAAGGTGTACGGGTATATAGAGTATATATGGAAGGTGTACGGGTATATAGAGTATATATGGAAGGTGTACGGGTATATAGAGTATATATGGAAGGTGTACGGGTATATAGAGTATATATAGAAGGTGTATGGGTATATAGAGTATATATGGAAGGTGTACGGGTATATAGAGTATATATAGAAGGTGTATGGGTATATAGAGTATATATGGAAGGTGTACGGGTATATAGAGTATATATGGAAGGTGTACGGGTATATATAAAGTATATATGGAAGGTGTACGGGTATATAGAGTATATATGGAAGGTGTACGGGTATATAGAGTATATATGGAAGGTGTACGGGTATATAGAGTATATATAGAAGGTGTATGAATATATTGAGTATATACGGAAGGTATATGGGAATATAGAGTATATATAGAAGGTGTATGAGTATATATGGAAGGTGTACGGGTATATAGAGTATATATGGAAGGTGTACGGGTATATAGAGTATATATGGAAGGTGTACGGGTATATAGAGTATATATAGGTGTATGAATATATTGAGTATATACGGAAGGTATATGGGAATATAGAGTATATATAGAAGGTGTATGAGTATATATAGAAGGTGTATGAGTATATATAGAAGGTGTATGAGTATATAGAATACAGGGAGTGCAGAATTATTAGGCAAGTTGTATTTTTGAGGAATAATTTTATTATTGAACAACAACCATGTTCTCAATGATTCCAAAAACTCATTAATATCAAAATACGTGTCATTATCAGTGGACGTGTGTGTCTATAGGAGGATTTTATCGATGTTGATTTTTGTTTGATTTTTGATGAAGGTTTTTATAAGTCGAAACTATAATTACTCAAAAACCTTAGTAACTCTTGTACCAACAACAAGTTATTATTTTAATAAGGAGTTTTTATGTTGAACGGATTATTAAGACGTGAGGGACATAAGATATATGAGTATGTGGAAGATATATATGAGTATGTGGAAGATATATATGAGT
The DNA here is from genome assembly GCA_018402905.1 of Glandirana rugosa. NCBI lineage: Eukaryota > Metazoa > Chordata > Amphibia > Anura > Ranidae > Glandirana > Glandirana rugosa. The sequence continues at coordinate 169,479 of BLSH010302407.1, read as the reverse complement.
ATGTGGAAGATATATATGAGATATAAGGGTATATGGAAGGCATATATGAGTTATATAAGTATGTGG
>BLSH010302407.1:143335-163147 GCA_018402905.1 Glandirana rugosa | reverse complement strand
TTTTTTTTTTTTTTTTTTACTTTCATGATCCCCACATGTTTTATGAATCTGGGTATAGTGGACTCTATATTCATTATGGTCTACATTTAATAACCGATAATTACCACTCTGGTCACTAGATGTCGCTGTTACATCAGTTTTCATTTATTCTTATTGCAAAAAATCTCATACAAACTTATGAACACTCATCTTGTTTATTACCATATCTTACTCCAGATTTACTAAGGGTTTTATACCTGCTTTATTTGAGAGTTCTTTTCTCTTGTTAAGATATTTATTCTTGACTTGCAGTCATATATTTATAATTATCATGACCTTCTTTTGTTACAATAGGCTATGCAAGGTTTGATGCTTTATTAACTTTTTACTTTTGCATATTGGATACAGAAAACAAAAACCCACCTTCTGTCCTTTATATTTACATAAGGTTAATGGCAGATCTACCAGCGCATGATTGTTTCCCCCACTCGACCCAGTCTTCCGCTCATGTCATCGATGCCCACTGTGGGTTATTTTTACCTTGCAGTTGGCTTGTTGGTGTGTGGTGGGAGCCTGGGCCGATTCGTGGACGGTTGTCCATGGCTGGTAGACGTTTTTTGGACCTTTTTCTAAGGATGGCCCCCTTTGTTATTTGTTTTGGTTATTTTTTCATCCTTATGGTTTGGTTCTCAATGTTACTTGGAAGGTTAAGTTGGGTTAATCCCACACATAGAATACTCTACTCTTTTCATGGGCTTAACAGAAAACCAAGGATATACTTCATGGTACACTCATTTATTATGCATGTATACAGTCAAAACAAATGCACACAATTCCAGCTAAAATCAAATATACTATTTTTACCACCCAATCTCACGACATTACACAAGTGTTGTATTTTCTTGAATGTATTAAGGAAATCTAATAAGAAGACCATCCATTCATCACCTACTCACCTATATATTAACTCACAAACCAAAAATGATTCTGAAAATCATCTCACATAATGTGCAGGGTTTCAACTCTCCACATAAAAGAAAAAAAGCCTTTCGTCATTATAAAAGATTAGGCGCAGACATCATTATGATACAGGAAACTCATTTCTTAACTGACAAACATCCCTGTTATTTTGATAAATCGTACCAACAACATTATTTTACCTCTTTCACTAATAAAACCAGAGGAGTTGCGGTGTTTATCCGTAACACTCTGATATTCGATATCCAAAATATATATAGAGATCCTAACAGTCGTTATATAATTCTAAAAGGAAGTATAAATAAAAAAGCAATCACTATAGCATCTATTTACGCCCCCAATGAAACACAAGCAACCTTCTTCAAAGACTTCTTTGATACATTAAGTACATTTTCCTCCCCTCATCTTATAATAGGAGGAGACTTTAACCTTACCTCCAATCCTACCTTAGACAGAAGCTCCCATACACCCTCATCTAAGGCCTTCCCTAAATCCTTATCAAGATCACTGAATGATTTTCAATTAATTGATACCTGGAGAGCTCATAATATCGGCAGTAAGGCTTTCACATTTTATTCACATCCCCATGATAGTTATGCAAGACTTGACTATATCTATACTACCCCCATTATATTGGCTAACTCCCCCAAAGCTGAGATACATCCCTGCTCATGGTCGGACCATCTTATTGTATCATTTGATACATCCAATATAGGCCTAGAACATACAATATATAACTGGTGCCTTAATGACTCCTTACTATCTAATCCCACCATTAAAGAACAAATAGATATCCATATCAAAGATTATTTTATCACAAATAACACAGAAGATATCTCCCCACAATCGATCTGGGTTGCCCATAAGGCAGTGATTAGAGGTCATTGCATAAAAATAGCATCAAATATTAAAAAGGCAAAATCTAGAAATATCAAGGAAAACACAACTGACCTCCAAGCATTGTATAATAAACTCGGTCACTCTACAGACCCCTATATAACCTCACAAATCCAGAAAAAAAAGAAGAGCTAGACTCCCTACTGTCCTCGGACACGGAGAAAGCTCTTAGATTTTCTAAATCTAAATTCCTGCTTCAAAGTAACTCTATGTCCACAATGTTTGCCAGGAAACTCAACCAACACAGCAAACCCTCTCATTTATATAAATTAAAAGACAAAAACAATAGGCTAACCTCCCACCCTCAAGAAGTTATGGAGATATTTACAAAGTTCTACACAGACCTCCTCTCATCTCCCTCTTCCCAACCAAGTCCAGAGGCCCTAAGTTGGCTTGATAAAATTCAAATTCCAACTCTTTCAACAACACAAATAGAGTCTCTCAGTAATCCTTGTACAGAAGAAGAAATTAACAACATCATCAAAAGCTTAAAAACTTCCACAGCACCCGGTCCAGATGGATACTCTACATCTTACTATAAAAAATTCTCCCATATTCTTACCCCCTGGCTCACCAAACTTTTCAATCACATTATTCAAGGTGGTCATTTCCCAAAAGAAATGTTATTAGCAAACATGTCCCTCCTCCCAAAACCCGATAAGGACCACTCTCAACCCCAAAATTATCGGCCAATATCGGTACTAAATAATGACATTAAGATATTTGGTAAGCTTCTAGCTAATAGATTAGCAACTGTTATCACTACTTTAGTAAACCCAGACCAAACCGGTTTTATACCAAACAGACAGTTAACAGATAACATCAGATTAGTCTCTAATATTATTCAAGATGCCAACTTAAAACAAAAATCTACTTATCTTCTCAGTCTTGACATACACAAAGCATTTGATAGTGTCAACTGGTCTTACTTACTAAATCTTCTCCCTAAGTTCGGTATCCCAGATAAATTTATTCATGGTTTTGCAGCCCTATACCATTATCCACAGACTCGAGTTAAAATACCAGGGTGTAACTCCAAATTCTTCCCTGTGGGACATGGAACAAGACAGGGCTGCCCCCCTTTCTCCACTACTATTTGCCCTTGCACTAGAACCATTAGCCATAGCTATAAGAAATAATAATAATATCCAATGCTATAAAGTGGGCTCATCAGAATTCAAATTATCCATGTATGCAGATGATGTCCTTCTCTTTCTAACAAATCCAATAAATTCTATCTCTGCACTTGAAACAGAACTAAATATATTCCATGATCTCTCAGGCCTGGGAGTTAACTTCAACAAATGCTCAATTATGGGTATAAATACGGATTCAAACTCAATATCCAAAATCAAAAGTTTCAATCTGAAATGGTGCCCAGATGGGTTTAAATACTTGGGTATTAATATAACGCCCTCTTACAACACTCTAGCCTTTAATAATTACAATCCTCTCTTTAACAAGGTTTCAAACATAATCAAATCATGGACATCTTTCCATATAACCTTCTTAGGGAGGTTGTGTGCTATAAAGATGATCATCCTTCCCAAGTTATTATTTGTCTTCCGCGCTCTCCCTGCCGCAATACCCAAAGGTAAAATAGTGTATATACAAAGACTTATAAATAGCTTTATTTGGTCTAATAAAAAAACCAAGATGTAGTAATGAAGTCTTATTTAGACCACAAACTCATGGCGGTTATGGTCTCCCTGATTTATGGCACTACTATTTGTCAGCCAGATTCTCAGAAATAATACAATGGTATGCTGAAGCCAAACAGATTCCCTGGATAAAATTTGAACAATTAACAGTACAACCATACTTTCTAGAGGGTCTGATGTGGTCTAACGTAGTTCGACACAACATGCTTTCTAAACATAACAAAATAGTCACCCACTCACTACAATTATGGTCAAAATATGGTCATAACCTTTGCCCCTCATCTAACCCTCATTTACTGGCCTCTTTCCTGGGTGACCCCCGCTTACCACAGGCATTTGAGAACCCCACAACCTTCCATAATTGGATTGATTTGAAACTTACTAACTTACATGCTCTCTCCACACAATCAATTTTTAGCACATTTGATTTCATACAAAACAAATTTAAAATTCATATATCTGAACAACACAATTATCTTATTATTAAAAACTTCTACTCCAATTATTATGCCCTCACAACTCCTCCCATTGGAAACATTGTGGAGAAACTATGCATAACATCCCCGAGACAAAAAGGTCAAATATCAACTTTATACAACCACTTTAGAATACAGGTCACATCTTCTAAGGCCAAATACATGACCCAATGGGAGACAGACCTTGATTGCGCATTCTCACTCAAAGAATGGTCAATCATGATATCTAATCTATATAAATGTGCACGCTCATCTTCTTTTAAAGAAACACCACTGAAAGTATTCACTAGATGGTATATGACTCCATCCAAAATCCACTCATACTACCCAAACATCTCCCCTTGTTGCTTTAGAGGCTGCTTAGACCATGGTACAATCCTACACACATTCTGGGATTGCAAATTACTAAAACCTATATGGACCTCAGTGAACCGTATTATAGATAAACTTGCTGGTAAACATATTATTTTAAAGCCACAATGTTGCCTTTTATTCTGTAGATTTCCCGATCTTGACAAATCTCAGAAAAATCTAGCACATACTCTCTGTAGTGCTACACTATGGATGATCGCTTACAATTGGAAATCATCCACACTCATTTGGCAACAAATTATAAATAGAATGTCCATGATTAAATCTACAGAAAATATTTACCACACCTTAAAAGACTCTATACACATCTTTAATAGAAAATGGGATCAATGGGACCCTCTCAATATGTAATCTATTAAATAACCACTTTGATCTGTATACTGCATCAATATAACTCTTATGTTTTATAGTAATCCATATTACTATCTTACCGTTTCTCTGTAACAGAATATGTGTAATATGCACCTTCTATTTTGTATACAACCTTCCAATAAAAACGTTTGTAAACAAAAAAAAGAGATACCGATGACAGCGCCTTGCCACCCATAGTTGACTGTTTGCTTCAGTTACACTCCCAGACTCCCAGAAAGGTTCTTTTCATGCTGAGCCAATCAAGATGGCCACAGCTGATCACAGATGAAAGTCAAATGGCTGTGTTTGCCATTGAGAAGGTGATTAGCTACACCTGATTGAGTTTACAAGTCATTTTTAGGAGGGGGGGATCCATTTTCCAACTCAATGATTCTGTTTTTTCTGACATGATGATGTTATACTGTATCTTTCTCATGGATGTCATAAGTTGCACTGAGTAAATATAGCTGGATAAAACAAAAACTGTGTCTGTCTGATTCTTGGGGTCTGGGGTGATTCTTTTCTATATCCATTCTATACCCAACTGAAGGTTTTCATCAGGAGGAGGGACTACACAGGGAAATCTCCAATTCGGGCAACACCCACTTCCCCTCATTCACATACAGTGGCAACTGGTGAAGTGACAGGCCACGCCCACATTTGCATAACAGCTTCATGTACAGACAATATGGTGGCACTGTACCAGGAATGTGGAGTCCATTTCCGAGTTCATCAGAACCATTCCCTTCTCCTGCTGGAGATCAGTGTAATGATAGAAGATCAGCTGACTGGGCGCCGCGTCCCCCGCACTCTGCACCGGAGAGAGAACACCAATCATTAACCAGGGTATGACTGCCCACCATAATACCCCATTATTATCTATTATATGACTGCCCACCATACCACCCTATTATTATCTATGACTGCCCACCATACCATCCTATTATTATCTATAATATGATTGCCCACCATACCATCCTATTATTATCTATTATATGACTGCCCACCATACTATCCCATTATTATCTATGACTGCCCACCATACCACCCTATTATTATCTATTATATGACTGCCCACCATACTACCCCATTACTATCTATAATATGACTGCTCACCATACTACCCCATTATTATCTGTGACTGCCCACCATACTACCCCATTACTATCTATAATATGACTGCCCACCAAACTACCCCATTACAATCTATAATATGACTGCCCACCAAACTACACCATTACTATCTATAATATGACTGCCCATCATACTACCCCATTACTATCTATAATATGACTGCCCACCATACTACCCCATAATTATCTATAATATGACTGCCCACCATACCACCCCATTGCTATCTATAATATGACTGCCCATCATACTACTCCATAGCTATCTAAAATATGACTGCCCACCATACTACCCCATTACTATCTATAATATGACTGCCCACCATACCACCCCATTATTATCTATAATATGACTGTCCACCATACTACCCCATTATTATCTATAATATGACTGCCCACTATACTACCCTATTACTATCTATAATATGACTGCCCACTATACTACCCTATTACTATCTATAATATAACTGCCCACCATACCACTCCATTATCATCTATAATATGATTGCCCACCATACCACCCCATTAGGGGAAAAAAATGAATTATACATATTTATCTGTAAAATCCATTTTTTTCTAAGGACATCAAGGGGCACAGAGAAGGCTATATATTCTATACATACTGGGTTATACGCCACCTATAGGTGAATGGACACTGGTAATCAAATAAAAAACAAACAGGAAGTTCCCCCTCCTATATAACCCCTCCCACACTGGGAGCACTTCAGTTTTGTAGCAAGCAATGAACTCCACAAGACAAAGAGGGGAGAGACCTCTGTGTCCCGTGATGTCCTTTGAAAGAAATGGATTTTGCAGGTAAGTACAGTATGTATAAAAAATCAAATTTTCCTTCTTGTGCATCACGGGACACAGAGCAGGCTATATATATTATACATACTGGGACGTCCCACAGCAAAGCCTGAGGGGAGGGAGACACAATTCCAATTAAACCACAGCCCTTAATATGCTGTGGCCAAAATGTGGAATCCTCCACTGTTCTAACATCCACCTGATAGAATCAGGTGAATGTATGTACTGAGGACCATGTAGCGGCCTCACAATCTGTGCCACCGAAGTCTGGTGGCAAAAGCCCAGGAGGTCCCTATCCCCTGGTGGAAAGAGCTGTCACCCTTTAACCGTAAACTTGAGTAATCAGCTGTCTAATCCACAGCAAAAACAGCTGCCATGGATGCCGCCCGACTCTTCCTAGGGCCTTCAGGCAACAAAAAAAGGCATCAGTCCTACAGATGTCTGCAGATCTCTTCAGATAGATCTTAACAGCACGCACCACATGTAGAGTGCAATGGTCTCTCCTCCGGTGAGGAGGGCTGAGAATAAAAAGAAGGTACCATAATATCTTCATTGAGATGAAAGGCCGACACTACCTTCGGTAGGAAGGATGGAAGAGGCCGCAACACCGCCTTATCCTGGTGCAATCTCAAGTCTGGCTCTTTACAAGAAAGAGCTGCCAACTCCAAAACCCCTCTGGCTGGGGTGATGGCAAAGAGAAAAAGGGATTTTATTAAAACTTACTGTAAAATCCTTTTCTCTGAGTTCACTGACAGACGCAGCTCTCCATTGACATGTGGGGTTATATGCAGATCCTATTAGGAGTTAACTAGGCAAAGAAAGAAAGCAAGCTGGCCCCTCCCAGGGGGCTGTCCTCTCTTTCCCATATAATCCCCCTACTCTGCTCAGTAAATCAGTTTGTAGCAAGCCGTACCGAAAAAAAAACGCAGAGGGGTGGGTGCTGCGTCTGTCAGTGAACTCAGAGAAAAGGAATTTTACGGTAAGTTTTAATAAAATCCCTTTTTCTCCTACGTTCACTGACAGACGCAGCTCTCCATTGACATGCGGGGATGTCCCAAAGCTGTGTCATTAAGAGGGGTGGGTAAACGACAACAACTGTACCCAACAGAACCTCTGAAGATGCGCCTACACTGCCGTCTGTAAAACTTTACGGCCAAAAGCAGCATCCAAAGATGCGGACACATCAACTTTATAAAACTTAGTGAATGTGTGCACTGAGGCCCAAGTAGCCGCCTTGCACACCTGTGAAACCGAGGCTTGGTGCTGAAAAGCCCAGGAAGTGCTAGTAGGGTAGAATGAGCCGTGACTGGAAAAGGGGGTACTTTGCCCCGAACAGAATACGCATGGGTCACGGTCTGTCTGATTCAACGAGAAACAGTAGCCGACGAGGCCGCCAATTCTTTGCGCAGACCGTCAGGCAGTACAAACAACGCGTCAGACTTCCGAAAGGAGACTGTAGCCGCCAAATATACCCGCAAAGCCCTCACGACATCCAAGGAATGCAACTCAATCTCCTTAGGATGTGAGGGGTGCGGACATAATGAAGGAATAACAATATCTTCGTTAATATGAAAAGAGGAAACCACCTTCGGCAAAAAAGAAGGCGGCGGGCGCAAGACCGCCTTGTCCCTGTGCAGGACCAAGTAAGGAGATCTGCAGGACAACGCTGACAACTCAGACACCCCTCTAGCGGATGTAATGGCCACCGAGAAAGCCACTTTCTGCGACAAATGTAGGGGAATATCCCTGATCTTCCCATACGGTGGTTTCTGTAGCACCGAAAGCACCAGATTCAAATCCCAAGGCGCCATAGGCAACCGCACCTGAGGAGCCACATGGAGCACACCTTGTACAAATGTACGAATCAATGAATGTGACGCCAGAGGGCGTTGAAAAAGAAGCGCCAAAGCCGATATCTGGCCCTTGAGAGTACTCAATTTTTTATTCAGGCCCTGTTGTAAAAAAGTCAGAACCCTGGACACCACATAAGAGCGAGGGTCCTAACCCCCGCCTCACACCAAGCAATATAGGCCTTCCAGGTGCGATGATAAATCTTGTGCGAAGTACACTTGCGTGCTTTCAGCATGGTAGGGATCACTGAGTCCTCTACACCCCTGTCCCTCAGCACCTGGGACTCAATAGCCAGGCAGTCAAAGCCAGAGAGGGTAAAGCAGGGTGCAATATGGGTCCCTGAAACAGCAGATCGCCTCGCAGGGGGAGACGCCAAGGAACGTCTGCCACCATTCGTACCACGTCGGCATACCACGGACGCTGAGGCCAATCCGGTGCCACCAGAATCATCGGAATTCCCTCCGCTTCTACCCTGCGCAGTAGTCACGGAAGAAGTTTGATGGGAGGAGAGGCGTACAGAAGACGATACCGACCCCAAGGTGCCACGAGCGCGTCTGTGGCCACCGCCAACGGGTCTCTTGTCCTGCACACAAAGGTCTTTACTTTGTGGTTGAACCGAGATGCCATGAAGTCCACGTCTGGCATTCCCCACTTGTGGCAAATCTGGCTGAACACTTCTGGATGGAGGGACCATTCCCCCTGATCCAGCGTCTGGCGACTGAGGAAGTCCGCCTGCCAATTTTCTACTCCTGGAATGTAAATGGCGGAGATTGCCGGTACGTGAAGTTCTGCCCAACGCAGAATGAGAGCTGCTTCTGCAGCTGCTGCCGCGCTCCTCGTCCTGCCTTGATGGTTCACATACGCCACCGCTGTGGCATTGTCCGATTGAACCCGAATCGGGAGCCCTTGCAACCTCGTCGTCCAGCGGGAGAGGCAAAAGTCTGATCGCCCTTAGCTCCAGCACATTGATTGGAAGGCGAGATTCCTACGCCGACCAATGGCCAAGGGCAGACAGATGTCCCAGGACGCCCCCCCCAGCCCGACAGGCTGGCGTCTGTCGTGATTAATCGACCACGTCAGGGGAAGAAACAATTTTCTCAGCGTTAAGGCTGGGGCCCGAAGCCACCAGGCCAAAGAGGTCCTGGTCTGATGATCCAAGCTGACCAACTGGTCCAGAGACAGTGGGGATCTGTCCCGCCGGTGAGACAGTAAGGTTTGCACCGCTGATTGCAGGACCACAGCTTGGCCGGAGGCAAGAATACCTTCGCCTGCTCCGTGTCCAGAATCAGACCCAGATATTCCAGGCGACAGGACGGGGTCAATGTCGACTTCTGCTGATCGATCAGCCAACCGAAGTCCTTTAACGAGGCCATGGGGATAGCTACGTTCTCCTCCAGGGCTGAGGCGGACTCCGCTCTCAGGAGCAGGTCATCGAGGTAAGCTACCACTGCAATGCCTCTCTGCCATAGTAGCGCCAGCACCGGGGCCACAAACTTGGTGAAGACCCGAGGAGCCGAGGCCAGAGCTACAAACTGATAATGGAGATCCCGCACCGCAAAGCGTAGGAAGCGCTGGTGTCGGAGGCAAATGGGAACATGGAGGTACGCGTTCCTGATGTCCAGGGACGCCAGGAAGTCCCCTTGATGTAGGGCGGCCACGACCAAGCGGACTGATTCCATCCGGAATTTTCGCGCTTTCACATAGAAGTTTAGCGCCCTCAGGTCCAAGACTGGCCTTACCCCCCTCCTTTTTTGGGGACCACAAATAGGTTTGAGTAGAACCCGTGAAACCCCTTTGACTGAGGCACCGTCACGATCACCCCCTGGGCTAAGAGTGCCTGAACCGCCCCGAAAAGGGCCTCCCGACATTGATGCGGGAGTCTCAAGTTCGATGGGAAGAACCTGTCTGGGGGTAGAGTGCTGAACTCTATCCTGTACCCGATGGACACCACTTCCTGCACCCATTCCTGGAATGCGGGCAATCCACCTGTCTGCGAACCCCAGAAGACGTCCCCCCACCCGATCTACGGGTGGGGGCAACCCATCATGCAGAGGAGGGCTTTTTAGTTCTTGCGATGCCAGGGTCGTTTACCGGCCCCTGCAGCAGCCTTGCCGGCTCGCGGGCCCTTGCCCGCCGCGCCAGGGGCACGAAAAAACCTCTTCTGACCCAAAGAGATGGGCCCCTGCTTGCGGCGAATGATTTCATCCAACTGTGGCCCAAAGAGACGGCCGCCCTGAACAGGGAGGTCCGCCAGACCTTTTTTGGATGCGTAGTCACCCGACCACGAACGCAACCAGAGGACCCATCTGATGATGACTGCAAAAACAGACATTTTGGACAGCATCAGAAGCAGGTCAAGAGCTGCATCACACATGTACTTGATACCGTGAAACACATGTTCTGCTTTCTGCGACGCCTCAAGCGTTCTGCCGCAGTCCAGATCATTCTGCAGCTCTGCCATACATTCAGACAGATATTGCACCGCCCAGGGCAGATGCCAGGGCCGGCCTCAAGGCTGATCCTGCCAAGATGAAAAGTGCCTTAGACACTGCCTCCGTCCTCCTATTGGCAGGATTCTTAAACGACGGGGACCCCTCCAGGGGAATAGACGTCGCCTTGTTCAGGCGCGCCACCGGGGGGTCCACCGATGGGGACGCCCACTTCTTTACGAAATTATCCTCAAAGGGATACCGGATAGCGAAACGCAGAGGAGAGGACGAAGGAACCCAGGAGAGCCCCAGCCTCTACCGGCGGCTAGCGCAGACAGAGAACGCTAAAAAAGCCCGGCGGCCCCCCCAGCGCCCCTAGGGGAACAGGGGGGGCTCACTCACCACTCCTGATGGGCGCAGCGGGTAGCCACCCGGTCGCAGACTTTCCACCCCAGCTGGATGCTGCCGGCCACAAGCCTCTGGACAGGATCAAATCCGGACACTGGGCACAAGTGGGGGTCACCCACTGGCCGTCCGCACGGAACGGGCACGATGCGGCGGGACCCACTATAGCCTGGGACTAGCTCACATCCGTTGGCCATGCTGGGGAAAGTAAGGATTTTCCAGGAAACCCCTATGCCCCAGCCGGCTTCTTGATAGTAGTCTTCAGTAGCTTGATGAAAAATAAAAAAGCAGTAGCAATCTGAACCGCAGGTCCCATAAGGGAGCCAGGTCAACTCCTTGCACTAGGCATGTTAAAACTGATGTACTGAGCAGAGTAGGGGGATTATATGGGAAAGAGAGGACAGCCCCCTGGAATGGGCCAGCTTGCTTTGTTTCTTTACCTAGTTAACTCCTAATAGGATCTGCATATAACCCATATGTCAATGGAGAGCTGCGTCTGTCAGTGAACATAGAAGAAAGACTAGTTTCCTAGTCAAAAGAACCAAGGGAATCTTCCTAATAGGTTCAAAAGTCTGCTTCTGCAGCACTGACAAAACCAAATTCAAATCCCCTGGACAGGGAGGCAATCTAACTGGAGGTGACAACCGAGTTACCCCTTGAAGACAAGTCCTGATCAAGGAGTGAGAAGCCAAGGTCTCTGAAAATATATGGACAAGGCAGAAACTTGTCATTTCACAAAACCAGATTCAATCCCCTGGACAGGAAGGAAATACAACAGGTGTTAACAGATGAGTTACCCCTTGAAGAAAGGTCCTGATCAAGGAGTGAGAAGTCAAAGGCTTCTGAAACATATGGATAAGACAGAAACCTGTCCGATGATTGTAGTCAAAACCAGCTTCAAGTCTACTCCTGCTTGAAGAAAGGCTAGAATTTTATTAATCACATACTTGTGGGGATGCCTTTTCCTGGCCTCACACCATGCAATGTGAGCCTTCCACACCCTGTGATAAATCTTCCTGGTGACTAGCTTTTTAGGATTTACCATTGTAGATAACACAGGGCCCAACAAACCCCAGGATCTCTCCATACCGTGGCTTCAATCGCCATTCCGTCAGTTAAGCGCATGTAAATTCGGGTGGAATATAGGAGCCTGAGAGAGTAGATTGGATCGGACCGGAAGCTGCCAAGGCCCATCCGCCGTTAACCTCGTTATCTCTGGGTAGCAAGGCCTCCTGGCCCAATCTGGCGCCAGCAGAATGACTGTCACCACTTCCTCCCGAATTTTGCGCATGGGATGCTGTAGCAGAGAGATTGGGGGAAAGGCATAAATCAAGGAGAACTGGGCTCATGGAATCACCAGAGCCAAAGGATCCCCTGCTCGGCACACAAACTGCTGGATTTTGTTGTTGAATCGGGATGCCAGTAGATTAACCTCTGGCGTCCCCCAGCGCAGGCAAATTTCCCAAAACACTTCGGGCTGCAGTGACGGCTCTCCCGGGTGTATCTGTTGGCGGGTGAGAAGTCCGCATTCCAATTTTCCCACTCCTGGGATGTGAACTGCAGAGAGTCTTGCAAACTTGCCTCTGCTGTGGTCTTGTCTGCCTGTACCCTTGCCAAGTAGCCCTGCAACCTGGATGTCCAATCCCTCAGAGCTAGCCGAATACCTCGTAGCTCTAGGAGGTTTATGGGCAATCTCTGTTCCACCAAGAACCATCCCCCCTGGACCGTCGAGTCCCCATGACCATTCCCCAGCCTACAAGACTGGCATCTGTGGTCACAATCTACCAAGCCACTGGAATAAAATATCTGCCCTGAGACAGATTCTGGTTTACTAACCACCAGGCAATATTCTATCGAGCCCTGGGAGATAAGGATATGCAGGAATCTGAAGTCTGCAATTGTCTGTTCCACTCTGCCAGGATGTTGTGCTGAAGCGCTCTGGAGTGAAACTGTGCATAGGGAACTGCTTCGAAAGGGGCTACCATCTTCCCTAGCAGCCTCACACAGAGGTGAATTGTCTCATGGCCCTCACCTGGCTTACCAGAGCCTTGAGATCGCTGATCCTCTCAGCGGTGAGAGTATCCTTGCCTGGACTGTATCTAGCTATAGACCTAAATATTCCAGAGACTGAACTGGGTCTAGTAAGGAATACCCTACATACATGACCCAACCCCTGCTTTCCAGGATTGTTAGGGTCACATCCTGCCCAAGTCTGCACCGAGACTGATTTCTGGGCAAGAGGTTATCCAGGCACCCCATTATTAGGACCCCTCATGACCCTAGAAGGCCCAGCACTGGAGCCAGAATCTTTATGAAGATTCAGGGAGCTATTGCGATCCTGAATGGCAGAGCCAGAACTGGTAGCGTCGTTCTTCTATCGCAAAACACAAAAACCTTTGAGGAGGTAGCAAAATTGGCACAAGCAAATATGCATCCTTGATGTCTATTGATGCAAAAAAAAATCTCCTTCCTGGAGCGAGGCAAACGTTGAGCGGATTAACTCAATGCAGAATGGTCGTACCACAAGAAATTGATTTAAGACCTTGAGATCCAGAATAGGCCTTACCTCCCCGTTTTGCTTCGGGACCGTAATAGGTTTCAGTAGTAAGCAAGCAGGCATGTGTTTATGCACAACATGCATTCATAGGCATCAGGTGACTCTGCATCATGTGTACTATGCGTCATGCGAACTATGCAGACACCTTTCTATACGCGCCCATGCAGGCACAAGTCTCAATGTGACACAGGCCCACGCGATGCATCTCTGCGTGACACACGTCTCCATGCGACCCGGGCCCATGCAACAGAAGTTTCTATGTGACACAAGTCTCTATGCGACACGCAATCTGTCAACAATCTGTCTGGGTGTCCCCAGTCAGCATATATCACCCTCTCAAGGAGAGGGTGCAAAGCGAATCTCTGCGCACCTTGTGGTATTTTAATGACCCAATGGAGGAATACACATCCACAGGACTCTCCGCTGGAGGTAACCTGAATGCTGCACGTACCTTATGTGTAAGTACCTGGATCAGCAGCCTCTGAGATCGAGAGGCAGGTGTCCTTGAGCATTCTTCTGGCTCAGGACTCTCTGAAGCAGAAGTGTCTGCAAAAGAATCGGCCAGATCCCCTGTAGCTACCTCCTCTCCCTCATCAAACCATTCTCGGTCCAGAATTGGAGGGTTAGGGGAAGGAGACCTGTCACCCTTCTCACCCTGTGTGGTAGTAGCAATCATACAAGCAATCCTGGTTTCTAAGCTCAGTAAGGTTGCCGACAGGTCATCTTTAGTAACATACTGTGAGGAAACAGATGAGGGGTCATCCACCATACCAGACAGCCGCAGCGGCTCAGATAGCCCGGTCGCTTCTGGTCTCTCAGGGGAAGCAATGGCAGCAGTGGTCCGACTAGCCTCAGCAAGGGCTGTGGTAGCACACCTGTGACTCTAGCCTTATTACAGGCAGCTTCGCGCTCCCCCCCCCCCCCGTGCTTCTTGGAAGCCATGGCTGCTAGTGCATGCACTCTTTGCCCACTTCCCCAAACTCAGCTTCCTGCCCAGCCTGACTCAGCTCCCACCCCTAGACTCACGTGTCACCAGGAGGATCTTTAGCCTGCTTTCCTGCCCTGTCCTGACTGCTTGAGACGACTCTCCTGCGATCGTCCATTCACTTACCTAGTGAAAAGACAGATTAGTACTGGCGCAGGCTCCCCCTGGTGGCAGCTCCACAGGAACTGCAGGCAGGACCAATCATAACTGTGTCTTTCTAGCTGAGCCCTCTGGTGGTGAGAAAAAAGAAGTGCAGGCAAAAGGAGGGAAATTTTGAACAAACTATGTTTGCAGGAAGCCAGCTGGGTTCAGTAACATTATCCCTATTGGGGATTACTCCATATTCCTCGTCGCAGGGTCTGGAGCAGACTGCAGGCCCAACCTTCACCCACAGCACAGCAGGCTTTGTCCTAAGGACCTTCAAGGACCAGGTACCCATTCTGAGGGTCCACTCCCTTGGACCAGTATAGCACCCTGCAGGCGTAGCTTGGTTTAGTGTTCCAGGTTTACCTACACGCAGGATCCAGCACCATATATGGTCGCTTACAGGCAAAACCTCACAGTTTCTTCTGTCTTCTTAGCGAGGCCCGGGTACCATTTATCTTAGCGTAATGCCATTTGAAATGGATCCAGTATGAAGGCTGTCCCTGATTCTAAAAGAACCTGTGTGAGAACCAGCATAGAAGCTCCCCAGAGATGTAGAAGTGACCATCCACCTTCAAGACACTGGCGAAGAAACTGAAGTGCTCCCAGTGTAGCAGGGATTATATAAGAGGGGGAACTTCCTGTTTGTTTTTTTATTTGATTACCAGTGTCCATTCACCTATAGGTGGCGCATGACCCAGTATGTATAGAATATATAGCCTGCTCTGTGCGCCGTGATGTCCAACTAAGAAAACTTAATGTCCTATGCCCCATAACCGCCAGACTCTGGGAAACCTGCAAGAGGAGACTTCCACGATTCATCAGTCCAAGCTGCAGAGCCGTCTGGCCCAGACCTCACACATCATGGTGGGAATGCCCCGCAGTGCCTTTAGGGACTCAACTCCCCCAGGAAGGTCACTGCCCTGCCAGTGAGATCACAGTGTATTCTGTGCATGAAAGGACCATCGTCAGTCAGCAGACGTTACAGGACATCCCTGCTCTTGCATGCGGGATCCAGGTACATGCCTCGCTGTGACCTGCCTGCCTTAGTGACCGGTCCAGATAGGGCCCACCCATGCACAGACAAGTCCCATAAAAGAAAAGTGAGAGATATGGAGAAATGTCCACTCTGGTGGTAGGACAACAGTGGAAGGTCTGGTAGGTGTGAGAGGTCGTCCAGTCAGGTGGCGGGACACAGTTTGAGGTCTATTAAGAGTGAGGGGTAGTCCAATCAGATGACAGTGCACAGTGGAAGGTCTGGGGGGATGAGGGGTTGTTCAATCAAGTGGCATCACACAGTGGCAGGTCTGGTATGGGCAAAGGGTCATCCATCAAGTGGCAGTGCAATGTCAGTTGGGGGTGAGGGGTCGTCCAATCAGGTGACAGTGCAGTGTGGGAGGTCTGGTGGAGGTGAGGGGCTGTCCAATCAGATGATGGTGCACAGTGGGAGGTCTGGTGGGGATGAGGGGTCGTTCAATCAGATGATGGTGCACAGTGGTGGTGTTGATCGTAGTGCCCGGCCCTCCCCCGGATGGATGACCTTACCTGGATATTGATCAGAGAGGTGAAGTGGAGCTCCATTCCTGACCACTGACCCACATAGAATTCGTAGCCCTCCGCCCGCGGCACCGCATACAGGAACTAGAAGAAAGAAAACAAATGTGAAAGAAGGCAGAAGGTCGGCCATTGTTAATGGTCCCGGGACAGGGGAGCCAATCAGATCAATCTATGGGAGCCGCAGTCCATGCATGGGGGTGTCACTGATGTCAATGATGAATACTGAAATGGCCTCAGATATGAACTCACCGCAGGGCAGCTCTGGGCCCTCGTCCAGATCACATTGAAGGTTTCCCCCTGGAGAACAAAATAAAAAAAGGAGGAGGTCAGAGCAGTTCCACCACAGGAAGGAGACCACCAGAGAAAATAAGGCTATCAGGGGAATCTATAACTATACAAACTGCAGTACCTCAATCTCACCTGTAGGTGGAGCGGTGTTATCTAAGAGTAAATACTGACTCCAAGGTCTACGCCAGCCTTTCTCAACACCGAGGAACTCTTGAAATAATTCTCCGGTCTCGGGGAACCCCTGCTAAAAATTAAAAATCTACAACTCCTGATACATTAGTGTGATGGTCAATGGTAAGAATGCTCCTTACACTTGTGGTCATTGGGAAGAATGCTCCTTACACTTGTGGTCATTGGGAAGAATGCTCCTTACACTTGTGGTCATTGGGAAGAATTACCCCCTTACAGATAGCTAAAAAGATCAATGGTGTCATTGGGAATTTATCTGAGAGGTAGAAGTTGACCATTGCTCAAGGAACCCCTAGCAACCTCTGGAGGAACCCTAGTTGAGAAACCCTGGTCTACACAAGGATGGAGGATATGGAGTCCATGGACTAACCCTATTGGCCAATGATGTGCAGAGGATGATGGGAGGAAACAGACTAACACACCAATAGATGAGTCACATTATTGTTTTTGTTCAAGGAAAATACTGACCCGACCCCCCCCCCCCCATGCAGACATTCGATTAGGATGGAGGAATCCTCCCGCTGAGTAGTCGTATTATGACAGAGGAGACTTCCCACCATCACAGCACAATGATCAACATTGCAGGCTGCAGCCGGCAGCAGGAGAATCCGACAGGCTGGCTGCACAGAAGCTTCACAACCACGGGACTTCCTCATGGAAGGTTCTCCAGAAGCGGCTCTGACACACAGAGTCACTCTCACTTCACACAAACTGATGTTAATCCGCCGCTCCAGATTCCTGTCACTCATCTTCCTCCAACAACGCACACACGGCATTTCTTCTACTGCTCCATACAGACCGAGCACCCTGGTCTGTGACCCCGGAGAGTGAAACATGTCAGAACGCACTGGAGAGCGAATGGCTGTGTCACTCCCTACCATAGCACTACACCGCAGGCATTCCGGGAATTAAACTGTCACACCTCATTATATATATATATGGAATCCATGGGACTCCCCTCATCTACAATAATTCCAAATCTATGCTCTGGGCTGCGCTATGTACTAACACTCCGGTATTGGGGAAGAAATTCACCAACAATTGAGAAGGAACTCACCGGAATGATGGCGTACACCGCGTCCTTCACCGAGAAAAACTCCTTCCAAATCTGAGGACAAAACAATCGTATGAAAATGAGACTCCTCCCCGCTGTATGTCCCCGCCTTCTTCATGTGACTATAGACCCCTCCCCCTGCGTCTCTGCCTTCATCATGTAGCTATAGACCCCTCCCCTGTGTGTCCCCACCTTGTTCATGTGGCTATAGACCCCTCCACAGGGGCGTCACTAAGGTGAGGCCACAGGGGGCCTTGGCCCCACCAACATTATACTGTGCCCCTCTGATTAAAATGCCGCATCTTCTCCTGGCTGCCGCCGAGCTGACACAGGCACGAGTGGGTTCTCACAAGCGAGAACGTGCCTGTCAGCTATACTTGACCGATTCCCGAACTGGTTGCTAGCTGCCTGCCACCTGGCATCTAGCAACCAGTGACGCCAGGCACAGATACACAGAGGGGGCGAAGGCGGTCCCAGCATTCACAGCGGAGGAGGATTAACTTCCTGCTCCTACGGAGCCGAGTGCTTAGCTCCGCCAACCTCATATATATATATATATATTTGCATTTTACAGTTGCCCCCCCTACTCTTATCCCTGTCCCCCCATAAATATGAAAGCTGGAGACGCCACTGCCCCTCCCCCTGTGTGTCCCCGACTTCTTCATGTGGCTATAGACCCCTTCTCAATGCGTGTCCCAGTCTTCTTCATGTGGCTATAACCCCCCCCCCCCCCCCGCGTGTCCCCACCTTCTTCATGTGGCTATAGACCCCTCCCCTGCATGTCCCCGCCTTCTTCATGTGGCTATAAGACCCCTCCCCTGCATGTCCCCGCCTTCTTCATGTGGCTATAGAACCCTCCCCCTGCATGTCCCCGCCTTCTTCATGTGGCTATAGAACCCTCCCCCTGCATGTGGCTATAGACCCCTCCCCCTGCATGCCCCCACCTTCTTCATGTGGCTATAGAACCCCCCTTGCATGTCCTCGCCTTCTTCATGTGACTATCGACCCCTCCCCCTGCATGTCCCCGCCTTTTTCATGTGACTATAAACCCCTCCCCCTGCGTGTCCCTGCCTTCTTCGTGTGACTACTGACACCGCCCCCTGCACATCCCTGCCTTTTTCATGTGCCTATAGACTCCTCCCCGCCTTCTAATCTCCATAAGACTATAGACCCCTCCCCATGTGTCTCCGCCTTCTTCATATGCCTATAGACTCCTGCCCTCCATGTCACCGCCTTCTGTATGTGCCTATAAACCCCTGCCCGTGTGTTTCCGTCTTCTTCATTTGACTATAGACCCCTCTCCCGCCTTCTCCACATGACTATAGACTCCACCCTCTATGTGCTCCTGCCTTCTCCATGTGAGTATAGACCCCTCCCTCGCCTGTCCCCACTTTCTCCATGTGAGTATAGGCCCCTCCCCCTGCATGTCCTCTCCTTATGCATGACTGCAGACTCCACCCCCCCCCCCCCAGAGTGTCTAAACATGTCTCCTCCTCCACATGGCTGCAGACCCCCCTATCATGTGCCCCCTCCATAACCAGACTCATCCCCCTTTGTGTCATCACCTGTTTTATCTCTTCAGAACTTCTCTCTCTCACCAGATCCAGGTTCAGGATGGAGTTCAGAGTCTGCAAAAGAAATACACCATCAATCCTGGGGGGGGGTGTACAGTCCAGTCCGGGGGGGGGGGGGGGGGGCA
>BLSH010302407.1:116240-126530 GCA_018402905.1 Glandirana rugosa | reverse complement strand
CGGGTGGGGGGACGTCTTCGGGGGTTCGCACTTCCCATCAAATTTACACCTCCCGCTGGAGCGCAGGCTGGCCCTTCCAGGGCAGTACAAGCTCTATCAGAACAGGGAGTGATTGCACCGGTTCCCTCAGAGAGGGATTTTGAGGTTTTTACTCGAATCTCTTTGTGGTGCCCAAAAAAGGGGACGGCTTTCGGCCCATCCTGGAATTGAAGGCCCTAAACAGGTTTGTCAGGGCGTGCGAATTCCGGATGGAGTCTGTTCGATCGGTCGTGGCCGCCCTGCACCAGGGGGACTTCCTAGCGTCATTGGAAAGGATGCGTACCTCCATGTCCCCATCCATCCGCGACATCAGCGTTTTTCTGCGATTCGCGGTTGGGGATCGCTATTTTCAATTTGTAGCTCTTTCCGTCGGCCTGACCTCCGCGCCTCGGGTGTTCACGAAGTTTCTGGGCCCGGTGTTGGCGTTGCTGCGTAGGAGGGGCATTGCCATAGTGGCGTACCTGGACGATCTGCTCCTGCGAGCGGACTCTGTCTCTGCCCTGGAGGAGAATGTGAACTGGCTGCAAACAGCTGGTTGATCAACCTGCAGTAGTCGTCGGTGTCTCCTTCCTGCCGTCTGGAGTATCATTATGGACAAACAAAGGTGTTTTTCCCTCCGTCGAAGCTACTGAACTTACAGTCGGCTGTGCGCACCCTCCTATCACACCGCCGGTCTTCCTTGCGGTTCTGTATGAGGGTGCTGGGGTTCATGGTCTCGTCGTTCTAGGCGATACCTTTTGCCCAGAGTCACACTCGTTTGCTCCAGCGAGCAATTCTGGTCCAATGGGACAAGCCCCACCGGTCGTTTGGATCTTCCGATCCGGCTGGGCCCTCAGATCAGGGCGTCCCTCGCCTGGTGGTTATGGGACTCGGCCCTCACTCAGGGGAAGTCGTTCCTGTCCCTTCAGTGGACGGTAATCACCACGGACGCCAGCCTGATGGGCTGGGGCGGAGTCCTGGAACCACTATCAGATCAGGGTCTTTGGTCGGCCCAGTAGGCCTGCCTACCCATCAACGTGCTGGAGCTGAGAGCGATCAGACTGTGTCTTTCTCATTGGAAAAGAGATTGCAAGGCCGCCCGATTCAAATTCAATCGGACAATGCCACGGCGGTGGCGTATGTGAATCATCAGGGCGGCACACGGAGCCCAGCGGCGGCTGCAGAGGCAGCTCTGATTCTGCGTTGGGCGGAACTCTAAGTTCCGGCAATCTCTGCGGTTTACATCCCAGGTGTGGAGAACTGGCAGGCGGACTTTCTTAGTCAACAGAAGCTGGTCCAGGGGGTGTGGTCCCTTCACCGGGGGTGTTCAATCAGATTTGCCACAAATGGGGGACACCGGATGTGGATCTCATGGCGTCCAGGTTCAATCTCAAGGTGAGAATTTTTGTGTCCAGGACAAAGGATCCGTTGGCAGTGGCCACGGATGCCCTGGTGACACCCTGGAGCCGTTATCGCCTCCTTTACGTTTTTCCTCCCATACGTCTGCTTCCCAGATTGGTGCGCAGAATAGTGATGGAAGAAATTCCGACCATTCTGGTGGCCCCGGTTTGGCCTCGGCGCACCTGGTACGCAAACGTAGTGCAAATGGTGGCAGACGCCTCCTGGCGGCTCCCGATGCGGGACGACCTCCTGTCTCTAGGGACCCATCTTGCACCCTGCTTTACCCTCGCTGGCTTTGACAGCTTGGTTATTGAGTCCCAGGTGCTCAGAGATAGAGGAGTGGCCGACTCCTTGATCCCTACTCTGTTGACAGCTCGCAAGTGCACCTCTCGCAAGATTTATCACCGCACCTGGAAGGCTTTCATTGCTTGGTGCGAGGCGGAGGGCTTTAACCCTCGCTCGTTTGCAGTCTCCAGGATACTGACCCTTTTTACAGCAGGGTCTGAATAAGTAGTTGGCTTTGAGTACCCTTAAGGGCCAGATCTTGGCTTTAGCCATACTTTTCAAAGACCTTGGCTTCGCACTCTCTGATTCGAACCTTTGTACAAGGTGTGCGACATGTGGCGCCTCGGGTGAGATCTCCGATGGCTCCGTGGGATCTGAATCTGGTGCTTTCTGTTCTTCAGAAACCACCTTATGAAAAAATCAGGGAGATTCCCTTACAACTTCTGTCACAGAAGGTGGCCTTCTTAGTCGCCTTTACTTCTGCCAGACGAGTATCGGAATTGGCTGCCCTATCGTGCAAGTTTCCTTATTTGGTAATGCATAGGATAAGGCGGTCTTGCGACCCCTTCTTTCTTTTCTCCCGAAAGTAGTCTTTTTTTTTTCTTATCAATGAAGATATTGTCCTGCCTTCATTGTGCCCTCGTCCATCGCACCCCAAGGAGTTTGAGTGGCATACTTTGGACGTAGTAAGGGCCTTAAGAGTGTACTTGGCTGCTACAGCTCCTTTTCGTAAGGCTGGCGCCTTGTTTGTTGTGCCTGAAGAACCGCACAAAGGTCTGGCGGCCTCTTCGGCTACGATTTCTCAGTGGATTTAAAAAAAAAAAACGTGACCCATGTGTATTCTGTTCGGGGCAAGGTTCCCCCTTTTTTTCTGGTCACGGCTCATTCTACCCGGGCGGTTAGTAATTACTGGGTTGTCAGACACCAGGCTTCGGTGTCACAGGCGTGCAATGCGGCCATTTGGGCCTCGGTTCACCCTTTTACAAATTTTTACTGAGTTTTATTAGTTTATGTGTTCACATCTTTGGATGCTGCCTTTGGCCGCAGGTTCTGCAGGCAGTAGTGTAGGCGCGTCTGGCGCCTTCTCAGAGGTTCAGTTGGGTACAGTTGTTTGCGTTTACCCACCCCTCTTTTTTGACACAGCTTGGGGACGTCCCCACAAAGTCGTGAAGAGCTGCGTCTGTCAGTGAACGTAGGCGAAAAAACGATTTTATTATAACTTACCGTAAAATCCTTTTCTCAGAGTTCACTGACAGACGCAGCACCCACCCCTCTGGGCTCTGTTTTGGTACGGCTTGTGTACAAACTGAAGAGCTATGCTGTGAGGGGGTTTGATGTAGGGAAAGAGGACGGCCCCCAGGGGAGGGGCCAGCTGATTCTTTTCCCTGCCTAGTTAACTCCTGGTAAGACGAACATAAAACCCACAAAGTCATAAAGAGCTGCGTCTGTCAGTGAACTCGGAGAAAAGGATTTCACGGTAAGTTATAATAAAATCCCTTTTTTCCTTGTTACAAATTTATGCACCTGTCTAATTTAGTTTTGATGCATATTGCACATTTTCTGTTAATCCAATAAACCTCATTTAACTACTGAAATATTACTGCGTCCTTCAGTTATTTGAGAGATCAAAATGAAATTGCTGATCCAAACACCCAAATATTTATAAATGACAATCATAGAAATTGTCAGGGGTTCCTAAACTTTTGCATACAACTGTATATATATATATTTTTTTTATGCCTTACATTTAGGGAGGAATAATTGTGCATGTATACCTTCTGTTCCCACACGGTGTAATATTTTCTATTTTTTCTGTTTAGGCCTCATGTACACTGCTGCTGATAAATGGATGTTTAGGAGCAGTTGGGCGTTTATTTCAGCAGCCCCCCTGAACTCTCCCGTTATCTTATCTGTACATGTACACTCAGCCATAATTGTTTAGAGGAGGTTTATTGGCTTTATTTTTTAAAGCAAAACGTGTTTAGTACAGAAGTTTTTATTGGGCTTTGACATGCCAAATGCTTGTAACAGCACGCAAACGCATCTAAACATGGCAAATCATGTTCATAAGCTTATCTTTGTTGATTTTGTTGTTAATTTTGTTGATTTTAACCACTTGCTGAATACCCACCGCAGTTATACTGCAGCATGGTGGCTCGGCTGTGCACACCGGCGGTTCGGGGGAGCACGTCGATTGGCCAGTGGGGGAGCCAATCAACGGGTCCAGCGGACTCTATGTTCGCCCGGGAAAAAACACGCAAATTTTCGTTTAGGGTACAAACCTCGCACAACCACGCAATTGTCAGTTAAAGCAATGCAGTGCCAAAACGCAAAAAGGGATCTGGTCCTACAGCGGGAAATCCTTCCGGGGCTGAAGTGGTGTTTTTTTTCCTCCAAAATTGACTGCCTTTTTTGTTTGTACAAAAAATAAAACCGCAGAGGGGATCAAATACCATCAAAAGTTCTATTTGTGGTGAAAAAAGGACGCCAATTTTGTTTGGGTACAACGTCACACGACCATGCAATTGTCAAAGTGCCGTATCAAAAAAAATGGCCTGGTCGTTAAGGGGGTAAACCCTTCTGGGGCTTAAGTGGTAAACGGGGAAACCTTTCTGGCCATTTGCAATATGGAAACAGACTTTCCAGAGATTTTTTTTTTTTTTTTCCAATGCATTGTAGGTATTTGGGAGGATATACTGATCAGTACAATCGGTTATCTGGAAAAAAAAACACTTCTACACGAAAAAGCTAAACGCGGCATGTCAAAGTGGCAAAAGGACATTTTTATCCGTCGGTTATTAGCTGTCACGTTTCAGAGTTCAGAAGAGGTTTTCAAACGTCCTGTGTTTGTACAGTTGTGCGACCTGATTTTACCGCAATTTTTTTTTTTTTTTGTTGATGTGATTTGGGATCAGTACAACTTTGGTCCGACTTTAGCGCAATGATAACATATAAAGTCGTACAGAAATCACATCTATATTATTCATGTGCGATTTGCATGCAACTTTGAGGGTTTAAAGCAGAACTCCGGGATTTTCAAAAAATCCCCCATTAGTACACCCCCTACACTGAACACTAAACAGTTATTAGATTTGTGAAATTCCTTACCATTGAAGAAATATGTCCAATCTAATTTACAGGAAGTGGGCTCTTTTGTTTAAATGATGCACCATGTATTTAGCTAGGCTGGCTCTGTTAGAGAGAACAGGAAATGATGCAATCACTCTTCTGTTTAGACTTCATTTCCCATCAGCCTTTGCATGTTTCAATGAATGTGGGAGGTACACTAGGCCTGTACATGTAAATGTGAACACGCCCACTTCAACGTGAATCACGCCCCCTCATTCTGCAGCCAGGCCCACTAACCAGTGACACAGCATTATCTTCTCTCCCCTCCAGCCACAGAAGATAAACTTATTGCCCTTACTTTATGTAATCATTACTGATGTGTACACACATCCCATAATGATACACACTGTACTCTGATGTAATTGAGATCTTTCTAGCAGCAATCAGTGCTGGTTTGCTGTATGAGAACATCCCCAGCCACACCATAGAAAGAGACGGGAAGTTTTAGATCAGCATGGGGGGGCAAGTAAATGTCAGCATGAGAAAAAACAAAAAAGTGCAGTGCTAACTTACTAATCAATACAATAATGGTGGAACCCTCTAATGTAAATCTCAATAATCTTCAATATTACCACAATACCGGCCTCTGTGATATGTAACCTCACATATAATACATCACACTCAAAATAAGACCTAAAAATTAAACTTTGCAGGGATGGTGGAAACCCCTCCTACAGATATTTGGTGTTTACTGCTTATCAGTGCAGCCTCATCAGTGCCCACAAGTGCAGTTTATCAGTGCCCATCAGCGTGGCTGATCTGTGCTCATCAGTGCGGTCATACCAGTGCCCACCAATGCCGCTTATCAGTGCGGTCATAGCAGTGCTGCTTATCAGTGCCCACTAGTGCCTCTTATCAGTGCCCAGTACCGCTTATTAGTGCTCAGTGCTGCTTATCAGTGCCCCCCAGTGCTGCTTATCATTGCCCATTGCTGCTTATCAGTGTCCATCAGTGCGGGTATATCAGTGTCGCTTATCAGTGTGGTAATACCAGAGCCCACCAGTGCCGCTTATCAGTGCCCACCAGTACCACTCATCACTGCCCACCAGTGCCGCTTATCAGTGCCCACCAGTGCCACTCATCACTGCCCACCAGTGCTGCTCATCAGTGCACACCAGTGCTGCTCATCAGTACCCACCAGTGCCGCTCATCAGTGCCACTCATCGGTGCCCACCAGTGCCGCTCATCAGTGCCCACCAGTGCCGCTTATCAGTGCCCACCAGTCCCACTCATCAGTGCCCACCAGTGCCGCTCATCAGTGCCCACCAGTGCCGCTCATCAGTACCCACCAGTGCCGCTCATTAGTGCCCACCAGTGCCGCTCATCAGTGCCCCTCATCACTGCCCAACAGTGCCACTCATCAGAGTGGAGGAGGAGGTGGAGAGAAAGGGAGCGGTGTTTTCACATAACAGACATTCCAGGCATACCAGAAATTCCTGGCATGCCTGCTACACCGCTGTAACCTGTAATCCCCATCACACGGCTCTTTCTCTCCTCCTATCCCTGCATTGTAATAGCACGGTGTTCCAATGCGGGGATAGGAGGAGAGAAAGAGGCGTGTTTTCACACAGACATGACAGGCATATCAGGAATTCCTGGCATAATTGGGGGGGGGGGGCTGTGCTGGCGAGGAGGAGGAGGGAGCAGAGGAGGAGAGGAAACCACCTCTATGGGCGGCACAGACCAGGGGCTGTGAGACCCCGTTCACCCACTACAGTGAGCAGGGCAGGAAATACAAGTCCCTGCTGAAGCTGTTAGAAAAACTACAAGTGGGCGTGTCAGACCTCTGCTAGCACTACAGGATGGAGAGGCTCCAGCGGTCCTGCAAACAGGAAATCACAGGGGAAGAACGGTTTTTCAGCAAGTTCAGCAGGCTATTGCAGAGGAACTACAGAGCTCAGCAGAAGATGGATGGCATAGTCGGTGAAGGTAGGAGATCAGCAACAAGGACATGGAAAAAAGTTTTTACCTGGCGTTCTGCTTTAACATTGAAGTCTATGGACCTCAAGTTGCATCAAAGTTGGACCAAAGTAATGCAGGGAATACTTTGAAATTGGCACGACCTGAAGTCGTACAGATATGAATGGTACTCATTGGAAATAATGGGGAGCGACTTTGCAGTCCCAAATCGCAGGATAAGTCGCACAAGTGTGAAATAGGTCTTAGTCTTTAAAGTAGTCGTCAACTCATGACAACCACTTTAAACTACAGGTGAGCCTACAATAAGGCTTACCTGTAGGTCCCGGGAATATCTCCTAAACTTGTACAGTTTAGGAGATATTCCCTGTATCAGCATGTGCCGACGTCATCTGGCACACGCGCACTGAAGAATCGGCACCCGGGGTAACCCAGGGTGCCGTTTCTTCTGTTGACGTGCCGTAAATGACGGCTCCCGTGCGCATACACAGGAGTGACATTAGCGTGGCTCCGCCAATCATAGCGTGGAGCCCGCGATGTGATTGGACGGAGCCCAGACCCAGATGAAGCATGTCGCCGGTCACAGTGGTGATCCGAAACTACTGCAACAGCTTCATTCCAAGGTAAGTATTTCATAATGAGCTGCATACTAGCTCATTATGCCTTTGCTTTGCAGTTTTTTGTTTTTTTTTTGGGGGGGGGGGGGGTTGGCGGATTTTATAGCCACTTCGTGCCCACGGGCATCTATTGACGTCCTGGACTTTGAGCTCTGATGTCTGAATGATGCCTGCAGCCATATCATTCTTTGCAGCCGGCGATTCTGTGCACCAGAAGAACGATCGTAGAGGCAGTTCAGCCGCTTGATTGTTCTCATAGGCGGAGGGAGGGGACATCAAACCCCCCCCTGCTCTGGGTCTGCCCGTGCCATCAGCGGCCCGGAGAACGAATCCGCCGCTGCCGTAAGTTTGTGAGGGAGATGACTGATGACCATCTGGTCACCAATCATCTTTATGACCCTCAGAGGCCTGACGTTATGTTCTCACATCCGGGCCCGCTTTAGTAAACAAAGCCGTGGATGCGGCTAGAGAGACCGAGATCTTTTATTTATTTATTTGTTTTCTGATCTCGGTCTTACCTGCCTGGAGGAGAGATGTGGGGTCTTATAGACCCCACATCTCTCCATAAAGAGAAACCTGTCATGCACTATTCCTATTACAAGGGATGTTTATATTCCTTGTAATAGGAATAAAAGTGATAAAAAAAGACAGTGTAAAAATAAACAATAAAAAAAAAAAACTTAAAGTATCACAGTCCCCACGAGCTCATGCACAGAAGCAAGTCCCGCCAACATATGTAAAGGACATTCAAACTACACATGTGAGGTATCGTCGCGTGCATCAGAGCAAGAGCAATCATTTTAGCGCCCCTCTGTAACTGTAAACTGGTAACCTGCAAAAAGTTTTAAAGGGTCGCCTATGGAGATTTTTAGGTACCAAAGTTTGGAGCAATTCCATGTGTGCACGCAATTTTAAAGCGTTAGGTATCCATTTACTCGAAGTAACATCATCTTTCACATTATACAAACAAATGAGCTAACTTTGCTGGTTTTTTTTTTTTTTTTTATTCATGAAAGTTTTTTTTCCCCAAAAAAATGCGTTTGAAAAATCGATGCGCAAATACAGTGTGACATAAAAAATTGCAACCATCACCATTTTATTCCCTAGTCTCTGCTAAAAAAAACAACATATATAATGTTTGGGGGTTCTGAGTAATTTTCTAGCAAAAAAACTGATTTTTACATGTTGGGAAGGAGGAGTGCCAGAATAGTCCCTGTGTGGAAGTGGTTAAAAGTTTAATAAAACTTTTAGTAAAGGGAAGAAAGGGTGGGCGTAAGACGGCCTTGTCTGTGGAATATGAGGAAAGGCTCCATACAGGAAAAGGCTGCCAGTTCAGAAACACGGCTGACAGGCCGGATAGCTACCAAAAAGGCTACTTTGCTGCCAAGAACCTCCAGAGGAATATCCCTGATGGGTTAAAAGGGTGGTTTCTGCAAGACAGAGAACCAATCAATACTGGGCACTTTATCCCCCTTCCTGCCCAGGCCAGCTTTGACAATTGCGCAGCCATGCTACATTGTACTTGTATGTGTTTTTGTTTTATTTTTTTTTATAATTTTTACGCAAATAGAGCTTTCTTTTGGTGGTATTTAATCACCGCTGGGTTTTTATTTTTTGCTAAACAAAGGAAAAAAGACCAAACTTTTTTTGTTTCTGTTATAAAATTTTGCAAACAAGTAATTTTTTCTTCTTTGCTGATGAGGCTGCACTGGTAATCAGTGTAAACAATGTGCTGACAGCCTTGTCAGTTATCGGCTTTCCTTTCCTGACACAGCACATGTGGAGAGGAATGCTGATAACCAGCATGTCTGTTTACATGTGTTAAGCTGTGAGCACATGATAAAGGGCCGCTGTGATTGGCCCTTTACATCGATCTGTGATCAACTGTATCCAAAGGACACATCGCTTACAGGGCATGCCCAATACACACCCCAGGGTAAGATGACCGGATTTTTAAAATGAAATCCGGGGACGTATTTTTTTTTTTTTTTTTGCAAATAGTATTTTATAAGCATATTTTCCTCAAATGATATAAGCAGTGCATATGGTATGTGTTTATGTAATAAGTGCATGATATTTATGTTATTTCTGGAAATCCATTTTATACCAGACCCATAGCATTATTATACCAGCCCAACCGCACAACGTCATTATTTTCTTATTCATAAAAGGGAAAACCACGTACTTTAACCGCCTCAGGTCCGCCCCGCCATCAAATGACGGCGGGGCGGACCTGCTATTGTTGCGGGTGGACGTCATATGACGTCCTCCCTATAAGCTGGGATTGCGCGCGATCGCATCCCGGCTCTGTCGGTGTGTCCCCATTGGTTATGGCTGTTCACCACGTGATCACAAATGCACGTCCACCGTTCGCACGGCGCATGCGCGCGATCAGGAGCGCGCTGCGCGTGCGCGCCGGTGGCGGCGTGTTCCTGGGGAACACTGCCTGTCACCGACACTGGCATCAGCCGCCGGCGGCTGTTACCTTGTGATCGGCTGTGATCTACTTCACAGCCGATCACATCCAATGTAAACAGAGCGGTAACTCACTGTTACCAGCTCTTCTCTCCTCACACAGAGTCTAGTGTGAGGAAAGAAGAGCTGGGATCAGTGAGTTACTGATCTGCAAAGTAAAAACACACTGACACTGCCCCCCCCCAATGCACCAGTCACCCCATCTGCCCCCATAAAGGGCACCTGTCATCATAAAGTGTATCTGTCATCAGACTGTCATCATAAAGAGCACCTGTCACCCATCAGTGACCGTGGCATGTCACCCGTCCGTGACCACCGCCAGTCACCCATCACTGACCACCACCCGTCACCCATCAGTGACCACCGCCAGTCACCCATCACCCATCAGTGACCACCGCCAGTCACCCATCAGTGACCACCGCCACCAGTGACTACCCACTACCCACTG
>BLSH010302407.1:68671-81582 GCA_018402905.1 Glandirana rugosa | reverse complement strand
GACACCCTAGGGCACGGGTGTCAAACTGGTGGCCCTCCAGCTGTTGCGGAACTACAAGTCCCATGAGGCATTGCAAGACCGACAGTTACAAGCTTGACTCGCACAGGCAGAGGCATGATGGGACTTGTAGTTCTGCAACAGCTGGAGGGCCGCGAGTTTGGCACCCCTGTGGCGTTGTTGCAACTTTTTTTGTTACGCGGTATTTGCGCCGTAATTTTTCAAATGCGTCTTTTTTTTTGGAAAGAAACTTTTTAATTTCATAATCAAAGTTTAATTTAAAAAAAAGTATCAAAATGTATTTTTGTTGTTTAAAAAGACATCCCTAAAACCTCAATAGCACCAATTGGCGCTTGTCATAATCTCTGTCTCCCAACTGCTCATTTGTATTCTTTCATATTGAGATTTTTATGGATGTTTTTTTAAACAGCAAAAATACAATTTTTGATATTTTTTAAATTAGATTTTGATTACGGCCTTATTTGTGCCTATAAAGTACCCCTCCCCTCCCCCATGAGGGAGTTTGTAGGAATATGTATAACCTAAGTGTCTCCATTTTGTAGGATTATGTGTGCTTTCTATTACACATATATGTATGCTAAGACCCCTTTAACCACTTGCCGACCGCAGTCTGGTGGCGACAGAGTGGCTCGTTATCGCAAAACGCCATCATACGACAGCGGCTGTGATAACTAGTGCTGTGAGCGTGCGCACGCCGCCGGAGGCTACCCGCGATGGCTCCCCCCGCAGTGAAAGAATGGAGGTCCGTGTAAGTAAACAGGGATCTCCGTTCTGTTGAAGGGGGAAGGGCGCTGATCACAGGCTTACTGTATGGAAGCCGTGATCATCCCCTTTCCCCAGCCAGGGCAGCCCACACACAGTTAGAACGCCCAGGGAACACAGTTAACCCTTAGCGCGCCCCCTGCAGGTTAACCCCTTCACTGCAAATGGCATTTACACAGTAATCAGTGCATTTTTATAGCACTGATCGCTGTATAAATGCCAATGGTCCCAAAAAAGTGTCAAAATGGTCCAACATGTCCGCTGCAATATCGCAGTACCGCTAAAAATCGCAGATCGCCACCATTACTAATGAAAAAAATAAAATAAAAACCCCAGAAATTAATTCTCATTTTCCGTAAACGCGGCAACTTTTGCACAAACCAATCAATTAACGCCGAATGCGATTTTTTTTTTACCAAAAATATGAGGAAGAATATAAATCGGCCAAAACCGATGGAAAAAAATGCTTTTTTATATTTTTTTCTTGGATTTGTATTTTAGGAAAAAGTAAGAAATTTGGGGGGTTTTTTTTGCAAAATTGTCGCTCTTCTTTTGTTTATAGCGGTGATCAGAAAAGACGCAGAGGGGATCAAATACCACCAAAAGAAAGCTCTATTTGTGGGAAAAAAAGTACACAAATTTCGTTTGGGTACAACGCCGCACGACCGCCCAATTGTCAGTTAAAGCGACGCAGCGCCGAATCGCAAAAAGTGCTCTGGTCCTAAAGTGTGAAATCCTTCCGGGGCTGAAGTGGTTAAGATGCATGAAGCCAGCTTAGTTTATCCAATTTCTGTTTCCCTGATATTAAGTGTCAAAAGTGAAGCTATTTTAAAGAACCCTATATGGGTTCTGTAACTCCTACTTTTTTCTGACTATAAAAGAGGAACCCGGGAAATAAAGAGTAGCGTTTTCCCTGAGAGACAGCTGTGTGTGTGCATTTTCTTGTAGCTCAGGGAAGAGCTCTGGAGCTCCAAGGGAGATAACTGCTCCACTGCGGATTGACGGGAGTCGAGAGGAGTTCAAATCCTTTCAGAGTTCTCTTTTCTTCTTACATATTTGGGATGTGGCACTATCAGTCCCTTTGGCTGGTACACCACTTTGCCATCTGCATCTATTCTTTGCCCTCATGCTTCACTGTGCCTGAGGCAGCTGACCCTCCTGCCCACCCCTTGTCCCAGTCCTGCACATTCCTATGTGTTTGCATCAGGGAGGTGCGGTGAGGTGAGCGGCTGGTGAGGCACTGGCTGGTATCAGAGCCAGATACACGCAGGTTACATACGCCGCAAACGTTAGAGCGAGAGCGATAATTCTAGCACTAGACCTCCTCTTTCGCTATACTCATGCTTCACTGTGCCTGAGGCAGCTGACCCTCCTGCCCACCCCATGTCCCAGTCCTGCACATTCCTATGTGTTTGCATCAGGGAGCTGCGGGAGGTGAGTGGCTGGTGAGGCACTGGCTGGTATCAGAGCCAGATACACGCAGGTTACATACGCTGCAAACGTTAGAGCGAGAGCGATAATTCTAGCACTAGACCTCCTCTGTAACTCTAAACTGGTAACCTGTAAAAATGCTTAAAGCGTTGTCTATGGAGATTCTTAAGTACTGAAGTTTGGCGCCAAGTGTGCGCAATTTTAAAACGTGACGTGTTGGGTATCTATTTACTTGGCATAACATCATCTTTCACATTATACAAGAAATCAGGCTAACTTTTGTGTTTTTTTTTCTTATTCATGAAACAGTTTCTTTCAAAAAAAAAAAAAAAACGCATTTGAAAAATTGCTGCGCAAATACCGTGTAACATAAAAAGTTTCAACGACCGCCATTTTATCCCCTAGCTTGTCTGCTAAAACAATATATATAATGTTTGGGGGTTCTGAGTAATTTCCTAGCAAAAAAATCCACGTAGGAGAGCAGTGTCAGAATTGGCCTGGGTGGCAAGGGGTTAATCACCATAAGTTAGTAATATACTAATAATCATTATATATCGTGTTTAAGGTAATTTACTATATTTCCAAAAACTGTACTCAAGGAGGTGGCATAATGGACAAATTACTGAATTTTGAAGTTATAACTTCCAACCAGTAATTTCACAGTAAATAGATAAATAATAAATGATTATCCTATGACACATAGCATAATTAATATATGATTTAGCTTGTTCCTTTTCAGCAGCAGCAGCAGATTCTCATTCTCCCTCTTAAGTGTGTGAAAAAAACCTGGGATTGTGGGTAAATCTTATACACATAAACCCATGTATTCCCTGGTAGATAAGAGGGCTGGGCTGGAAGGGAGTATTTGTCTTTTAGACACGCCTCCTTCTATGACACTGCAGTGAGAGGACAGCCTCCACTGCAGCATTTTTATTGGACAGCTTGGGCTAATGGTGCTTTACTATTGGACCAAGGCTCCATGCTGTTCATTGAGCTCTGTTGTGTTACAGTATGTGAATTATTATCTTTTCATCTGTATTACACTATTTGGTTTATTATTGCTCTGTGCCTTTAAGCTGTCTGCCTCTGAGTTGAACCTTTTCTCCCACCGTGGTTCTGTATATTCCCTTCCCTTCTTTCTTTCTGGTTTCATTTCTGAGCATGCTGCCTTCATGTACAGATCTTTCCATGTGGCCTACAACTTCATTGTTTTTCTAACTATGGATATGCATCATTAAACGGAGCATTCGAAAGGCTTCATCGTCTGTCTTCTCAACGGTGAGTTTATTCATTGAGTTAAGCTGTCTGAATTGATGCAAGGGATAAAAAGATCACCAGGTCAGTGTAAGCCCTACATGATGCTGAAGATAACGTTTATGGCCTTGTAGTCTAAACAGAACAAGCTCAGTGTCTCTGACAAGAAGTGAGGAGAGGCACAGTGAGCTCATCCTCTCAGTCTGCTGCAAACACAGTGAGTGTGTCAGCTTGTATTTAAACTGACCACTCTATATGCAGCTTCTGACAGGCTGTGCAAGGAGCCCGGTACCTCTGGAACCATAGACGATAGCAGCCCCAAATTTTGACCAGTGGTGGGGTAGGACTTCAGGTGCCTACCTCCCAAAGTCTCTGTGACCCCAGGTTGCCGAGCTATGACCCTGGATGTCGATCGTTTTTTTCTTTTTTTTTTCCCCTGACTGACGTGCAGTAAGTGTAAGCCTTACACTTGTGAAATGCAGAAAAGAAGTCCCCAACCCTTTTCCAAAAAATGTGCCGCACTAAACTGCACCATGCAATTTACATGCATGAAGATGCATGTGTTTGCAAATGCAAAGGGGGTGACATCAGTCTGTATATGATGTAAAGTATGCTTGTTGCACTGTGGAACCTGAGGGGTTAATCCTCTGCATTGTGTAAAAAGGCTGCTTGATCCTGTCTTCTCTGATCCTCCACTTCTTCCACTGTCCCCAATATATTTCCTGATAATCCAGAGCCAGGGGACAAGCTGCACATGCTCAGTTTGCTGTGTATTGCTAGTAAGTTTTTTTCTTTTCTTGGGAGGGTGCATGTGATCAGCACAGGGCCAATCATCACTGTCCAGACAGAGGGTCAGGGGTTCTGCATCGTGATAGGACAATCAAAGGAGAATGAAAACTACTCCTCCTACAAGCTTTAACCAGACACTGATAGAAGTCACAAGACTGCTGATGAGAAAAGGTATTTAGCAGTTTATATGTACTAAAATAATTTCATTTCCATGTTCTGTGTACTGTGGGAGAGCAGATATAGTGACTGCAGGGTCCTGGGGAGAGCAGATATACAGTCAGGTCCATAAATATTGGGACATCGACACAATTCTAATGTTTTTGGCTCTATGCACCACCACAATGGATTTGAAATGAAAGGAACAAGATGTGCTTTAACTGCAGACTTTCAGCTTTAATTTGAGGGTATTTACATCCAAATCAGGTGAACGGTGTAGGAATTACAACAGTTTGTAGATGTGCCTCCCCACTTTTTAAGGGGCCAAAAGTAATGGGACAGATTAACAATCATAAACCAAACTTTAACTTTTTAATACTTGGTTGCAAATCCTTTGCAGTCAATTACAGCCTGAAGTGTGGAACACATAGACATCACCAGACGCTGGGTTTCATCCCTGGTGATGCTCTGCCAGGCCTCTACTGCAACTGTCTTCAGTTCCTGTTTGTTCTGGGGGCATTTTCCCTTCAGTTTTGTCTTCAGCAAGTGAAATGCATGCTCAATCGGATTCAGGTCAGGTGATTGACTTGGCCATTGCATAACATTCCACTTCTTTCCCTTAAACTCTTTGGTTGCTTTCGCAGTATGCTTCCGGTCATTGTCCATCTGCACTGTGAAGCGCCGTCCAATGAGTTCTGAAGCATTTGGCTGAATATGAGCCGATAATATTGCCCCAAACACTTCAGAATTCATCCTGCTGCTTTCGTCAGCAGTCACATCATCAATAAATACAAGAGAAGCAGTTCCATTGGCAGCCATACATGCCCACGCCATGACACTACCACCACCATGCTTCACTGATGAGGTGGTATGCTTTGGATCATGAGCAGTTCCTTTCCTTCTCCATACTCTTCTCTTCCCATCACTCTGCTACAAGTTGATCTTGGTCTCATCTGTCCATAGGAGGTTCTTCCAGAACCGTGAAGGCTTTTTTAGATGTTGTTTGGCAAACTCTAATCTGGCCTTCCTGTTTTTGAGGCTCGCCAATGATTTACATCTTGTGGTGAACCCTCTGTATTCACTCTGGTGAAGTCTTCTCTTGATTGTTGACTTTGACACACATGCACCTACCTCCTGAAGAGTGTTCTTGATCTGGCCAACTGTTGTGAAGGGGGTTTTCTTCACTAGGGAAATAATTCTTTGGTCATCCACCACAGTTGTTTTCCGCGGTCTTCTGGGTCTTTTGCCAATTCCCACTTCTGCACCCATCCCCCCACGTTGCGCACCCCCCCCCCCCCACTGCAATTCTGCTGGCTTCCCTCCTCTTCCCCCTGGCTGCTGTGGGGAATGTTTCAGGATGGAGAGTGGGGGGGGGGGGGAGCTATTCAATATGTCATTTACCGGCTCCTTCCTTTTCTAAATGAAATGAATAAAGTGAGTGATTGTGAACACTCACTGTGTTCATTCATAACTGAAGCATAGTAAACTGTTTTTTCTATGCTTCAGTTTGTGAATGAACAAGAAGATGCTCAGCACAGAGCACTTCCCATTCATTCACTGAGGCTATCAGAGAAAGGCATGTATGTTTGAGCATTGGGGCGCACACATTAATGCGATAGAAGCCCAGGTTCTGAATCTAAGGAAGTAGCTGTCAACACTGAGATGACTCTCCATACTAAAGGAGAGTTGGGATCGTACCAGGCAGGTGCCAGCACAGAGGCGGGTGGAGACATAGAGGTGCAGGCACCAGAACAGAGTAGTTGGGTGACAGTTAGGAAGGGTAGTAGGGAAAGAGTCAGGGAGGCTGATCCTGGGCTGGAGCATCCCAATAGATACACCCCGTTGTGTGATATTGCGGAAACTAGCCAGGAATCGGCAGCGCTGGAGCAGAGTGGCGCCCCTAGCTGCCAGGGGAGTAACTCCTCCAGCGAGGGTGGGGATGAAGCCAGTGGAAAGGAAAGACAGATTGTGGTGATGGGGGACTCAATTCTCAGAAGGACACAGAGGGCAATCTGCCACAAAGACCTGAAGCACAGAACTGTATGCTGTTTACTGGGCACTTGGGTTCGGAACATCACGGATCGGGTGGAAAGATTACTGGGAGGGGTTGGGGAAGACCCAGCTGTCGTGGTGCATGTTGGCACCAATGACAAAGTTAAAGGAAGGTGGAGTGTCCTAAAAAAAGATTTTAGGGACCTAGGAGCAAAATTGAAGATTAGGACCTCCAAGGTGGTATTCTCAGAAATACTACCGGTACCTCGAGCCACACCAGAGAGGCAGCGGGAGATTAGGGAAGTCAACAAGTGGCTGAGGAGTTGGTGTAGAAAAGAGTGTTTCGGGTTCCTGGAGAACCGGGCCGATTTCTCAATCGGTTACAAGCTCTATAGGAAGGATGGGCTGCACCTAAATGGGGAAGGTGCAGACCGGCTGGGAATGTGGATGGCCAAAAAGTTAGAGGGGCTTTTAAACTAGGCAACGGGGGGGAGGGTCCAGACTTAGAAATAGCCAGAGTGGAACATAGTTCAGGGGGTAGTATTGGGGGCAGTAGTGGTAGGCCGAATAAAGAACCTAAACCCGAAGTAAGTAGTGTAACAAGTCCTATATGCAAATGAGGAATAAAACTACCTGGCTTGTTCACCAATGCCAGGAGTCTGGCGGAGAAGATGGGAGAACCAGGGTTGCCACGGTATGAAGAGGAATTCGATTTTGTGGGAATTTCGGAGACTTGGTACAACAGCTCTCAAGATTGGCTGGCTACCATTCAGGGGTATTCCCTATATCACAGGGATAGGGAGGGCAAAAAAGGGGGAGGGGTATGCCTATATATAAAAAATGACGTACAAGTAAATGTGAGGGATGACATTACTAGTGGATCTGGGGAGGAAGTTGAAGCCTTATGGGTAGAGCTACAAAGGGAAGATACCAGGGGGAAAGTAATACTGGGAATATGCTATAGGCCCCCTAACCAGAGGGAGGAGGGGGGGGGGCGGACATCCTATCGTAATTTGGAATAGCGGCTAGGATGGGAAGTGTCATTATAATGGGGGATTTTAATTATCCAGATATTGACTGGGCAGAAGGTACTGCGCACTCAGCTAAGGCTTGCCATTTCCTAAATGTCCTGCAGGACAATTTCATGGGTCAGATTGTAAATGCACCAACAAGAAAAAAAGCATTATTAGACCTTCTGATTACTAACAACACAGACCTGATCAGTGATGTGGAAGTAAGGGGCAATCTAGGAAATAGCGATCACAGGTCAATTAGTTTCAGTATAAATTACACAAATAGGAAACATAAGGGGAATACAAAGACACTGAATTTTAAGAGAGCCAACTTCCATAAACTACGCTCCTTGCTGGAAGATGTTAGTTGGGATAAAATTCTAGGGACAATGAACGCGGAGGAAAAATGGGAGTGCTTCAAGAGCACACTAAACAAAGGTATTAGCCAGGGTATCCCAACAAGAAATACATTTAAAAGAGCTAATCATAGACAAGGATGGCTTAACTCCGACGTAAAAGCAAAGGAGAAGGCCTTCAAAAAATACAAGGCTGAGGGGTCTCTGTCAGATTTCCATCTTTATAAAATATGCAATAAAAAATGTAAGGGTGTAATCAGGGTGGCTAAGGTAGAACATGAAAGACACATGAGCAGAGTAAAAAGAATCCCAAGAAATTCTTTAAGTATATAAATAGTAAGAGAGGGAGGTCAGATCGTATTGGCCCCATAAAGAATGATGAAGGTAATCTGGCTACAAAGGATGGAGAAATGGCAAAGGTGTTAAACTTATTTTTCTCCTCGGTAGTCACAAAGGAAATGGGGGGCTCAAGTATCCACAACTACAATGTTGGTCCTCGTGACACGTCACGGGAACAAAGGAGGATAAAATCAGGAATAGACTTGAGAAGCTTAACACTAAGGCCTCATACACACGGACGTTTCTAAAAAAATAAACAAAACGTCGGGCCCGACGTCAAGGAAAAAAAGTCGGCGTCTTTCGGCGTTAAGCATTGGCGTTTTTGAGCGTTAGTGAGCGTCGGCGTCAATAGGCGTTTTTTTTAAAAAAAATCATCCCTCTGCTATTTTTCAACCTAAAAACGTCGGCGTCAAAAAACGCCGGAAAACGCCGGTATAATAATAGGTGGCATATGGTGGCATATGTTGGCGTTTCTTGGCATATTGTGGCGTCGGCGTCAAAAAACGTCAAAATGTTACAGCCTCAGAACGCGATGGCCATGGGTTCTACTTTCTGCTCACTAACGCCGACGCCACCTACAGCTCAGAAACGCCGACGTTTTTATGGGGCCATTGACTAACATGGAGAGCTGCAAAAAACGCCAGAAAACGCCGGCGTGTATGAGGCCTAATAAGTCACCGGGATCAGATGGCTTGCACCCGAGGGTCCTTAAGGAACTCAGTCAAGTAATAGCCAGACCATTGTTCCTAATCTTTAAGAACAGTCTACTGACTGGTATCATAGCAGCTGATTGCAAGAAAGCCAACATAGCTCCAATATATAAAAGGACCGAGATATATCCCTGGGAACTACAGACCAGTTAGCTTAACATCAATAATATGCACGCTCTTGGAGGGAATAATAAGGGATTATATACAAGATTATTGTAACGAGAACGGTATCATTAGCGGTAATCGGCACGGTTGCATGAAGAATCGTTCTTACCAAACCAATCTATTAACCTTCTATGAGGAGGTGAGCGGCCATCTAGATAAAGGAAGGCCTGTGGACGTGGTGTATCTGGATTTTGCAAAGGCATTTGATACAGTTCCCCATAAACGTTTACTGTACAAGCTATGATCCCTCAACATGGATCAAAGGGTGAGCACCTGAATTGAAAACTGGCTGCAGGGGCGAGTCCATAGGGTGGTGATAAATGGTCAATACTCAGAATGGTCCGGTGTGGAAAGTGGGGTTCCCCAAGGTTCTGTCCTGGGGCCAATCCTATTCAATTTATTCATAAATGATCTGGAGGAAGGGATAAAAAGCTCAATCTCAATATTTGAGGATGATACCAAGCTAAGCAGGGCAATAAACTCTCCACAGGATGTGAAAACCTTGCAAGAAGATCTTAATACATTAATGGGGTGGGCAGACAAGTGGCAAATGAGGTTTAATGTAGAAAAATGTAAAATAATGCATTTGGGTACCAGGAACCTGAATACAAACTACTCACTAGGGGGAGAGCCTCTGGTGGAATCTAGGATGGAAAAGGACCTAGGGGCCCTAATAGAGAACAGGCGCGGCAATGCCATGCAATGGCAAGCAAAGCCAACAAAATATTGGCATGCATCAAAAAGGGGATAAACTCCAGGGATAAATCCATAATTCTCCA
Organism: Glandirana rugosa; assembly: GCA_018402905.1. NCBI lineage: Eukaryota > Metazoa > Chordata > Amphibia > Anura > Ranidae > Glandirana > Glandirana rugosa. The sequence continues at coordinate 71,818 of BLSH010302407.1, read as the reverse complement.
ACTATACAAGTCTCTGGTGAGTCCGCACCTGGAGTATGCCGTCCAGTTCTGGGTACCAGTCCTCAGGAAGGATGTCCTGGTACTGGAAAGGGTTCAGAGAAGGGCAACAAAGCTAATTAAGGGTTTGGAGGACCTCAGTTATGAGGAAAGATTACAAGCACTGAACTTATTCTCTCTGGAGAAGAGACGATGAGAGGGGAGATGATTTCAATGTACAAATACCGTAATGGTGACCCCACAATAGGGGCAAAACTATGCAAGGGAGCACACAAAGACACGTGGCCTAAAACTACAAGAAAGGCAGTTTAACCTTAAACTGTGTAGAGGGTTCTTTACAGTAAGAGCAGTGAGGATGTGGAATTCTCTTCCACAAGCAGTGGTTTCTGCTGGGAGCATAGATCATTTCCAAATAACTATTAGATGGGCACCTAAGGAACCACAACATTGAGGGATATACAATGTAATACTGACATAAAAAAAACACACATAGGTTGGACTTGATGGACTTGTGTCTTTTTTCAATCTCACTAACTATGTAACTATCATAGGCTGCGCACACCTAGGCATACAAAAATAACATAACTTACAAAATTCATGCTAAATCTAAAAAATAAAACTGTATTGAGTTAATAGATAAAGTTCTGTGTGTAAATGAAGTGTGAATTGGCGTTCATTTATTTTTAAAAATGTGGCTACTGCTGTGTGCATTCAGGGCCCCTCTCCCACACCTGCTGTGCACCTAGCAAATTAGGACCTGCGGCTGTGTGCATACAGCCACTGCATCCTCATAGAGTGACAGGTGGCTCCAGCCACACAAACTGCTCATTCACACTGCATGGGCCAGAGAAAGCGCCTAAATATGCCTTTCATTTTTAAAATTGTTACTTTCCAATTTTTTAAAAATGATTTCCAACCATTGTCTTTTCCTTTATTTATTTTTACAAATTATTATTTATTTATTTATTTTTTTAAAACATTTTTATTAATTCAAATGATTTTATAATAATAATTAATAATACAGGTGCTTTTCTGCAGGCACATTTTTGATGCAGTCCAGTGCTTCCACCCCCCTCTCTTTTCTTAACCTTAAAGTGATAGCAAACCTGCAAGAAGAGGGGGGAGGAATAGCATGCAAGACAATAGCATAATGTGCTAGTATGCATCGCATACTAGCACATTATGAAATACTTACCTTAGAACGAGGTCCCCGATGCCCGAGTTGGTGAGCGCTTAGGAAGCTGACATGATGGTGCTCTTCTTTCTTCCGGGTACACGGCCCCCACGTGACGTCACTCCCCTGTGTGCGCGCGGGAGCTCTTCGTTCCGGAAACCTCTGCCGGATCATCAGAGTGCATGCGCCGCTGACATCGGTGGCTGCATGCAGGGCGAATATCTCCTAAACGGCGTAGATTTGTACTGGCTACAATACCTGTGTACTGGCTCCATGTCCCCTGTGTACTTGGCTCCCTGCCCCCTGTGTTCTGGCTACAATACCTGTGTACTGGCTGCATACTGTGTTACTGGCTGCAATATACCCCAACTGTGATGCTGAGCTGTATACTGCGTCCTGTGATGCTGAGCTGCGTACTGTGTCCTGTGATGCAGAGCTGTATACTGTGTCATGTGATGCTGAGCTGTATACTGTGTACTGTGATGCAGAGCTGTATACTGTGTCATGTGACACTGAGCTGTATACTGTGTACTGTGATGCAGAGCTGTATACTGTGTCATGTGACACTGAGCTGTATACTGTGTCCTGTGACACTGAGCTGTATACTGTGTCCTGTGATGCTGAGCTGTATACTCTGTCCTGTGATGCTGAGCTGTATACTGTTTTCTGTGATGCTGGGGCTGTATACTGTGTCCTGTGACACTGAGCTGTATACTGTGCCCTGTAATGCTGAGCTGTATGCTGTGTCCTGTGACACTGAGCTGTATACTGTGCCCTGTGATGCTGAGCTGTATACTGTGTCCTGTGATACTGAGCTGTATACTGTGCCCTGTGATGCTGAGCTGTATACTCTGCCCTGTGATGCTGAGCTGTATACTGTATCCTGTGATGCAGGGGCTGTATACTGTGTCCTGTGACACTGAGCTGTATACTGTGTCCTGTGACACTGAGCTGTATACTGTGTACTGTGATGATGAGCTGTATACTGTGTCCTGTGATGCTGAGCTGTATACTCTGTCCTGCGATGCTGAGCTGTATACTGTGCCCTGTAATGCTGAGCTGTATGCTGTGTCCTGTGACACTGAGCTGTATACTGTGTCCTGTGATGCTGAGCTGTATACTGTGTACTGTGATGCTGAGCTGTATACTGTGTCCTGTGACACTGAGCTGTATGCTGTGTCCTGTGATGCTGAGCTGTATACTGTGTCCTGTGATGCTGAGCTGTATACTGTGTCCTGTGATGCTGGGGCTGTATACTGTGTCCTGTGACACTGAGCTGTATACTGTGGCCTGTGACACTGAGCTGTATACTGTGTCCTGTGATGCTGTGCTGTATACTGTGTACTGTGATGCTGAGCTGTATACTGCGTCCTGTGACACTGAGCTGTATACTGTGTCCTGTGATGCTGAGCTGTATACTCTGTCCTGTGATGCTGAGCTGTATACTGTGTACTGTGATGCTGAGCTGTATACTGTGTCCTGTGACACTGAGCTGTATACTGTGCCCTGTGATGCTGAGCTGTATACTGCGTCCTGTGATTCTGAGCTGTATACTGTGTCCTGTGATGCTGAGCTGTATACTCTGTCCTGTGATGCTGAGCTGTATACTGTTTTCTGTGATGCTGGGGCTGTATACTGTGTCCTGTGACACTGAGCTGTATACTGTGGCCTGTGATACTGAGCTGTATACTGTGTCCTGTGATGCTGAGCTGTATACTGTGTACTGTGATGCTGAGCTGTATACTGTGTACTGTGATGCTGAGCTGTATACTGTGTCCTGTGACACTGAGCTGTATACTGTGCCCTGTGATGCTGAGCTGTATACTCTGTCCTGTGATGCTGAGCTGTATACTGTATCCTGTGATGCAGGGGCTGTATACTGTGTCCTGTGACACTGAGCTGTATACTGTGTCCTGTGACACTGAGCTGTATACTGTGTACATATGTCGAGTCGTAGTGTCATGTGTCATATGTCG
>BLSH010302407.1:30679-43767 GCA_018402905.1 Glandirana rugosa | reverse complement strand
CCCCCCCCCCCCCCCCCCCCCCCCCCCCCCCCCCCCCCCCCCCCCCCCCCCCCCCCCCCCCCCCCCCCCCCCTTATCAGAATCTCGAATCCCTCTTTAACAAGAGGGCCCCCAGATCTTGCCCCCCCCCCCATGTGAATGAGTATGGGATACATTGTACCCCTACCCATTCACCAAAAAAGGGTAAAAAGCGAGTAAAGACACAACGCAAGTTTTTGACAAATCCGTTATTAAAAAGTAAAAAACAATGTTGCGATAAATCAATTACTCCGCCCCGCCCCGCCGCCCCAACCAGATAAAAAGAAAAGCTTTGACTAAGCGGAAGGCTCTTGCCGTCTGACAGCTCTTAAAGCGGAGTTCCAGCCAACAGTGGAACTTCCCCTGGATTGCTTCCTCCCCCCCGCCCCCCACCTCCGGTGCCACATTTGGCAACTTTCAAGGGGAAGCGGGGACCCGTTTTTTGACGGGTCCCCTCCCTACCTCAGGGAGATTGGGTCGCGGCCCGAACTGCTGAAATTTCGGCCCCCTCCTCCTTCCTCCACCGCCGGGACAGTGAAATCAGCGCAGTGCGCATCGCGCATGCGCAGTAGGGAACCAGCAGTGAAGCCGAAAGGCTTCACTTCTGGGCTCCCTTACCAGGAATAGCGGCGGCAGCACCTGAGATGCGATCCGACGATCGCCTGAGGTGCCGACGCCGCTGGCTCGCTGGACAGGTAAGCGCCCAAATATTAAAGTATTTGTAGCTGCTGACTTTTCATTTTTTTTTTCCATCCAGGCTGGAACACCGCTTTAAATAGCTAAGGTGTGGGATCACCTGGTGGCGCCGCCCCCCCCCCCCCCCCCCCGTGACGCCATTGACTGGTGCATGCGCCGCAAAACTTGCTGGAAAAATGCATCGACCACAGCCGCATAGTTGTGAACCTAGGGTTACAGTTAGTTAAAGCGGCTGTATACCCCCCAATGAGATTTTTACCTACAGGTGAACCTAAACCTGTATGCAGGGGCGTAATTACAGGGGTTGCAATTGCAACTGGGCCCCGTGCTCCAGGGGGCCCATATGCCTCCCTTGTACACCTGGATAGGAGGGATGGAGGGGGCGGCATTTAGAGGACCCAATCTCCTCCATTTTCCTCCTAACGCAGGAGATTGGTTCCTCTATATGCTGCCCCCACCGCCCCTCCTATCCAGTTTACTTGTCTTCTGCTGTTCCCAGGGCCCCTGTGTGCTTCCCTGGTCCCCCCCACAGAGCTGCTGTCTTCCCCCCTCCTGTAGAAGATGAGTCATGATGGAGAGATGGGAACGGGTCGGTAAATTTGTCATTTACCCCCTCCTTCCTTTTCTGAATGGACAGAGTCAGTGATTGGCACCAATTGGTTCATTCATAACTGAAGCATAGTAAACTGTTTTTACTATACTTCCGTTTCTGAATGAATGGGAGACTCGGTGCACAGCTATTCGTTTATTCGGTGGGACCGTAATAAAGGGAGTAAAGGGCCCCAGGGTCAGTGGGAAGAGGGAAGGGCCCTGGCCAGGGGCCATGGGGGCCCTTCATAATTTAAAGGTTCTAGTTACGCCTCTGCCTGTACGGTTTAGGAGATATTCGCCCTGCATGCAGCCGCTGACGTCACGGCGCATGCACTCTGATGATCAGGCAGAGGTTGCCGGAAAATCAGAGCTCCGCCCACTCACAGCGCCGGAGCCGCGTACCCGGAAGAAACACCATGGACATCACGTTGGCTCCCTCAGCGCTGATCGTGTCGGGCTGCGGGGGCCTCGTTCTAAGGTAAGTATTTCATAATGTGCTAGTATGTGACGCATACTAGCACATTATGCTATTGTCTTGCACGGGGGGTTTTCGCGGGTTTACTACCGCTTTTGGGTGAACTTCTACTTTAAGGCAACGCATGTCAGCGCATGAAAAGCAATAGTGCGCATGGCCCCCGTCAGCGCCAGCGTGGGCGCGCCCGCATACAGGTGTGGACGAGCTCCCGGCAGGTTCGTCCGTCGTTTACTGATGGCGCCAAGTAAGCCGGGGCAAGGTTGCCTGGTTAAGCCCCCCGTTTCATGTTTGCAGACAGGTGGCTATAAATTCACGTCCCAGACAAGTGAATTAGATTTGCGTAAGGCGATACACACGACGCGGCGGTAGAAGGTCGTTCTCCCATTCTTACTCATTTAGACAGATTAGCATCAGAACAATGTGACACAGACAACCGCGGCTAATGGGAAAAGATGTTTTTTTTTTTTTTTTTTCCAGCTCGCGACGCCAATTTACGCGGTAATTAAAGTGACTTTTATTTCGGCCTTGCATCGCACTTGATATTTATCACCCATGCCGCTTTTCTTTTACAGCGGCGACGTCAGCCGCGCATCGATCGGCCCGCGCTCTGACGGCCTTAACTGGCGGCCTCCTCTGGCTCTCGGGAACTTGGTGAACAATGGTTTTGTTGGGAGATTGGTGATGAAATATGTCCTTGTTAGAAGAAGCTCGATGGTAACAAGGTTATTATTGTTTCAGGTGACGGCGATGAAAAAGTTACCTTCCCTCAGTGCCTGGGTTTTGTATGGGGGGGGGGAGTGATGTCATCGCGTCTAATCATCCGCCGTAATATCCTTGTCCTAACGGAACGCCAATATCCAGAACAAATCGTTATAACGATGTATTTTACACATCGATAGCATAAAGTTACATTGTTACAGAGTTAGCAACACTGAAAAAAGGATCGATGTCCATTAACCATTTACCTACCGGGCACTTTTACCCCCTTCCTGCCCAGGCCAATTTTCAGCTTTCAGCGCTCTCACACTTTGAATCAAAATTTGTATCGTTGGTTTTTTTGAGACAGACAGAGCTTTCTTTTGCTGGTATTTAATCACCACTGGGTTTTTTTTATTATTTTTTGCTAAGCAAACAAAAATAATTTTGAAAAAAAAAAGAGTTTCTTAGTTGCTGTTATAAAATTTTGTATATAAGTAATTTTTCTCCTTCCCTGATCGGCACTGATAGGCTGCACTGATGGGCACAGATGAGGTGGCACTAATGAGGCTGTACTGATATGTGCCACTGATGGGCACTGATAGGCAGCAATAATAGGGGGCACTCATAGGCATCACTGATGAGCACTGATAGGCATCACTGATGGGCACTGATTGGCAGCCCTGTTGGGCACTGATGAGGGGGCTCTGATGAGGCTGCATGATATGCGGCACTGATAGGCGTTAGGCGGCACTGATAGGCTTCACTGATGGGCATAGACAGGCATCACTGATAGGCATCATTGGTGGGCACTGACAGGCAGCACTGATGGGCACTGATAGGTTGCACTGATGAAGTGCCACTGATGGGTACTAATGAGGAGGCACTGATGAGGCTGCACTGATATGCATCACTGATGGGCACTGATAGACGGCACTGATGAGCACTGATAGGTGGCAATAATAGGCATCACTAATGGGCACTGACAGGCAGCACTGATGAGCACTGATAGGCGTCAGTGATGGGCACTGACAGGCAGCACTGATGGGTACTAATAGGCTGCACTGATGAGGTGGCACTGATGGGCACTAATGAGGAGGCACTGATGAGGCTGCACTGATATGCGGCACTGATGGGCACTGATAGGTGCCAATAATAGGCGGCACTGATAGGCTTCACTGATGGGCATGGACAGGCATCACTGATGGGTACTGATAAGCATCACTGGTGGGCACAGACAGGCAGCACTGATAGGCTGCACTGATGGGCACTAATGAGGAGGCACTGATGAGGCTGCACTGATATGCAGCACTGATGGGCACTGATAGGTGGCAATAATAGGCTAAACTGATATGCATCACTGATGGGCACTGACAAGCAGCAATGAGCAGCACTGGTGGGCACTGATTGGCAGCCCAGTTCCTGTTTTTCATTTAAAAAATAGAACGGAAGCCCTGGTGGGGTTCTATATTCCCCTGCAAAGTAGAAGCAGAATGGGCCGGTGTGCATTGCATAGTAGCCCATTATGTGTCACTTACCTGCAAACGAAGCCTGCGACATCCAGCGCTGTCCCCTGTGCTGGCAGCGTCCATCTTCAGCCCCTCTTCCTTCCGGGCCGGCGATCTTCGGCTCTGTGACTGGTCGGAGTCACGGCACGATCTCAGTGAAGAGACGGCACGGAGGCCGAAATGACGTGGGCACATCACAGTACAATGCATATCTCCTGAACCGGGAGATATGCAGGGAACCTACAGGTAAACCTTATTATAGGCTTACCTGTAGGTTAACCACTTGCCGACCGCCGACCAGCGTCTGACAGCGACAAAGTGGTTGGATATCGCAAACCGTCATCATATGACGGCGGCTGCGAGATCCCGCACTGTGAGTGTGCGCCGCCGGGGGCGCGCTCGCATGCTCACTGTGTACCGGGGGGCCAGGGAGCAGGTAAGGAGGCCCCGATTGCCGCCGGCTACCCGCGATGCCCCCCCGCAGTGAAAGAACGGAGGTCCATGTAAGTAAACATGGATCTCTGTTCTCATAGAGGGGGAAGGGCTGTGATCACAGGCTTCCTGTATATGGAAGCTGTGATCACTCCCCTCCCCCTGCCAGCCCAGCCCCCATACAGTTAGAACACGCCTAGGGACATTTAGACACTTTTTTGGGACCATTGGCATTTTTATAGCACTGATCGCTGTATAAATGCCAATGGTCCCAAAAAAGTGTCTAAATGGTCCGACATGTCCGCTGCAATATCGCAGTACCGCTAAAAATCGCAGATCGCCGCCATTACTAGTAAAAAATAAAAAAAAAAATAAATAAAAACCCCAGAAATTAATTCTCATCATCCGTAAATGCGAAAACTTTTGCGCAAATCAATCAATAAACGCCGATTGTGATTTTTCTTTTACCAAAAATATGAGGAAGAATATAAATCGGCCAAAACCGATGAAAAAAATGTTTTTTTATATTTTTTTGGGGGGATTTGTATTTTAGCAAAAAGTAAGAAATTTGATTTTTTTTTTGCAAAATTGTCGCTCTTCTTTTGTTTATAGCGGCGATCAGAAATGACGCAGCGATGATCAAATACCACCAAATGAAAGCTCTATTTGTGGGGGGAAAAAAGGATGCAAATTTCGTTTGGGTACAACGTCGCACGACCGCGCAATTGTCAGTTAAAGCGACGCAGCGCCGACTCGCAAAAAGTGCTCTGGTCCTAACGTGGGAAATCCTTCCGGGGCTGAAGGGGTTAAAGTGGTTGTCACAAGTTGACAACCACCAAGTACTATAGTCATTTCCTATGATATTTCCTATCAGCGCCATCTAATTCTAATGGCTATTTTAGCCAATGAAAAACATTCAACCTGCCCAGGAAACAGCCTAATAACATTGGTTTTTACCCCATTTGCACAGAAGGAACGCGCGTGCACTTTTACTGCTATGTAAACTTTTCACTAACTGACCCCCTACATTGAAATAGTTTAAATCTGACCTCACAAATGCTCTTCTGGAAGAATGGTCAAACATTCCCATAGACACTCCTAAACCTTGTGGACGGCCTTCCCAGAACAGCTGAAGCTGTTATAGCTGCAAAGGGTGGGCCAACTCAATATTGAACCCTACAGACATTGGTGTGCGCAGCCTATTGCATTACGGTGTGCACCCCAAAGCTCAAATGCACATGAGCGCCACCTGCTGTCCCAGATAGGGGGCGCTAGTGGTGGAGCCAGTTGATTGGGATCATAGTACACCCTAAATACAGGTGTAAGGTGTTCCTAAAGTTGAACCTAGACTTTAATATAATGGGGACATTTACACTGGCCACTAGCACCCCCAACCACCAACTGGGTGCTGCTCTTGGATAATGCTAATGCACATGGGGAGATTAGGGTGTGCCTAGGCTAGGGTTGCCACCTGTCCAGGATTCACCCGGACAGTTCGGGTTTGAAATCATGTGTCCGGGTTTCAGACCACCTGACCCCCGGACACATTATTCAAACTGGACAATGGCTTCCCAGCAGGGTTGTTGGCTGCAGTTGTGTAAGCCGAGGGTGTCTGTTACACTCTTTCACACTGCCCAAAGCCAGCACTAACAATAGACAGACAGACACCCTGCCTCTGAGTGAATACACTAAGGTAAATCAGGGTTCTTAGAGCACCCCTTACATCAGAGGACGCAGTGTTCCCCCTTAAATTGGGGTTCCCATAGCATCCCTTATGTTAGAGTCTCTTGAGTTCTCCCTTACATCAGTGTCTGCAGACCCCCTTCTTACAGCATAAGGGAACAAATGTAAAAGGGGATCTCTGCGGATTCAGATGAGAAAGGGAAACTCTGTGGACTCTGATGTAAAGGGGGACTCTTGTGATTAAATTCATATGATTAGAAATGTTGTTTAATTGCAAAACCTATGTAGTATAGTTTATACTATAAAAAGAAAAACAAATTGCTGTGTGCCACCGAAGTGTTCGGGTTTGGCTTGAAGAAAAGGTGGCAACCCTAGCCTAGGCACACCCGGCACACCCTGTGCTCACGCCTATGCCTACAGACTAAGACTGGGACTTAAAGTGGTAGTAAACCCTCCTATCATTTTCAGCCAAGGAAGCTGCCATCTTGGCCTCTGTTTAATCTACAACTGCCGTGATGCTGCACATGTGATCAGCTATGACACCAGCCATTGGATGGTTTGACAGTTTGGTTTAGCGCACAACCAATGGGAGCGTTACATTTCTGGCACGTGCCGCTTGTTGGTACGACCAAGTTTTTTGGTACGACCAAGTTTTCTAGTCTGCCCATACAACTCCCCTTGTACGACCGTCGTATGTTCGGCTGTTCTAATCGTGCATACAACGATCGATTTCACATACAACGGTCGTTAGTACGACCTGTTGTATACGATCGTCGTCCCGTGTGTACGAGGCTTCAGACGCGCGTGTAAAGGCAGGTGTCCCAATACTTTTGGTAATATAGAGCAACTCCAGTCCTCAAGTACCAGTCACCTGTACAAAATAATGGAAAGCCTGAAAACATGACCTGTTGGGGGTACCCGAGGGCCGGAGTTGAGAAACATTGGTATGGTCAGGGTATGTTGGGGTGCCAATAAGAATTCATTCCTGTTTTTCTCATTTCGGTATCTCAGAAGACTATACCACATTTAGGCCACTAGATGGAGCCGATAATCACAGGAATTGATCTATTATAGAAATAGGGGAAAATTCTTTTAAACTTTATGGCACTACCATGCGCGTGCAAAGCAGACGCCTGTTTTTTTCGGCGTCGCGGGTTCGTGTCGCAGGACTCGCGGGTTCGTGTCGCAGGAGTCGTGGGTTCGTGTCGCAGGACTCGCGGGTTCGTGTCGCAGGAGTCGCGGGTTCGTGTCGCAGGACTCGTGGGTTCGTGTCGCAGGACTCGCGGGTTCGTGTCGCAGGAGTCGCGGGTTCGTGTCGCAGGACTCGTGGGTTCGTGTCGCAGGAGTCCTGGGTTCGTGTCGCAGGACTCGCGGGTTCGTGTCGCAGGAGTCGCGGGTTCGTGTCGCAGGACTCGCGGGTTCGTGTCGCAGGAGTCGCGGGTTCGTGTCGCAGGAGTCGTGGGTACGTGTCGCAGGAGTCGTGGGTTCGTGTCGCAGGACTCGCGGGTTCGTGTCGCAGGAGTCGCGGGTTCGTGTCGCAGGAGTCGCGGGTTCGTGTCGCAGGACTCGCGGGTTCGTGTCGCAGGAGTCGCGGGTTCGTATCGCAGGACTCGCGGGTTCGTCTCGCTGCGTCTCCTGTTCTAGCAGCGCTCCTCTCGATTCTTGCAGGAGAAAACTGAAATAACACTTTGTCAGAATTTCTTCATCTTCCACACTGATTAGTTTTCAAACTCGATTAAATCAATGTTAATGCCAAGCATATTAAGGCGGCATTAGCTACAGATGCCAGACCCGGCCATTATATTTTCATTTATTTCCAGACTGCCATCTTGCCTGCTCGTTCCGCCAACCCCCGCGCTTGTTTGGTGAGATAGGAGACACTAATCAATGCGACCCCCCCCCCCCCCCCATCTAATGTGCTGATAGTTATTTGCAAAGCAGATGTTCCATTTAGGAAAATCGAGTTTCATTCATTAGAAGTCTGACAATAATAAGACAGAGCGGAGAGAGAGCGCCGAGCGGACAAATTTGCGTTTTTTTTTTTTGTTTTTTTTTAAGCAGAAATTTTCTCCGGGAGATTTTTCAAAGGCAAAAGACGAATTTTGAAACTCAAAGAATTTCCGGTTGGATGATAAAACCGGATTTTATTTTTTCCCCTCCATGTAGGTTTGACCAATGGTGACACCATAAAGTGGAACTCCGCCCACATGATGGTCTAGATCAGGGATTTGCAATTAGCGGACCTCCAGCTGTTGCAAAACTACAAGTCCCATCATGCCTCTGCCTCTGGGTGTCATGCTTGTGGCGGTCAGAGTCTTGCTATGCCTCATGGGACTTGTAGTTCTGCAACAGCTGGAGGTCCGCTAATTGCATATCCCTGGCCTATATCATCCTACCTCCTTCCCCCTCCATCTCTCATAATTGGAAATACTTTTTTTGGGGGGGTGTTATTTGTGCTGGTGCCCCCCCCCCCCCCCCCACAAGTCCTGAGTGAGCCCTGCAACACATCTGGGCACATGCGATTTCCCCCCACACATGCTAAGACAGTCCAGTATGGAAATCCTGAACCGTTACCATCTTCGCGTGTGCGTGGCCAACCTCCTGCATGTGCACAGTAGTGCCAAAGGGCTCTGCCAGGACCTAAAAGCTGTGCCAAGCTCTTCGGTACATCTGCTCAAGCGCCGTGATGGTGTCACCACCAGGGGGTTAGGGACAGATCCAGTACAGAATGGACTGTAGTTCCTCTTTAAGGCTTTGTTTAGACTTGCGTTGCTCTCCAAAGAGCGACCTACCTTTTGGATCGCTCTTCAGAGCACGTTTGACAGGCAGTGAGGGGGCGTTGTATCGCCTGCTCACCGCCTGTTTTACCCCCCTAAATGGCGGAATACCGCACCGCAACCATGTGCATTGCAGTGCGGCTCCATTTACTTGCATGGGTCGCATTTGGTGGGTGGCCTAAGCTTTATCGCACCACAATGCACGGTAATGCACCCCCACATAGGCGTGCGCACAGGGTGGGCTGAATGCCCCTACCCCCCCGTGGCAGCTGAATATCTGTCCTCAGTCCCTTTCTCTGCTATTTCACCAAAACCCCTCAATGGGGCTCCTAACAGATGGGAAAAAAAATTGAAAAAAATAACAACAAAATAAAATATTAAAAACAAAAAGGTACTGACACCAATCTCATCCCTACTGACACCGTCCACTGCCCTACTGACACCATCCACTGCCCTACTGACACCATCCACTGCCCTACTGACACCGTCCACTGCCCTACTGACACCATCCACTGCCCTACTGACACCGTCCACTGCCCTACTGACACCATCCTCTGCTCTACTGACATCGTCCTCTTCCCTACTGACACCGTCCACTGCCCTACTGACACCAATCTCATCCCTACTGACACCGTCCACTGCTCTACTGACACCAATCTCATCCCTACTGACACCGTCCACTGCCCTACTGACACCGTCCACTGCCCTACTGACACCGTCCACTGCCCTACTGACACCGTCCACTGCTCTACTGACACCGTCCACTGCCCTACTGACACCGTCCACTGCCCTACTGACACCGTCCATTGCCCTACTGAGACCGTCCACTGCCCTACTGACACCATCCTCTGCTTTACTGAGACCGTCCACTGCCCTACTGAGACCATCCACTGCACTACTAAAGATGATGCACAAGAAATTGTGCAAACAGTTTGCTGAAGACAAGCAGACTAAGGACATGGATTACTGGGACAACGCCCTGTGGTCTGATGAGACCAAGATAAACTTATTTGGTTCAGATGGTGCCAAGCGTGTGTGGCGGCAACCAGATGAGGAGTACAAAGACAAGTGTGTCTTGCCTACAGTCAAGCATGGTGGTGGGAGTGTCATGGTCTGGGGCTGCATGAGTGCTGGGCCGCAGGGCAGTATTCCAACATAACAACCCCAAACACCTCCAAGACGACCACTGCCTTGCTAAAGAAGCTGATGGTAAAGGTGATGGACTGGCCAAGCGTCTCCAGACCTAAACCCTATTGAGCATCTGTGGGGCTCCTCAAACGGAAGGTGGAGGAGCGCAAGGTCTCTAACATCCACCAGCTCCGTGATGTCATCATGGAGGGGAAGAGGACTCCAGTGCCAACCTGTGAAGCTCTGGTGACCTCCATGCCCAAGAGGGTTAAGGCAGTGCTGGAAAATAATGGCAGCCACACAAAATATTGACACTTTGGGCCCAACTTGGACATTTTCACTTAGGGGTGTACTCACTTTTGTTGCCAGCGGTTTAGACATTAATGGCTGTGTGTTGAGTTATTTTGAGGGGACAGTAAATTTGCACTGTTATACAAGCTGTACACTCACTACTTTACATTGTAGCAAAGTGTCAGCTCTTCAGTGTTGTCACATGAAAAGATAGAAGAAATGGGAGGGGTGTACTTACTTTTGTGAGATACTGTATATATATATATAGGGGGCGCAGTATTGGTTGTTTAGGTGTTTCTCGGTATATATAGGGGGTGCAGTGCATCCAGGACCCCTACAGGTCAAATGTTATTCATTCATCTTTCACACTTTGGGACTTTTGATAGACTAATTTATTTTTATATATTTAATTAATTTCACTCACTAAATTGATGTTTTTTTTAATTTAAATGTATTTTATGTATATTTAAGGGGCACTTATTCATTATTGGTTTAGCGCTGCACTTTATACAGGGGGGGGGGGGGGGAAGCTGTTCAGCAAAATACTGCATTATGACCACTAGATGGCGCTAAGCATCATAGGAGATAAACACTGATTTCCCAAGATCTTTATTTATTTTTTTTAAATTTATTACAGGTACTTTTTTTACGCAGCGCTTTACATATACATTGCACATTCACATCAGTCCCTGCCCTCCAGGAGCTTACAATCTAAGGTCCCTAAGGCCCCTTTCACGCTTCTGTGACCTGAGAGGCGAGCGATTTTGCCGCAATTTTACAGTGACTATGAACCTCAAATCGCATCAAAGTCGGACCAAAGTAGCGCAGGAACTACTTTGAAGTCGCTGCAACTTGAAGTCGCCCAGATATGAAAGATACTCATTGGGGAACGACTTGTCAGTCCCAAGTCGCAGGACAGGTCGCACAAAGTGTGAAAGGGGCCTGACTCACATTCATGCACATGCTAGGGGCCGATACAGACGGAAGCCAGTTACCCTACCAGCATGCCTTTGGGAGGAAGCCCACCCAGGCACAGGGAGAGCATGCAGACTCCAGGCAGGTAGCGCTGTGGTTGGGATTCAAACCGACAACCCCTAGTGCTGCTTGGCGGAAGTGCTAACCGCTTAGCCACCGTGCTGCCCCTTTAACGCCATCTAGTGGCTATAATGCATTATTTTCTCGATACACTCCCTTATATGATTGAATAACATTCGCTCCAAGGAAGAAATAGCCTTGGAATATTCAATCTTTTCGCATTCGCGCAGAATTAATTTACATGCAGTTTTAATAGACAAGTGGTTATGCATTTAGTTTTTTATAAATACACCTTTAATGGTAGGGCAGCCATGCTTGTTATTCCTGAGGAAGGATCTGTAGTGATTCCAAACTGAAATTTTTCTGTGCTACCTCTGTTCTAATAAATGACAGGAGGCCGCACATCAACGCTGTCTGGATTTTTTATACATAGAGCAGGGATGTGCAGTTAGCGGACCTCCAGCTGTTGCAAAACTACAAATCCCATCATGCCTCTGCCTCTGGGTGTCATGCTTGTGGCTGTCAGAGCCTTGCTATGCCTCATGGGATTTGTAGTTCTGCAACATCTGGAGGTCCGCTGATTGCATATCCCTGCATATAGTATATACAGTGTAGAGTATATATACCTTTATGTGGTTTTACCCTTTGCCTCTGCATTGTATATATATTATATATCTTAGCGTTATCTGCTGCCTTTTCCATTGTCTGAGTCCTCCAGTCATATTTAATAACCCGGCACCACAATCAGAAACAAATCTGGATTCTAAGTCTTTAAATATTGCGAGATGAAAAGGGCGGTCTATACATTATTCCATTTCTTCTACGACTACAAAGACCCCAGCGATCCTCAATGTGGAAGCGGCGGGTCGTTATAAAAGTCGCCATCAGTAATAATCCACCGAAAGATCACATAAAAGAGTTGTAATAGCGCCTCTCCTCCAGCGCACATAGACTGGCTTATCGATTGGCTGGGAATCCCTCTTGCCTAATTTTCGCTGCGGCCATTAATAAATATTGATGGCTGCATAGGAGGAGAGCGTAGATGGAGCGTCTTCATTACTCCACAAACCTGAGTCCAGGGAAGTTTTATTATGGCCATCGGACGGCCGCCCAAATCCTACAAGAGAATTCCACACTCAGCTGTAGATCAAAATATAAAGAGAATGTTAGACAGAGATCACTTTTGTAAATGACTTTTATTTATTTTTTATTATTATTCTTTGTAGTAGTGGTGGTTTTCTAATTGGTAGTAATATTCTTATTGATAGTAGTAGTATTCTTATTGATAGTAATAGTATTCTTATTGATTGTAGTAGTAGTATTCTTATTGATAGTAGTATTCTTATTGATAGTAGTAGTAGTATTCTTATTGATAGTAGTATTCTTATTGATAGTAGTAGTAGTATTCTTATTGATAGTAGTAGTAGTATTCTTATTGATAGTAGTATTCTTATTGATAGTAGTAGTATTCTTATTGATAGTAGTAGTAGTATTCTTATTGATAGTAGTAGTAGTATTCTTATTGATAGTAGTAGTAGTATTCTTATTGATAGTAGTAGTAGTATTCTTATTGATAGTAGTAGTAGTATTTTTATTGATAGTAGTAGTAGTATTCTTATTGATAGTAGTATTCTTATTGATAGTAGTAGTATTCTTATTGATAGTAGTAGTAGTATTCTTATTGATAGTAGTAGTAGTATTCTTATTGATAGTAGTATTCTTATTGATAGTAGGATAGTTATTCTTATGATGATGATGA
>BLSH010302407.1:18753-30669 GCA_018402905.1 Glandirana rugosa | reverse complement strand
AGTAGTATTCTTATTGATAGTAGTATTTTTATTGATAGTAGTAGTAGTAGTATTCTTATTGATAATAGTATTCTTATTGATAGTAGTAGTAGTAGTATTCTTATTGATAGTAGTATTCTTATTGATAGTAGTAGTAGTTTTCTTATTGATAGTAGTAGCAGTATTCTTATTGATAGTAGTAGTAGTATTCTTATTGATAGTAGTAGTAGTATTCTTATTGATAGTAGTATTCTTATTGATAGTAGTATTCTTATTGATAGTAGTAGTAGTATTCTTATTGATAGTAGTATTCTTATTGATAGTAGTAGTAGTATTCTTATTGATAGTAATAGTATTCTTATTGATAGTAGTAGTAGTAGTATTCTTATTGATAGTAGTATTTTTATTGATAGTAGTAGTAGTAGTATTCTTATTGATAATAGTATTCTTATTGATAGTAGTAGTAGTATTCTTATTGATAGTAGTATTCTTATTGATAGTAGTAGTAGTATTCTTATTGATAGTAATAGAATTCTTATTGATAGTAGTAGTAGTAGTATTCTTATTGATAGTAGTATTTTTATTGATAGTAGTAGTAGTAGTATTCTTATTGATAATAGTATTCTTATTGATAGTAGTAGTAGTATTCTTATTGATAGTAGTATTCTTATTGATAGTAGTAGTAGTTTTCTTATTGATAGTAGTAGCAGTATTCTTATTGATAGTAGTAGTAGTATTCTTATTGATAGTAGTAGTAGTATTCTTATTGATAGTAGTATTCTTATTGATAGTAGTAGTAGTATTCTTATTGATAGTAGTATTCTTATTGATAGTAGTAGTAGTAGTATTCTTATTGATAGTAGTATTTTTATTGATAGTAGTAGTAGTAGTATTCTTATTGATAATAGTATTCTTATTGATAGTAGTAGTAGTATTCTTATTGATAGTAGTAGTATTCTTATTGATAGTAGTAGTAGTATTCTTATTGATAGTAGTAGTATTCTTATTGATAGTAGTAGTATTCTTATTGATAGTAGTAGTAGTATTCTTATTGATAGTAGTAGTAGTATTCTTATTGATAGTAGTATTCTTATTGATAGTAGTAGTAGTATTCTTATTGATAGTAATAGTATTCTTATTGATAGTAGTAGTAGTAGTATTCTTATTGATAGTAGTATTTTTATTGATAGTAGTAGTAGTAGTATTCTTATTGATAATAGTATTCTTATTGATAGTAGTAGTAGTATTCTTATTGATAGTAGTATTCTTATTGATAGTAGTAGTAGTTTTCTTATTGATAGTAGTAGTAGTATTCTTCTTGATAGTAATAGAATTCTTATTGATAGTAGTATTCTTATTGATAGTAGTAGTAGTATTCTTATTGATAGTAATAGAATTCTTATTGATAGTAGTATTCTTATTGATAGTAATAGTAGTATTCTTATTGATAGTAGTAGTAGTATTCTTATTGATAGTAGTATTCTTATTGATAGTAGTAGTAGTATTCTTATTGATAGTAGTATTTTTATTGATAGTAGTAGCAGTATTCTTATTGATAGTAGTAGTAGTATTCTTATTGATAGTCGTAGTAGTATTCTTATTGATAGTAGTAGTAGTATTCTTATTGACAGTAATAGTATTCTTATTGATAGTAGTATTCTTATTGATAGTAGTAGTAGTATTCTTATTGATAGTAGTATTCTTATTGATAGTAGTAGTAGTATTCTTATTGATAGTAGTATTCTTATTGATAGTAGTAGTAGTAGTATTCTTATTGATAGTAGTAGTAGTAGTATTCTTATTGATAGTAGTATTTTTATTGATAGTAGTAGTAGTAGTATTCTTATTGATAGTAGTAGTAGTATTCTTATTGATAGTAGTATTCTTATTGATAGCAGTAGTATTAGTATTCTTATTGATAGTAGTATTTTTATTGATAGTAGTAGTAGTAGTAGTATTCTTATTGATAGTAGTATTTTTATTGATAGTAGTATTCTTATTGATAGTAGTAGTAGTATTCTTATTGATAGTAGTAGTAGTATTCTTATTGATAGTAGTATTCTTATTGATAGTAGTAGTAGTAGTATTCTTATTGATAGTAGTATTTTTATTGATAGTAGTAGTAGTAGTATTCTTATTGATAGTAGTATTTTTATTGATAGTAGTAGTAGTAGTAGTATTCTTATTGATAGTAGTAGTAGTATTCTTATTGATAGTAGTAGTAGTAGTATTCTTATTGATAGTAGTAGTAGTATTCTTATTGATAGTAGTATTCTTATTGATAGTAGTAGTAGTAGTATTCTTATTGATAGTAGTAGTAGTAGTATTCTTATTGATAGTAGTATTTTTATTGATAGTAGTAGTAGTAGTATTCTTATTGATAGTAGTATTTTTATTGATAGTAGTAGTAGTAGTAGTAGTAGTATTCTTATTGATAGTAGTATTTTTATTGATAGTAGTAGTAGTAGTAGTATTCTTATTGATAGTAGTATTTTTATTGATAGTAGTAGTAGTAGTATTCTTATTGATAGTAGTAGTAGTATTCTTATTGATAGTAGTATTCTTATTGATAGTAGTATTCTTATTGATAGTAGTATTCTTATTGATAGTAATAGTATTATTCTTATTGATAGTAATAGTATTATTCTTATTGATAGTAATAGTATTATTCTTATTGATAGTAGTAGTAGTATTCTTATTGATAAGGGATGTGGTGGGGGTATTCTTATTGATAGTGGTAGTAATATTTTTAAGTAAATTTCCATCATTTTATGATTTGTCTGGAGCTCCAGTGGTAATTAATGAAGAGCAGGGGAGATCAGATTAGAGAGACTGCAGGGTGACTCACCAAAGGGACACGCCCCCTTCTTCGCTCCCAGATGTAACATTAGATATATTTTTTCATCTGAAGGGCTGCATGCCAAGTTATTTGTCTTTGTCCCTCTCCCCCAACAACGCCTTTGCCTGCTTTTCTCTCCAGAAAGACGGCGCCATCTTCATTCGGGCATCAACCAGGGTCTGAGATGCCAGCTTAGAGATGATACCATTGTGTACATTTTGATCCTTGGCTGAGGTCTGGCACAGATCAGCCCCTTGTTTTTTGTGCTATAAACTAAAAAAGAGGGACAACTTTGGAAAAAAGCAAAATACTTTTTACTTTCTGCTGTAAAATATATCCAGTAAAAAATATGTAAAAAATCAAATTTCTTCATCCGTTTAGGCCAATATGTATTCTGCTACTTATTATTGGTAAGAAAATCCCAATAAGCGTATATTGATTGGTTTTCGCAAAAGTTATCGCATCTACAAACTATGAGATATTTTTATTTATTTATTTTTACTCGTAATGGCGGCGATCAGCGAGTTATAGCGGGACTGGGACATTGCGGTGGACAAATCGGACACTAAGTGACACTTTTTTGGGGACCGGTGACACCAATACAGTGATCATTTCTAAAAATACACACTGTCACTGTACTAATAGCACTGGCAGGGAAGGGGTTAAAATCCGGAGCGATCAAAGGGTTAAATGCGTGCCTAGGGAGTGCTTGCTAACTGTGGGGGCGGTGCTTGTACTGTGGAAAGGCAGAGATCTGTGTTCCGGCTTAGCAGAAATACAGGATCTCTGTCTTCCCTTGTCACAGAATGGTGGTCCCGCCTTTCTGCCTCTGTCAGGAACGATTGGTGGGTCCAATCACAGCGGGAGCCGGTCACCGCCGCAGACCCGCAAGACCACCTGTATGTGGCTTCCCGCAGAAGAGCCGCCGCCCCGCAGTACATACATGTGGGGCGGTCGGCAAGAGGTTAAAGAGCAGTATGCTTTAAAAACTGAGCATCATAGAGGCACCCGGCATTTTATGTTCATTTTTTAAATTTAATTTAAATTTCATTCCATTTGAACAATAACTTCACTTTTGTCTGGGTGATCTCTGTACATTGCGGTGGTTTTAACAAACTTTGTTGCAGATTCCTACATTTTGTTATTCTGGAGAAATAGCTGTTTGTTTCTCTGAGTCCATGTGCAAAGAGGATGTGTATCAGCTGCTGCACCTGCACGGCTCTAATGTGGAAAGCGGCAGGGTCTGCATCCCTTTAGATGTGATTCATCTCACCAAAAATGACATTGTTGCTGCCAGGGATGCCCGAAATCTGACTTGTAGCTTAGTGCAGACCTCTGGGAAAATCAGAGGGCCAATCACAGAAGCAGGAAATTTCATTTCCGGGGGGGGGGGGGGGGGGTAATGCCTTTAGGTAGCCAGAAAATTATGACGCTGTAGATTGAAAACGAAAGGTAATTTTTAATAACATTCGATCTCGAAGTTGCTTGTGTAGCAATTGTATATTCATTTTTTTATTTGTTATTTTTTTCCCATGAATGTGGCGTTACCCTCTTTAAATTTAATTTATTTAAATTAGATTTAATGTAATTTAAAATAATTAATTTTCAGAATGATATAATCGGTTTATAAAGTTGTCGCGTACGCTGCAAGACTTTCCACGCTTGCGTTTCCCCCCCCCCCCTCGCGTTTAATAAAGTCATCGCCGAATTACCAATTTATTATTTTTTTTTTTCCTTTTTAAAATCCAACTTTATTGGATTGTAACGCAGGCGCCCACAGCTCCGCGGCTCCCCCCGGGACTTCCCTGCCGCTCTCCCCATTTTAAATTGATAGCGAATAAATTCATGGCAGATTAATTTTAATGTCGTTTCGGACAAAATCTCCATCAGGCAGCCGGGTCATAAATGACAAGGCAGTCATTTGGGGCGAAAAAAAAAAAAAAACGAGGAAGGAAAATGTCAATTGGCATATTTTTATGGATAATAGGAGCCGAGGTGAAGGCGCGGGGCTCCACTGAACCTGAACTCATTATATTACCGACGCTCCCTAATATGGATTCTGCTGGGGAGAGCCAATCAGGAGACGTCGTTGGTCTGACATGGGGTTAACCAAGAATAGCTGGATGAGATTATCTGTTATTTTATGCTTCGGGTAGCCGGCACAGACTTTGGGAAGGCGCCAGTCTCTGTCTTTTATATAGGAGCGCCCGCTGTATGTGATTATTTATTAAACGGGGAGTAGCAAAGGTGAGAGATGGATGATTTCAAGTGACAAAAATACATTCATAAAATAGAATCAGGACTAGGACATAGAATGGAAATATCACATTTGGCCACTAGGTGGTGCTGAGGGTCATATAAAATTTCTATGA
The DNA here is from genome assembly GCA_018402905.1 of Glandirana rugosa. NCBI lineage: Eukaryota > Metazoa > Chordata > Amphibia > Anura > Ranidae > Glandirana > Glandirana rugosa. The sequence goes on along the minus strand of BLSH010302407.1, from coordinate 25,479 downwards.
TACTTAACGCCATCTATTGGCCAAATGCAGTATTTTGTTTTTTAAATTATTGTTAGGTCATTGACCTAATTTGAAAAGGCACTTTACAAGGTGTGATAATTTCATGTATATTTGTAAAATCATCTGTTATTTTTTGCTTCGGGTAGCCAATGCAAACTTTGAGAAGGTGTCAGTGTCTGTCTTTTATATAGGGGTGTCTGTTGTATGTGATTAGGGAGTAGAAAAGGTGAGAGATGGATGATTTCAAGTGACAAAAATAAATTCATAAAAAGGAAACACCAAGCATCATCAGGACTAGGACATAGAATGGAAATACCACATTTGGCCACTAGGTGGTGCTGAGGGTCATATAAAATTTCTATGATACTTAACGCCATCTATTGGCCAAATGCAGTATTTTACTTTTTAAATTATTGTTAGGTCAATGCCATTGACCTGATTTGAAAAGGCACTTTACGAGGTGTGAGAATTTCATGTATATTTGTAAAAGCATCTGTTATTTTTTGCTTCGGGTAGCCAATGCAAACTTTGAGAAGGTGTCAGTGTCTGTCTTTTATATAGGGGTGTCTGTTGTATGTGATTAGGGAGTAGAAAAGGTGAGAGATGGATGATTTCAAGTGACAAAAATAAATTCATAAAAAGGAAACACCAAGCATCATCAGGACTAGGACATAGAATGGAAATACCACATTTGGCCACTAGGTGGTGCTGAGGGTCATATAAAATTTCTATGATACTTAACGCCATCTATTGGCCAAATGCAGTATTTTACTTTTTAAATTATTGTTAGGTCAATGCCATTGACCTGATTTGAAAAGGCACTTTACGAGGTGTGAGAATTTCATGTATATTTGTAAAAGCATCTGTTATTTTTTGCTTCGGGTAGCCAATGCAAACTTTGAGAAGGTGTCAGTGTCTGTCTTTTATATAGGGGTGTCTGTTGTATGTGATTAGGGAGTAGAAAAGGTGAGAGATGGATGATTTCAAGTGACAAAAATAAATTCATAAAAAGGAAACACCAAGCATCATCAGGACTAGGACATAGAATGGAAATACCACATTTGGCCACTAGATGGTGCTGAGGGTCGTGTAAAATTTCTATGATACTTAACACCATCTATTGGCCAAATGCAGTATTTTACTTTTTAAATCATTGTTAGGTCAATGCCATTGACCTAATATGGCCACATTTGAAAAGGCACTTTACGTGGTATGAGGCTTTCATATATATTTGTAAAAGCAGCTGTTATTTTTTGCTTCGGGTAGCCAATGCGAACTTCTAGAAGGTGTCAGCGTCTGTCTCTTATATAGGAGCGCCCGTTGTATGTGATTATTTATTGAACGGGGAGTAGAAAAGGTGAGAGAGGCATGATTTCAAGTGACAAAAATAAATTCATAAAAAGGAAACACCAAGCATCATCAGGACTAGGACATAGAATGGAAATACCATATTTGGCCACTAGGTGGCGCTGAGGGTCATATAAGATTCCTCAGAAACTTAACGCCATCTATTGGCCAAATACAGTATTTTGCTTTTTAAATCATTGTTAGGTCAATGCCATTGACCTAATATGGCAACATTTGAAAAGGCATTTTACGAGGTGTGAGACTTTCATGTATATTTGTAAAAGCATCTGTTATTTTTTGCTTCAGGTAGCCAATGCGAACTTCAAGAAGGTGTCAGTCTCTGTCTTTTATAGAGGAGCACCTGTTGTATGTGATTGTTTATTAAACAGGAAGTAGATTGTAAGCTCTAATAAGCAGGGCCCTCTGATCCCTCCTGTATTTAATGGTATTGTAACTGTACTGTCTGTCCTCACATTGTAAATCACTGCGCAAACAGTTGGCGCTATATAAATCCTGTATAATAATAATAATGATAATAAAAAAGGTGAGAGATAGACTATTTCGAATGACAAAAATTGTATTCATAAAATAGAAACACCTTGCATCCTCAGAATTAGGAAATGGAATGGAAATACCACATTTGGCCACAAGGTGGTGCTGAGGATCATTGAAAATTCCTATGATACTTAGTGCCATCTGTTGGAAATATGTGGTATTTCCGTTCTGTTTCCTAATTTTCCTATTTTCATTTTAAATCATTGTTAGACCAATGCAATTGACCTAATATGGCATCATTTGAAAAGGCACTTTACGAGGTGTGAGACTTGCAAGTATATTTTTAAAATCAGCTGTTATTTTTTTTGGGTAGCCAATGCAAACTTTGAGAAGGTGTCAGTCTCTGTCTTTTATATAGGGGTGCCTGTTGTATGTGATTATTTATTAAATGGTGAAAAGAAAAGGTGAGAGATGGACAATTTCAAATGACGAAAATAAATTCATAGAGTGCACCTTGCATTCTCAGAACTGAAAAATAGAACGGAATGGAAATACCACATGTGCCCACAAGGTGGTGCTGAGGGTCATGTAAAATTCCTATGATACTTAACGCCATCCATTGGCCAAATGCAGTATTTTACATTTTAAATCAGCTCCGGTCCTCGGGACCCACCAACAGGCCAGATTTTAAGTATTACCTTGGGGAGATGCAGACTAGAATACTGCAGTCACTGAGCAGCAAATTATATCACCTGTGATGCATTTCAGTTATCCTGCAAACCTGGCCTGTTAGTGGGTCCCGAGGACAGGAGTTGAGAACCACTGTTTTAAATCATTGCTAGGTCAATGCCATTAACCTAATATGGCAACATTTGAAAAAGGCACTTTACCAGGTGTGAGACATTCTTGTATATTTGTAAAAGCATCTGTTATTTTTTTGCTTCGGGTAGCCTGCGCAGACTCTGGGAGGGTGTCAGTCTCTGTCTTTTATATAGGAGCACCCTTTGTATGTGAGAGATGGATAATTCCAAACACTTTGCATTCTCAGAAATAGTGGTTAGGGATGAGCTTGCGTTGGGTTCAGCTAAACCCGGAAGAAAGCTGTCAGTACTGGCCCAATCATCTTTGGCCGGGAAATTCCCAGATGCACACACACAATATGGCTGGGGTTGCTTGTGACCTCATTGACTTAAAAGGGCCACATGACTATATTAAGTCAACGTTACAAGGCTGCAGGGCCATAGGTGTCAAACTGTTGTAAAATTCCCTGACACTATTCATAAAAAACTAGCAAAGCAATTCGCCCATTCAAAGTGCATGTACATTCAGTCTGTGCAAACAGGGCAAAAAAAATGGTATTAGGCTATTTCCTGTGCCAAACAATTGTTTTTCATTGATTTAAAATGCAAATACCACATTTGGCCACTAGGTGGTGCTGAGGATCATCAGAAAATTCCCATGACACTTAGTGCCATCTACTGGCCAAATGCAGTATTTTCCATTTTAAATCATATGAGGCCAAACTCATTGTACAAGTCTGCATTGGAGACCTCTTCTTTTATTACAATGCAGGAGATTAGAGTAGGACCACACTTTGTAGAGGCTGTTTACGTGGTGTGAGACTTTTACACCACAGGTGCCAAACTCTTGTAAAACCCCTTGACACCGTGTGGTGTATTCATAATAAAACTGGGAACATACATTAGTTCTGTGCAAACAGGGCAATAAAATGAATGATATTAGGCTACTTTCTTTGCTAGATGTGTATTTTTCATTGATTTGAAATGGTAATACCACATTTGGCCACTAGCTGGTATTGAAGATCATCAAAAAAATCCTACTTAGCACCATGTACTGGCCAAATACAGAATTTTCTGTTTTAAATCATATTAGGTGAAAGTCATTGTACAACTATACCTTGTAGATCTCTTTTTTATGACAATGCAGGAGATTAGAGTAGGACCACACACCTGTGCTGAACAAATGTTTTTCATTGATTTAGAGCAGAAATACCACATTAGGCCACTGGTGGTGTTGAGGATCATCAGCAAATTGCTATGATACTTAGCACCATCTCCTGGCCAAATATGTAATTTTCTGTTTTAAATCATATTAGGTCACTTAAGTAAATTAGAGTGGGAGCTCATTTTGTAGAGGCTGTTTACGTGGTGTGAGACTTTCACACCATAGGTGCCAAATTCTTGTAAAATCTCTTTAAACTGTGGGGTGCATTCATAAAAAAAATTGGGAACATACATATGTTCTGTGCAAACAGGGAAAAAAAAAAAACAAATGTTATTAGGCCATTTTCTTTTTTTTTTTTAGGAAATACCACATTAGGCCACTAGATGGTGTTGAGGATCATCAGGAAATTGCTATGATACTTAGTGCCATCTACTGGCCAAATACGGAATTTTCTGTTTTAAATCATATTAGGTCACTTAGGTAAATTAGAGTGGGAGCACACTTTGTAGAGGCTGTTTACGTGGTGTGAGACTTTCACACCACAGATGCCAAACTCTTGTAAAATCTCTTAAAACTGTGGGGTGTATTCATGAAAAAATTGGGCACAACATAAATTCTGTGCAAACAGGGCAAAAAAAAAAAAAAAATGTTATTAGGCTATTTTCTTTTTTTTTTTTTCTTTTTTGGAAATACCACATTAGGCCACTAGATGGTGTTGAGGATCATCAGGAAATTGCTATGATACTTAGTGCCATCTACTGGCCAAATGCTGGATTTTCTATTTTACATCATATTATGTCAAAGCCATTGTACAAGTATACCTTGGAGATCTCTTTTTTTATGAAAATGCAGGAGATTAGAGTAGGACCACACACCTGTGCTGAACAAATGTTTTTCATTAATTTAAAGCAGAAATACCACATTAGGCCACTGGTGGTGTTGAGGATCATCAGAAAATTCCTATGATACTTAGTGCCATCTACTGGTCAAATACAGAATTTTCTGTTTTAAATCATATTAGGTCACTTAGGTAAATTAGAGTGGGAGCACACTTTGTAGAGGCTGTTTACGTGGTGTGAGACTTTCACACCACAGGTGCCAAACTCTTGTAAAATCTCTTTAACCTGTGCGGTGTATTCATAAAAAAAATTGGGGACATACATAAGTTCTGTGCAAACAGGGAAAAAAAACCCCCAAATGTTATTAGGCTATTTTCTTTTTTTTTTCTTTTTTGGAAATACCACATTAGGCCACTAGATGGTGTTGAGGATCATCAGAAAATTGCTATGATACTTAGTGCCATCTACTGGCCAAATGCAGGATTTTCTGTTTTACATCGTGTTAGGTCAAAATCATTATACAAGTATACCTTGGACATCTCTTTTTTTATGACAATGCAGGAGATTAGAGTAGGACCTCACACCTGTGCTGAACAAATGTTTTTCATTGACTTAAAGCAGAAATACCACATTAGGCCAATGGTGGTGTTGAGGATCATCAGAAAATTCCTGATACTTAGTGCCATCTACTGGTCAAATATGGAATTTTCTGTTTTAAATCATATTAGGTCACTTAGGTAAATTAGAGTGGGAGCACACTTTGTAGAGGCTGTTTATGTGGTGTGAGACTTTCACACTACAGGTGCCAAACTCTTGTAAAATCTCTTTAACCTGTGGGGTGCATTCATAAATTGGGAACATACATAAGTTCTGTGCAAACAGGGCAAAAAACAAAAAACAAATGTTATTAGGCTATTTTCTTTCTTTTTTTTTGGAAATACCACATTAGGCCACTAGATGGTGTTGAGGATCATCACAAAAATGCTATGATACTTAGTGCCATCTACTGGCCAAATGCGGGATTTTCTTTTTTAAATCATATTAGGTCAAAGCCATTGTACAAGTATACCTTGGAGATCTCTTTTTTTTATGAAAATGCAGGAGATTAGAGTAGGACCACACACCTGTGCTGAACAAATGTTTTTCATTGATTTAAAGCAGAAATACCACATTAGGCCACTAGATGGTGTTGAGGATCATCAGAAAATTGCTATAATACTTAGTGCCATCTACTGGCCAAATACGAAATTTTCTGTTTAAAATCTTATTAGGTCACTTAGGTAAATTAGAGTAGGACCACACTTTGTAGAGGTAGGTTACGTGGTGTGAGACTTTCACACCACAGGTGCCAAACTCTTGTAAAATCTCTTTAACCTGTGGGGTGTATTCATAATTTGGTAACATACTTAAGTTCTGTGCAAACAGGGCAAAAAACAAAAATAAAATGTTATTAGGCTATTTTCTTTCTTTTTTTTTGCAAATACCACATTAGGCCACTAGATGGTGTTGAGGATCATCAGAAAATTGCTATTATACTTAGTGCCATCTACTGGCCAATTGCGTGATTTTCTGTTTTAAATCATTTTAGGTCCCTTAGGTCAATTAGAGTGGGAGCACACTTTGTAGAGGGAGGTTACGTGGTGTGAGACTTTCACACCACAGGTGCCAAACTCTTGTAAAATCTCTTTAAACTGTGGGGTGTATTTATAAATTGGGAACATACATAAGTTCTGTGCAAACAGGGCAAAAAGATTAGAGGACGTAAAAGTATTTTTTTCTCTAGAGGTTCCATATGAACATGTTACCGAAACTGGATTATACTAAATTTTGTCTTTTAGGGCGTAAACCGGTCATCTACCGTGATTCATAGTATCGTTAAAACACTACTAGGAGTTGTGGTAGATCACCGGATTACACCATAAACGTTTTTTTTTTTCTTTCTTTTATCGGATTATTGTAAAAAAAAACAAAAAACGGGACAAACGTGTCTTGAATACATACAAGGGTTAAATATTTATGTGGGGTGTCAAATTTCTCTAAAATGTTCTCAAACCGTGGACACCACACTTTCAGAGTGTGG
>BLSH010302407.1:0-17364 GCA_018402905.1 Glandirana rugosa | reverse complement strand
TACAAGTATACCTTGGACATCTCTTTTTTTATGACAATGCAGGAGATTAGAGTAGGACCTCACACCTGTGCTGAACAAATGTTTTTCATTGACTTAAAGCAGAAATACCACATTAGGCCAATGGTGGTGTTGAGGATCATCAGAAAATTCCTGATACTTAGTGCCATCTACTGGCCAAATATGGAATTTTTTGTTTTAAATCATATTAGGTCACTTAGGTCAATTAGAGTGGGAGCACACTTTGTAGAGGCTGTTTACGTGGTGTGAGACTTTCACACTACAGACGCCAAACTCTTGTAAAATCTCTTTAACCTGTGGGGTGTATTCATAAATTGGGAATATACATAAGTTCTGTGCAAACAGGGCAAAAAACAAAAATAAAATGTTATTAGGCTATTTTCTTTCTTTTTTTTGCAAATACCACATTAGGCCACTAGATGGTGTTGAGGATCATCAGAAAATTGCTATCATACTTAGTGCCATCTACTGGCCAAATGCGTGATATTCTGTTTTAAATCATTTTAGGTCACTTAGGTAAATTAGAGTGGGAGCACATTTTGTAGAGGCTGTTTACATGGTGTGAGACTTTCACACTACAGGTGCCAAACTCTTGTAAAATCTCTTTAACTTGTGGGGTGTATTCATAAATTGGGAACATACATAAGTTCTGTGCAAACAGGGCAAAAAAACAAAACAAATGTTATTAGGCTATTTTCTTTTTTCTTTCTTTTTTTTTGCAAATACCACATTAGGCCACTAGATGGTGTTGAGGATCATCAGGAAATTGCTATGATACTTAGTGCCATCTACTGGCCAAATGCGGGATTTTCTGTTTTAAATCGTATTAGGTCAAAACCATTATACAAGTATACCTTGGAGATCTCTTTTTTTTTTTTATGACAATGCAGGAGATTAGAGAAGGAACGCGCGTTGTGCTTTACGCAATCTGAGCCTTTCTTTCACGTATCCATGTAGAAGCATGCACTGGAGACCTCTGCTTTTATTACTGTCAGGTTTGAGTGACTCCAGCTTTGCTGGCTAGCCGGGATGAGTGATGGGGAATCGCATGTCGTGCGACTCGGTAATAAGATGGATGCAAAGTAAGCCCACCAGCCCCGGCTGGAAAGCAATTTGATGACTTTGGAAGGTATACGTAAGTGAATTAAGGAGCGTTCATACATATGCGTGGGGATTTCCTTATCCCGCTTACATATTCACAACAAGATAAAATTACTGTCAGCCTTCCCGCCGCTCCCATATTTTTTCAGCCATTACAAACATCGTCCAGAGACAAATGTTCTAAGTGGCGTAATTGTAGCTGGAGAACCTGAATAAATTTCCATCCCCCCCCCCACGGCGCTCGCCGGCGCACGCCATCTCGCCTGTTTAAACAGCGTGCTAAATATCTAAACATTGAAGATTCCAATATCCCGGTGACATTTCACAAGACGAATCGTTCACTCCGCTCCCTGCGTAGGGCCCCCCCTTTTTTTTTTTTTTGGCGAGCGTCTATGAAATTCGTTTTCTTAAAATAGCGGCGAGGCATAAATAACGCGCTCTTCAATCTCCGCGATATTAACACCGCGCCTGGCACAGAAGGACTCGGAACATCATTTAAAAGTTACGGATTGCAAATAAAGGCGCTCGGATTGAGACGGGGAAGAGCTTAAAACCTGATTAGGGAGCAATAATTCCTTCGCCGCTTTTGAAATGGAAAATTGAGGGGAGATTGCGCGCGCCCTCGCCGGTTAATTTTGAAGATGGCTGCTCACTTTTTTTTTTTTTTTTAAGAAAAGGGATGCGCTGAAAAGGGGTCGTTTTTATATTTTTATATCATTGTCTTGGAATAATGCCCAGGACAGGGGAGCACGGCTTTGTGGATGAGAATTTGTTATATTCACCAAGAACGGTCAATTAATGCCTTTCTTTTATTAGAATTTTATTGAAAATGTTTTCAGTAAAGTAAAGAAAGATATCAAACGTTACAGAAACAAAGAGTAACCATAGACAGGGATGTCAAACTGGCGGCCCCCCCAGCTTTGCGGAACTACAAGTCCCATCATGCCCCTGCCTGTGGGAGTCATGCTTTTGACTGTCAGCCTTGCAATGCCTCATGGGACTTGTAGTTTCGCAACAGCTGGAGGGCCACCAGTTTGACACCTGTGCCATAGAGTAACAATGCATCGTGTACAAACCCCCCCCCCCCCAAATATAAGGTAAGAGCGACAATCAGTGGCGGTTGGTGTTTCTTTTTTTTGGGGGGGGGGAGCAAACAACCACCCTCCTGAGTGGCACCTGCCCCCAAGCGGCACCCCCCCCCCCCTCCCGAGCGGCACCTCTCCCCCACTGTTTTTCCCCTGCACTTACCCCATCTAGGTGGGTAGCGGGCAGTGGCTCCGTGTCCCCCTGTCCATGGCGACTTTGAGCATGCACCTGCGCCCACAATGGACGGGCAGCCCCTGGTGACAATAGCCTTAAACTATAAACAGACATAAATCAAGCAAGACTTACATGGCATCAGTTTGTAAGAACCAGGTGAACATGTAAGACCCAAAGGTCTTTCGTTCAAGAAAAGTGCCAAAAAAGATAACCTCCAGGCAATCGGAGCAATATCCTGTAATCCAACCCTCAAAATTTCCACTCGCCTGCTCGCATTTGGTGAGTGGAAATTAGTGGAGGGCGAGCATGGAGCAGGCTGCATTGATGGGCAATAATATACTGCATTGATGGGCAATGATATGCTGCACTGATAGGCAATGATATGCTGCACTGATGGGCAATGATATGCTGCATGGATGGACAATGACGAGGCTGCACTGATAAGGCAGCACTGGTATTCTGCACTGATGAGGCTGCACTGATAGGCTGCACTGATGGGCAATGATATGCTGCACTGATGGGCAATGATATGCTGCATGGATGGACAATGACGAGGCTGCACTGATAAGGCTTCACTGATGGGCACTGATAGGCTGCATTGATGAGACTGTACTGATAGGCTGCACTGATGGGCACTGATAAGGCTGCACTGATGGGAACTAATGAGGCTGCACTGATGGGCACTGATATGCTTTTATGTTAATATTGTTAAAGTTGAGACTTCCGGCGCCTCATGAGGGAAGAGTGAGCGCGCACAGCTCCGCTCACACAGGCACAAATACTGCTAGTTACACCGGGACTCAGCGCCAAATAACCACCGGCTCAGTGAGGGGAAGCTTCCAGGCACCCGATGGACGAATTTCTAACCGCTCCGTGGTCGGAGCCGGCCGCTCCGGGCCGCGCTGAAACAGTAGGCCAGACGCCAGGGTGTACCAAGATGGCCGAGACCGCAGACCAGGCGGCGATCTCAATGGACACGCAGGCCCCGGAACCCTGAGGCACCAGATGAGTATACCAAAATAGCCCAGGCTGTGGCTGCCCTCCTGCTCCCCAATATATCTCAGGTAGTAGACATCGCGGTCCAAACGGGGATGGCACAGCTGAGGAGGGAGCTGGGCGAGCAGGCCCGCAGACTATCTGCAGCAGAAGCCAGGGTGTCAGACATTGATGATGAATTATACCAGATATCAGGCACGATGGAAACTCATGATAAGGCATTCTCAGCTATTCAAGAAAAGCTCGAGGATCTAGAAAATAGGTCTAGAAGGAGCAACCTAAGGATTATAGGCCTCCCTGAGGACTGTCCCAATAACGCTCTCGCCCATATTTGCTCCTCCCGTATCCCTGAGGCGCTTGGCCTTCCTGCGCCTTGCACCGTTGAACGTGCACACAGAATAGGCCCCCCAGATCCTAACCGCAAATCTCCCAGAGCAGTCATAGCTAAATATCTTAACTATGCTGACAAGCTGGAAATACTACAAGCCTTCAGAAAAAAATCGTAACCTAAAAGTAGAAGGAGCTAGCTTACTCATATTTGCGGATTATTTGGCCAAAGTATCTAAAAAACGTAAAGCCTTTCAGGCGGTCTGCTCAGAACTCTACAAACAAAAAATACGCTTCTCCCTGGCCTTCCCGGCGACACTACAGATCCAAACGAATGATGGCAAACAGCTTTCCTTCCAAACCCCCAGAGAGGCAGAGACTTTCCTCAGATCTATAATCTCTACACAAACCAGCCCCTCTACCACCCAGGGCCTGACCTCACCGGGCTCCAGGGAGCAAAGGAGCCCCAGAAAGGACCCAGCAAAGCGTCTGCGCCCCAACAACAACGGGGGCGCATCTCCGATTCCAACTTGATGTAACCTTGTCTCCCTCATATTAATCAGGCATTTCTACAGGGCTCACTCGCCCCCCTAACCACTGCCTAGGTGACATCACCCCAGAACCTTACTATCCGGTGCTAACTAACCCACCTGTACCAGTTTAGCCATTCTTGACTGAGACTTTCCCCCCATTATTTTTACTTGTACCACTGCCTGTTGAGCGGACTAGCCACGCAGTAGTTTTGTTTACTCATGAGGAAAAAAGCGAAGTGCAGAAAGTTTGATTTATTGTTCTCTGTACTAATGTTCTTATTTGTCTCCTACAGTATTCACACCATTTCTTGTTCACATCTTTCGCGGAAAGAGACTGCCGATGTTCACCCTAGAGAGCTCAAACCTACATCACTGCTAAACCGTGAGTCCTTCTTACTTATCACACAAACACTATTTAGACCCCGCAGCAGATCCCTAAACAGCCATATACATTCATACGGGTAGTATCATGGAATGTCAAGGGAGTACGGTCCCCCTCCAAACGAACCAAAGTCCTCAGACACCTCAAAAGCCTCCGCACTGATGTGGCCCTACTCCAGGAGACTCACCTCGGTGTGGACGACTTCCATCGCCTCCGAAAATTTTGGGTAGGGAGTGTCCATGGCTCACCTGCGGTAGGCAGGAAAGCCGGAGTCATAATTCTTTTACATAAAAAGCTACAGCCAATCATCATAGAGGAGAAGAACGATTCCCTGGGTGACATTACACCTTAGATTCCAGTCGAAAGATATCATGATCTCAAACATATATGCACCAAACTCACCCACCCTGTCGTTCTTCCAGGAGACCACGAGATGGGTGATGAACAAACCGCACTTTCCTCACCTGGTTGGAGGCGACTTCAACGCGGTGAGCAACCCAGCAGAGGACAGGACCCCTCACAAAGCCCCCCCAGCGAAACGCCAGCATCCAAAACACTCCTTCCCTGTTAGAACGTTTCACCTCGGACACGAATCTAATTGACACCTGGCGCCTATCCCACCCTACGGGAAGAGATTACACATACCACTCTCCACCCCATGGGTCGTTCTCAAGAATCGACTACATATTCGCCTCCCACTCAGCACTACACTATATCAAGGAATCCCACATCCACGACATAGCAATCTCTGATCACAGCCCAGTCTCGGTTACACTATCAGACCTCACAGCCCCAACTTCTCCTAAGATTTGGAGATTCCCCTCATACCTAGCAGGTGACGCACATCTACAAGAGGTATTGCGCTCAACCTGGGAAGACTACTCCAACAACAATAGACCCCACTGTCCCAACCCAAACCTTTTCTGGGATGCAGGGAAGGCTGTTCTGCGTGGCAAAATTATTGCCTACGCGGCCCACTACAAAAAAAACGCCACCAAAAGATACACAGAAGCAAGCAAACAGTTGAGGGAATCCCAGAGAGCACTCCAACAAAATGATACCCCAGAAAATAGAGAGAAGTGGCAGACGGCCAGACAACAATTCGAAACGTGGGCAGATCACTTAGACCGAGTACACACTGCCCACTGGGACCTCACACTGCACAAACAGGGGAACAAGGCGGGGAAACTACTTGCCAGACTAAGTAAAGGCCAATACAAGCCTACCCATATTACACACCTTAAAGACGCTGCCGGAAATCTAACCTCTAAACCGGAGGCAATCAATGACATCCTCCTTCAATACTACACCTCCCTATATGCAACAGACAATCTAGAACCCTCTGCAGCGGACACTTTCTTAAACAACCCGACACTCCCACGTGTGGAGCCTGATCAATTAGACACACTAAATGCGCCTATCAGTAGGGTTGAAATTGAATTGCTATTAAAAACCTCTCTAACCACAAATCCCCTGGCCCCCATGGCCTATCCGCCAAATTCTACAAACTCACATCGCCCTACATCCCCCAAGAACTGGCTCGGGTTTTCAATGCAATTTGGGAGGGAGGCCCATACTTACCAACCGGCCACCAGGCTTACATAAAACGAATCGAAAAAAAAAGGTAAAGACCCCCAGGACCCAGGCTCCTACCGCCCCATCTCATTGCTAAATGTGGATTCGAAACTACTTTAAAAAATAATAGCATCACGCCTAGCAAAAATTCTGCCCTCTCTGATTCACCCTGCGCAGGCAGGCTCCACCCAAGGTAGGACAGCCACATCTAATATACGTAAAGTTCTAGCAGTACTAGACTACGCCAAATTGCACCCATCCCAAAATCTAGCCATTATTACCCTCGATGCAGAGAAGGCTTTTGACAATGTGAGTTTCCCCTGGCTATTCCAGACCCTCGGCAAGTTTGGATTCTTGGGCCCCTTCATACACTTTGTCAAAAGCCTTTATGCGGCCCCCCAGGCGCAGGTGGTAGCAGCAGGGATTATATCTAGCCCTTTTCCCCTCCACAAGGGAACCAGGCAAGGCTGCCCCTTGTCCCCGCTTTTATTCAATATCGCACTAGAACCTCTCTCGCGATACCTTATCTCCAATATCCCCCTACATGGCATTAACCTGGGAAACGAGGAGTGACATTTTGGTATTCACCTCTGATCCTCAAAAAGATCTCCCAGTAATAATGGACACCTTCAACCTGTTCCGAAAATGCTCGGGTCTGAAAATAAATTTCACCAAGAGCGAAATCCTACCCCTCCAACCTAACAACAAGGCTAAGTGGATTGCAACCTCCCCACTTCCCATTGCCAAACACCACATCACTTACTTAGGCGTTAACATCGGCAGAGACTCTTCTTCTATCTATACTCTCAACTATCCTCCACTAATTTCCAAGATATTAAGCCAACTGTAATCATGGATGAACCTGCCCCTCACGCTCACGGGGAGATGCTGCTTAATCAAAATGATCAGCTTTGCCAAATTATTATACCCTATGCAAACAATTCCTATTCTAATTAAGCACTCAGACCTCCAAAAACTTGATCGAGGTTTAACAGCTTTCCTCTGGCAACGCAAAAAACCCAGAATAGCACTGTCGAAGCTGCGTCTCCCGAGGGGCGAGGGGGGTAGGGGGCTTCCACATGTTAGACTTTACAACTTGTCTTGTGTTTTACCGGTGGAATAGACTGGATAACTAGAGAGTCAAAATTTACAAATTACAACATAGAGTCAGCAATTGTCCACCCCTACGAGCTGGGATCTATTCTTCACTGCAATCCGAATAGCCTCCCGCCCCACCTCAAGCACAACCTCCTGGTGAAAGACACCCTCGTGGCCTGGAGAAACACAAGGAGGGCCCAACATCTTCCTGCCAACATCTCGGAGTTCCTATCCATAAGGGGAAACCCGATGTTTACCCCCTCCACCCACCACGAGGCATTCCGCACATGGGATAGCCGCAACCTCAGAAAACTGATTGACTTATTCGACCCAACAACCGGACTGCCTCTACCAGCCCAGACCACATTAGAACGTTACAAACTACCTGTCCACCATTATTTTTACATACACCAACTCATCACCTTCGTACGCAAAATCTGCCCGGACCCCCAAACCAGATTTCGACCTTCTGCCCTGGACACCATGATACGCACCAACAGCTTCTCCGTATCTCTTATATACAGAAACCTACTCCCCTTCTTTTCCAAAACACTGGAAACCACCTCTATAAAGGCTTGGTCCAGGGAACTTGGGTTGGATTTGCCCCAGGACTCAATCTTGAGAGGCCACAACAAAATCCTGAATTTGACAACTAATGAGGCCTGGAGAGAGATGCAACTCAAGATTCTACACAGGGCATGCATCCCCTACTACATTCCTCCGTCCTCCCCTGGATCAAGAATTTGCTCATGGTGCGACCAGACTAACCCGTCGCTCACGCACAGACTCTGGCAATGCTATGAAGTGTCAGTCTTCTGGACCCAAGTTCAGGCACTGGTTGCCAAGGTTACAAACCAACCTATTCCTTGCCACCCGGTCCTAATGCTCTTTGGAGACAATCCCAATACCCACCAGGGGTCCACCCCTCCCGGAGCTCTAAAGGACATATGGGTACATATCTGCCTATTAGCAGCATGCAAAGCAATAATGTCACATTGGACACAAACGCACCCCCTAACCATGTCAGAGGTGCAGAGATACCTAAACACCCTCCTATACAGGGAGCTACTCGATTATTGGGCCAACAAACAAGGATCACAAACGCGACTTCACAGAAGATGGAGCATGTATATTGCGACTACTTTTTCCAGACAAGCTCAAGAAGGACTCACACCCCCACGCCTCTATGATCAATACCTACAGCCTAAGAACTCACCAATCAAAGCTGGCCAAACAACATCGCAATCTCTAACTCCACAGTTCCCCGACAACTCCTTCCTAAGGCATCGGCAGTCAAACCCAACTAACTTTAGCAATGATTCAGCCAGTTAGGATCAAGGCGCATCTCTTCTAAAATAGAGTTAAAGATAATCTCCTATTCAATTATAACCTATTTAGATCGACTGATGTTTAATATATTCTAATGTGCTCTAGTTTTGTTTCAGAGGAATTCTGCAATCCATCAAGCCTAGCACTTACTTGAATTCAAATTTCTTCCTGAGGTCAAGCCACTCATCCCAGCTACCCCTGGAAGCAGACTTCTCCCCCTGTGGCCTCTCTCCTCTCTCCCACCGGGGGGGAGAGAGCTGCGGGAAGGAGCGCGGTCTCACTTATCTATCCAGGTATATCCTCTGAAATATCCATTGATTTCTAAGGAAACTCCAAACGCACCCGCAGAGCCTGGCTTGCAGGATAACCTCTGATCCACCTTTATTCCCCCCCCCCCCTTTTTTCCCGCTCCTCAGTCTATCTTCAAATCTTACATCTCCTCTGTCACCCCCTACCAAAATTTCACCCCCCTCTCTCTGAAAATGCCAATGTACCTGAATGTGTTATTGAATTGTTCATATCCTCAATAAAACTTTGAAATACAAAAAAAAAATATTGTTAAAGTTGTTGTTAATATTTATTTTTGGAACTTAATTCTGTATAAAACATTTAACAGTGTAATTTCATGGGATCATTTAAGAGGGTGTGTTTAGGGGCGGGCTTAGGGGTGGAACAGGGTAGAGGTTGGGTGGTGAGTAACTCCTAAGGCCTGGCTAGTGGCTCAGGACTTGAAATTTTGAGCCCTGCTGTAATCCAAACCTTTAGTATCCTAACGACCCTGAGGACTAAAGTGACAGATATGAACCAGGGGGCCTGGCACAAAAATAGAAGAAAAAAATAAATAAGGGGGCCCTGGCCCACACTGAACAGACAGAGTGGAGAGGAAGAGCGTGGGAGCAAGGAAGAAAGAGAACAGGAAAGAGAATGAAAGGGAGAGAGAAAAAAGGGGGGGGGGGATTTGGGGACCCCAGGGGTTTTTGAGGTGCAGCACAAGGTACCTTCACATATCTGGGAATCAGGAGGTCATTTGAGAAGGAGGGAAGTGGTCCATCCAGGGTTGCCAAGTCCATTGGAATTTATCATTCTTGTCCTCAAGGACCGCCGTCCATCTTTCTAACCTCTTCAAAACCAAGAAGTGGTGTTTTCCAGGACCGCGCTTTAGTTTGCTTCATCGCCATAAAAAATGTGAGTACTGAGCGTTCCCAATGGGTGATATCTGCAATAGGTTTATGTAAAAGTGCTTCCCATGGGTCTTTCCGCAAATTCACATGAAGAACTCAACCAATGTGCATTCCCTAATTCATAGCCTCTGCACCCTAGGGCAGGTCCACCATATATGTTTCATATCGCCCAAATCTGGGCAACCTCGGGAGCAGTTAAAATACCAACTGGACATAACTTTGAAGGAATTTTCGAGAGCCAGAACGTTAGGAGATTTAAGCAGGGCCTCCCTTATTTCACGCCAGTCTCCTGGCTGTGGAGCAGAACCAAGATCTGTTGTCCATTTGTCACAGTACAAAGGGGTTTGCGGTCCAATATGATTCAATATAGAGGAATATATCAAAGAGATCAAGCCCTGGATTGTAGGGTGGATTCGACATCTGGTCTTGAAAGCAGAGGACAATAGTGGGTGTTCATGATGTTCACAAAGGGACTCTAAAAGCTGAAGGATTTGTAAATATCGCAATTAATCCCTTTACCTATTTATCAGATTAACTGTCTTTCTTGGCACCAATGTAATTTTCTTGGAGCAATAGATAAGGCAACTTTGGAGTTAATTCAGTGTTAGGGATGTGGTTGGAGCTAGGTTAGGTTTATTAGTAAGGTTATGGGTCAGGGGATTAAAGCTGACATTTAGGTAAAGTTTTTATATCATTGTTACAGATCCGTATCTTTTTTGGAACAACTGCCATTTTCATGGAGTCCTCTGCAATGGATAAGGCAACTCTGGAGTTAATTCAGTGTTAGGGATGTGGTTGGGGGTTAGGTCAGGGTTCATAGTAGAGTTGAGGATCAGGGGATTAAAGCTGCATTTTAGGCATGGGTTTAATTGCATGTTTACAGATCAGTATCTTTTTTGGTACAACTGCCGTTTTCTTGGAATCCTCATTGATTGATAAGGCAACTTTGGAGTTAATTCAGTGTTAGGGATGTGGTTGGGGCTAGGTTAGGTTTATTAGTAAGGTTATGGGTCAGGGGATTAAAGCTGACATTTAGGTAAAGTTTTTATATCATTGTTACAGATCCGTATCTTTTTTGGAACAACTGCCATTTTCATGGAGTCCTCTGCAATGGATAAGGCAACTTTGGAGTTAATTCAGTGTTAGGGATGTGGTTGGGGGTTAGGTCAGGGTACGTAGCAGAGCTAAGGATCGGGGGATTAAAGCTGAATTTTAGGCATGGGTTTAATTGCATGGTTACAGATCAGTATCTTTTTTGGTTCAACTGCCATTTTCTTGGAGTCCTCAGCAATTGATAAGGCAACTTTTAATTCAGTGTTGGGATGTGGTTGGGGTTGGGTTAGGTTTATTAGTAAGGTTATGGATCAGGGGACCAACGCTGACATTTAGGTGTAGTTATTATTGCATAGTTACAGATCAGTATCTTTCCTGGGACAACTGTCATTTTCTTGGACATCTCAGCAACAAATGAGAACATTTTGGAATGAATTCAGTTTTAGGGATGAGGTTGTGGTTAGATTTGGTAGAATTAGTAGTAGGGTCGAGGGTCAGGAGATTAAAGTTGAATTTTAGGTATGGTTTGTATTGCATAGTTACAGATCCGTATCTTTCCTGGGAAAACTGTCATTTGCTTGGAAACCTTAGCAATGGATAAAGCAGTTTTGGAGTTAATTCAGTGTTAGGAATGAGGTTGGGCTTAGTGTAGGTTTAGTAGTATAGTCAGGGGTCAGGGGATTAAAGCTGCATTTTAGGTATGGTTTCTATAGTTACACATCAGTATCTTTTTTTTTTTTTGGAATAACTGCCATTTTCATGGAGTCCTCTGCAATGGATAAGGCAGTTTTGGAGTTAAATCAGTTTTAGGGATGAGGTTTGGGTTAGGTTACAGTTAGTAGTATTAGTAGTAGGGTCAAAGGTTAAGAGATTATACCTGCTGTTTAGATATGGTTTCTATTACAGTTACATATAAGTATCTTTCATGGGACAACTGTCATTTTCTTAGTGACCTCAGCAATGGATAAGGAAATTTTGGAGTTAATTCATTGTTAGGGGTGAGGCTGAAGTTAGGTTGGGATTAGTATTGTTAGTAGTAGGGTTGAGGGTTAGGGGATTAAAGCTGATGTTTAGATTTGTTTTTTGTTGCATAGTAAACCACTTGCTTACTGGGCATTTATACCCCCCTTGCTGCCCAGGCCAATTTTAAGCTTTCAGTGCTCTCACAGTTTGAATGACAATTACGCCGTCATGCAACACTGGACCCAAATTACATTTTATAATATTTGTTTACACAAATAGAGCTTTCTTTTGCTGATATTTAATCACCACTGGGTTTTTTATTCTTTGCTAAACAAAAAAATACAGAAAATGTTGACAAAAAACCAAAACATTTTTAATATTTTGTTATAAAATTTTGAAACCAGGTAGTTGTTCTCTTTCACTGATGGGCACTGATGAGGTGGCACTGATGAGCACTGATGAGGAGGCACTGGTGGGCACTGATCAGGAGGCACTGATGAGGCTGCACTGATGGGTGGCACTGATGGGCACTGATAGGTGGCACTAATAGGTGGCACTGATAGGCGGCACTAATAGGTGGCACTGATGACCACTGATAGGCAGCGCTGGTGGGTACTGATCAGGAGGCACCGATGATGAGGCCCTGATTGGCAGCACTGATGGGCATCGATAGGCGGCACTAATGGGCACTAATAGGTGGCACAGAGAGGTGGCACTGATAGGCTAACTGATGGCCACTGATAGGCGGCACTGGTGGGCGCTGATCAGGAGGCACTGATGGGCACTGATTGGCAGCACTGATGGGCACCGTTAGGTGGCACTGGTGGGCCCTGAGTAGCAGTACTAATGGGCACTGATAGATGGCACTGGTGGACATGGATTAGCAGCACTGGTTGGCACTTAGGGGACTGATGTCCCTTCTGACAGAAGTCGGCTACCGGCTGACAGCATGAAGAAAAAAACAATCCGATAACTGGCTTCTGTTTACTTCCGTAATCAGCTATCATTGACAGTTGATTATGTGGTAAAGGGCCCTCTGTGATTGGCCCGTTACCCTGCTCTGTGATCTGAAGATCTGTGTGAGAACGGGAGGATGTACATGGACGCCCTCCTGGCATTTGAGGTCCGCGCTGTTCTATCTATCGGCTATAGCGCGCCCATCAAGTGGTTTAGCTGATCTAGCTTGGACCTATGTAAGTATGTATATTCCATAGCAGTACCAGGGTCAGGGGTTATGAGATTGAAGCTGCGGTTTAGATATGTTTTTTTTTTTTTTTATTGCTGTTACATACAGTATAGTATAAGTATCAGCCCAGTCTTCACCCAACACCACACCCAACTCAGTCTTCATCCACCCTCACCAGATCCAAAGCAGTCTTCACCCAACCCCAACATCAGACCCAGCTCAGTCTTCTCCCAACACCAGACCCAACTCAAGCTTCACCCAACCCCAACATCAGACCCATCTGAGTCTTCTCCCAACACCAACATCACATCCAGCTCAGTCTTCTCCCAACACCAGACCCAACTCAAGCTTCACCCAACCCCAACATCAGACCCATCTGAGTCTTCTCCCAACACCAACATCACATCCAGCTCAGTCTTCACCCAACACCAGACCCAACTCAGTCTTCACTTAACACCAATTTCAGGCCCAGTATAGTCTTTACACAACCCGAACACCAGATGCAACTCAGTCTTCACCCAACCCTAACATCACACCCAACTCAGTCTTCACCCAACCCCAACACCAGATGCAACTCAGTCTTCACCCAACCCTAACATCACACTCATCTCAGTCTTCTACGAACAGACCCAACTCAGTCTTCACTTAATGCCAATTTCAGACCCAGTATAGTCTTTACCCAACCAAACACCAGACCCAGCTCAGTCTTCACCCAACCCCAACACAAGATCCAACTCAGTCTTCACCAAACCCCAACACCACACCCAACTCAGTCTTCACCCAACCTCAACACCAAACCCAGCTCAGTTTTCACCCAACACCAGACTGAACTTAGTCTTCACCCAACCCCAACACCACACACAACTCAGTCTTCACCCAACCCCAACAGACATATGAGATTAATGATGTCACAAGCATCCCGACTCCCTTGTGTATGTGCAGCTGTGGGGTGGAGAATGTCCCAGCTGCAGCAGATTGGGCCGACACTGACAACTTTCTTCCTGAACGAACCCCTATGGGGGAACCAGGGGATCAACTCCCATGGAAGTATAAGTTTATCAGCCGACTTCACATAAATATTTATTAGAACTTGGCACCAGGAAAGGTAAATATGTACACTCTTATATTACAGGTATAGCTTAGTTTATCCTTTTCCTGTCCAGCCTCGGCATCCTTTTAACTGGGTCTTTGCACCCATGGAGCAGGAAGGATTGCTCATCCCTACTTGCAGCTGACCCTTATGGTCCTTTATATTAAATCTGTACAGATTAGTGTAGTAAAGCCTACATCTGAGTCCATTTAAAGTTCTGATTTGAAGTTCAGCCCCGATGAATGGGGAGTGGTTTGGTGAAACCGCTGGATTATCTATGCAATTTAGACTCTCTTACCACTTGGTCTGGTGCTCCATTCATTTGTTTGTAGCGGTGTCCCCAACCCCTAGAGGCCTAATGGTGACCTCAAAAGTTAGGGAGAGCTGACATCCTTCTTCACAGTATGTGTTACAAGGCATGGTGGGTGTAATGCAAGATGGAAACAGCGGCGCCTGTCACTTTTTGAATGCAAAAAAAGAGATTTACTGCCTCTTAAACAGAACTGGCGGAGAGAGGGTTAGGGCCAGGACACCTTTAGGCAGATGCGGCAGCAATTGGCAGACTCCGAGACAAAAATAATAGGCAGACAGCTATACAGGTAGAGGGCCTTTAAGCTGGTTGCAGCAAACTGTATTTCTAGAACTGCTGTCTCCTATGGCAACTGAACATTCAACAGTCAATAGAGATCTGTACACGTAACTCACAGTAACCCGTTATAGATCTTCTCTCCCATCTCACAGTATCCTACTGTAGATCTTCACTCACTGAGCTCCCGGTCTCTCACTAGACTTCAAGATCCCAGCTGCCGCTGAATCCCCTGAGCTCTTCCACAGCTAACCCGCTGTATAGGGTTGCCACCTTATCCCTTTAAAACTGAACACATATTAATTACACAGGCTCTGTGGATGATTAAGGTGGTAATTAAACTCACTTGGTGCCTCATCTGCATTAAATCAGCCTCAGAACAACCTGTGTAATTCATATGTATTCGGGTTTAAAGGGATGAGGTGGCAGCCCTTCCGCTGTATAATCCTCAAGCTTCACCCCTGCTAACCTGCTGGGCCCCTGGCCTGACACTGCTGAAGCTTTCCCACTTCTTCACCGTCCTCGTGTGGTGAAAAGGCTGCTCTGCTACTTCTTCAGACTTCCATGCACTTGTCTCTGGTGACAGGAGTGGTCGTCCCTTATGGCAACTGCTTCTCCCTCACTGCTGGCAACGATTCGGCTCCCCATTTGGCGGAACCTCCGCAACGTGGTTGGGCTTCCGGCCTGAAGCCCCAACCCCGCCCTGCTTCTCTCAAACCTGGATAGGCCTCAGACAGCATAGCAGCCAGGTGCTCCGGGGATAGGCCTCAGGCATCTGGCCTAGCAACCCGGAGCCTTTTAACACACGTCCACCCAGACAGCCGTCCAGGTGGCACATCACCTGACTCCTCCCGAATAAATAGCAGGCCAAGGGGCTGAAGAAAACCCCTGCCAATTGGCTGAAACAACCTATCCACTCCTAGTCTGAATTCACTATGCCCTTGTCAACAATACCACCTAGTGACAGAAGAGAGAGGTGCATCAAATCCAGATTTAGGGAAAAGTCAGTGGATCCCCCTAACAATTAGCCAGGCTAGCATACTAAATTTGTTAGCAGGCCTGCCTAAGATCAGGGTGCTACATGTTTATTATTCTTTGCTGTAGGGAAGTTTAATGAGATGGTTTGGTGACCTCCACACAGATCTGAAGTGTAGGCATTGTGAAAAGCATGGGGCGTTTGGATACTCAATACCGATGACCCCAGCTGTGGAGAGATTTTTTTTTTCTTTTAGTTGCTTTGACCTTTTTTCGTAACTAGATACTTATTCCCGTCTAACACAGAAAAAATCTCTAGGTTACACAGAAAGGGAACTATTACCTCCCGCGTGTCAGACTCTCATTAGGAAGCCGCCAAGATTTCATGTCTTGTTATGGCAACGCTCACCAGGGAACGTCTCTATGCTCCGCATTGGGCTCCACAATGTGCTGAATGAAGTATCGAGAGCATTAAAATGTTGTCACCGCCGAGATTCATTATGATGGCAAAAAAAAATAAATCTGGGCTCTCTCTGTGGCGCGCAATTTCTCAGATCTGCAGCAATTGGTTTGTTAACCACTTCAATACCAGACCCTTACCTCCCCCCCCCCCTTCCCGCCCAGACCAATTTTCAGCTTTCAGCGCTGTAGCATTTTTGAATGACAATTGCGTGATCGCAGGGGGTGACACCATCCTGACCATTTCTCTGCCTCATTATGTCTCACAGCCATCACAATGGACCCTCAGAAAGTCTCAGCCATCCTGGAGTGGCCTGCACCAACTGAAATGAAAGGGGTCCAACGCTTTGTGGGGTTTTCCAATTTTTATAGGAAATTTATAAAGGGCTTCTCCGGCATAATAGCGCCCATCACACAACTCACCAACCAAGGCTCACGTTTTCATTGGTCTGCTGAAGCTCAAATGGCTTTTCAAACTCTTAAGGGGCTCTTCACCTCCGCACCTATTCTGAGACATCCTGACTCTGAGCTTCCCTATGTATTGGAGGTAGACGCCTCAGAGACTGCCATTGGAGCCGTACTATCTCAGAGACAGGGTTCCCAAGCACTGCTCCATCCTATTGCCTTTTTTTCCCGCAGACTCACAGCTCCGGAAAGGAACTACAATGTGGGAGACAGGGAATTATTGGCCATCAAATCTGCCTTGGAGGAATGGCGATACCTTTTGGAAGGAGCCGTGCATCCCATCTTGGTCTATACAGACCATAAAAATCTCGAATACCTTAGAACAGTGAAAAGAATGAGATCACGTCAGGCCCACTGGGCACTCTTTTTTTCACGCTTTCAGTTTCACCTCACATACAGGCCTGGGTCGAAAAACACAAAACCTGACGCACTGTCTTGAATGTTCCATGTTCCAGAAACCACTGTTCCCCCAGATACCATCCTTCAGCCACGGAAGTCCTTGTTGTCCCAGGAAGACCAACTCTCGCAGATTAGGTGGACCTTGGCTGGCCTCTCTGGGCCATCTGATCAAAGACTGATAACAAGAGATGGTTTGTGGTGGCGTGGCAACTGGATTTTCATGCCCAAACAACAAAGACCAATGGTCCTGTGGCTCTGCCATGACCATAAACTAGCCGGACACTTTGGTGCGAGGAAAACCACTGAACTGGTGTCACGTTCTTTCTGGTGGCCACTCATGGGGGAGGACTGTCAGAGACACGTTAATAAGACCAGTAAGGCCAAGGCT